>JAMZAV010000108.1:1200000-1749702 GCA_024449915.1 Sweltsa coloradensis | reverse complement strand
AACATTGTACTACTGTGTATGCATCTGGGGCAATTTTTTGTCGCATGATCTCTAAACGTGTGTCAAACATTGTACTGTGTATTGATCGATTGGATCTATTTTCAAATTTAAAACCGATGACTCGTGCGTGAACACCATACTGTGTAAAGCATTTGATTGGCTGATTCAAATTTGAAAATGATCTCGAACAATGCGTGATGTTTGTACGGTGTGTGAACCGTGTGTATAGGCGCTATTGCAGCGCAGCCCTGGTGGGTACACTCGCGAACTAAAAATTCGTATACACACTCAAAACGAGATCATGCTAAAAATTGCATATAAATACTCGTATGAGCATTACCTGTCAAGATATGCAACAAAAACAAACGAGATCAGGGGGTCTGATCTCGGATTGAAAAATGATCTCGGAGCTCTGTTGTGTATTCACCCGTATGATCTCGCAACGTATGCGAAACAAACACACACACACACACACACACACACACACACACACACACACACACACACACACACACACACACCACACACACACACAAACGTCAATATCCTTAGGTAGGACGGGACCTCTCGAGTTTGATCTGCATATACTTGATAATGAGTTACATCTGTTGGCAGACACTTGCTAATTAATTTCTAAACGCCATCAAGTGCGTAAGTAAGTCAAAGTAGAAATACATCCTTGAACAAAATCAATTACAAAACTTGAAAAACCGAAAATAATAAATTATTGTTCCAAGGTGGCAACATATTTTCACTTTTTCTATGTGTTTAATTTGAGCTGTCAATGTGTTTCGAGTATTAGTTCTGATTTTAGTTTGGCACCTTACAATGAATTGCTACAAATTATTTTAACTAGCGTAAAACATTTTCGTACTTTAATTAAACTCCCTCGTGTTGTATTTAATTTGGACATGGTATTTCTCACCCGCTAAATTAAAAAAACAAATTTCATTCAGGCTAACTATTAAAATTAACAGAAAATTATTGGGGCTACCATGACCTCCCAAAAAATTGTCAAACATGATATTTTTCGAGCTAGGTCCCATCGGCAAAAATCTCCCATACGAAATAACATGGGGGCGATCTTTATGCCCCGTGACCTTGAAGAATTTTGATCCAAAAATATATTTGCCATTATTGACGTGCTCGACAGCCTTTTCTGTAAAACATCTTTATTTTGTTTTGTAATTTAGGCAAGTGGTTCGGTCAAAATATGCTGATTACCAAGAAGGGTTGTGATTTTGGAATGCATATTTTTGCACGTTTGAGTGTATATTTGTACACAGTTTCAAGACACGATGTTATAAATGGTCATTTTAGATTGGTACGATGCTCTAGTATATATATGGAACAAAAAAGATGCTGGGTAAAGCTTATTTAAGAAATTCCTCTAAACGCCAATTTTCGCAAATTGCTGGATCAAAAAAACTTGAAAATTCGTGTAAATTCACAGTTAAAAGATATAATTTTTCAAACGATTAATTTAGTGTAGTATTAGGTTATAGATTATGTGGTAAAAAAATGTGGTAATAGCCCCTTCAAACATTTTCGTAGGCCTACTTTCAACCTCGTCGTGTTTTATTTCATTTGCCCAATTCAGTCTATTTACACAAAACGCAGATGTATTATTTTTCCTTAACAAAAAAAAAACACTTAAACTCGTAGTTGTTGTGTCGCGAATTCACTTAATTGATTTGTAGATCAATAATCAATCAAATCAACCAATTGATTTCTAACACCTTTGTGGAAACTTCTTGCCTGACTGTATTGTAGAAGGAGTTGAATGGAAATGCAGGTTACTTTAGAATCATTTAACACTGATTCTCAAATAAACAGTTTTATTATAAAATAATATAATCAACAAATATTAATCATAGACTTCTGGTCCTTGGGGTACGTACAACATCGTGGTATGGGGTGGGGCGAGGAAGTGGGATGAGTTGTCTGTTTGGCAGAAATATTGTTCATAGTTTCATTTCATTTCAGTACTCCTTTCGCAGATACAGCTTTTGCATGAATGAATAACAGCATTGGCCTTGGTTTTTGTTTCCAAAAATGATAACGTTTTTCTTAGTTGTAACTACCTACACCATTTATAATTCGTTCGGAACTGCGCCCAGAAATCATTGCTGGCGGTCTACACAAAACCAACAATTTAGTGCAGTAGTCATTCTTAAAAAATACATATGTATAATTAAGTGGAACTCTTTATTTTATGACTGGTAAACGTTTCGGTAAATCGAAATTTTTACTGTCGTCAGGTAAAAAAAAAAAACGATATTATCAAAAACCTACCAAAAATAGCTAGAGGCAAACGACAAGGTATACCAACGAAACTATGACATCAAACGAACCCTTGTTCATATTAATAAAAAAAATAAAAGTTGTATACACTCAAGGTTTTTTAAAATACAATTAATATGTACCTTGCCAAATACTACACTAAAATCATTAAATTATTAAATTAAAAATAAGAATTCCTATATTTATTTCGATTACATAATATTCCACCAATTACGTTTCAGGAGGGGAAATCACAATAACCTCAACATATTTCTCATTTGATTTAGCTCTATGTAAAGCAATATATGTCTGTACTTTTGTGTGTTGCGAGGTAAACAACTGTTATACAACATAGAGGTTAATTAGATTTTGAACAAAACAGGCAAATTAATCAATCTGTCACACTGTCCATAAAAGTAAACGCTAAAGTGATTTCTAAAACTCGTTTTTCTATAATTTATCGCCCCACGTAACCCGTTATTGCTTTTCCATGAATGTTGTTTTTCGATAGTTATTTTCTTCATTATTTATTAATTAAACACTCATAATCGCTGTGTATATGAACACAGTTTTTCGTCCAAGTCACATTGGTTTTACTGTGTATGTAGTCTCTAGACCTACCAAGCTCGTAAGTTTTGTGACCTAAACGTAAATTTGGGCATAAAATCACCTTGAACATTTTTTAAAAAAATTTTTAAGTCACTATTTTAAATGTATGACTCGACAAAAATTAATAATGTTTACTGTTAAGTTTTGGTCATGTCAGAAGAACATAATTGATAACTGCCTCTCCAAAAATTGTTTTTCCCACATAATTAAAAAAATCGTTTTGCGTCATTATTTGGACTGTGACTGAAGCAAATCCACAATTTCTTCTCAACACAAAAAAAATTAAGAAAACATACACAAATAAAAAAATATTGACCATTTACGTGAGACAGCGAAAAATATAAACAACCAATCGTTTCGATCATGTAAGAACACCTTTGACATAAAAATCATTAACTTTATTTTAATACATTTAAGATTAAGTAAACTCCGGGGTAATTTTCATTCAAGACTCTAAATTTAGGTGGATGACTCAACCCCCCAAAAAAGTACAGGGTAATAAATTACCAATCTTAGTTAGGGTGAGCCAAAACCGATATCAACATATTCAACATCAGCAGCACTTGGAATTTAACCCATTGGAGTACTTAGACGAGTCAGACTCGTCCATTTATAGTGGGACCTTTTAAAAGGTGCAAAATATACAAAAATACAAAATTTATAAAAAAGTCTCCAAATTTCTTCAAATTTGTTGTTCAAAATTTGCTTTTTAAATCGAAATTGAATCTATCAAATTGAATCTATTTATAGTATGAATTATTTTCATGATCCAAAATCCAAAAGGGTGGAAAGGTACAAAACAAAGAGAATTTTAGAAAATCTCAGTAATTTCAAAAAAGGCTAACAAAAAAAAATCATGAAAAAAACCTTTCCAGGCAAGCATAGAAAATAATTGTTTTTTTCAAACTAATGGCCTACGTCAAATCTCAAATGTGTGTACATTTTTTAAAATGTTGCACCGAAAAAGAAAAAAATTATCAGAAAAAAAAATACAATTTTATATTATACCCTAAGAACCTGAATTTCTTAAATAAATCAAATGGTACTCCAATGGGCAATACCACAGAATGTATAATATAATGTTATTTAAAAATATATATTAAAAAAAACTGAATCGGATCCTTTGGAATTTTGGAAAATAACCATATAATCGACACATCCTTAATTAATAGTGCTTAATTTCTTTTATACGCAAATATTGAAAAAACTTAAATTCGTAGGTACAATAACCTTAGACCCCCCATAGTGCGGTTCGGCGCCCCATACTGCATGTTCGCGCGGTGCGGAAGGGGGATAGGAAGTACACTGCACACACGATGTGCAGCAGCTGTTGTGTTGCCTAGTAGGGGGGGGGGGGGGGGAGGGGAAGCGACACGCGTACGCATCGCATCGCACCCGAATACTACTTTTTATTCTCCTTCCTTCAGGCCAAGGTCTTCGAGTTTGTTAAAAGACCTTGTGAGGTGAATGACACACATGGCCTCCTAGATGCTCGCTCGTAGTAAACGAGCAGGCGGTGAGTGAGCCGCCATCATATAGTAGGCAGTGACTCGTGCTCGGGAGCGCGGGATCAAAGACTTGTTGCATGGTGCACTGGGACAAAGATGCAACGGGATTACTGCGTGGGAGGGAGGGATGTGCGTGCTTGTATACCACTCACTACGCTACGTGCATGTTTAACAACTTATCAAACATTTGTTAAACTCAATGCAAGACATTTGATCACGCATTCAGTTCTTGATATTAATACTAAAAGAAACGTTTCTAGGGGCAGAATCATCTATTTGACAACAATAAAATAGTGATTAAAGAAATTAACAGTTTAACACCCCTTTTATGCAATACTTTTCTTAAATTTATTTTTATAATATTTTTCTAATCAAATTCGACTTTGCTTACAATTCTCAG
Source organism: Sweltsa coloradensis (assembly GCA_024449915.1). Lineage (NCBI taxonomy): Eukaryota > Metazoa > Arthropoda > Insecta > Plecoptera > Chloroperlidae > Sweltsa > Sweltsa coloradensis. The sequence continues at coordinate 1,744,902 of JAMZAV010000108.1, read as the reverse complement.
GATGACTTTATAGTAATTGGCACCTTTTAGGGAACGAAACTCCCCTTTTGCATCACAGTTCTGTCCGTCTGTATGTGCTTGTGAGACACACACACGATAAAATCTGAAGTACACCTCCTCCGATTAACATACGTTTTCACATTACAGAATGTTTTTTGTGACCTGTGTGGTCAAATAGGCAGAACTATCAGTTTTGTAATTGTATTTTTCTGTACTCGGCATCTCCATCAAGGATTTCAATGCACGATAAGGTTGTATTTTGGTTTTCTTCAACAACCTGTTGATTAGAGGTACTCTATCCATGCTTGTGTGAATCTAAAACGCAACCACTGTTTCATCCAAAATGCACTTCTCTCCATCTCTCGTTATCAGCCCCCCCCCCCCTCCTCCCCCCCGTTTCCTATAACGTTCTCAACACAACGAAACTTTTTCTAGTTACACCCAACTGTAAGCACCGCTTGACAAGTGTGTTTTGCATGTCATCAACATCACACATCACCCGATCATGCGGCGCCGAGCTGCTGATCGGGCTACGCACACGCACTCCCCTCCCCCCAACAAGTAAGGCACGCTAATTACATAACATGCACAAGACCGACCGCACGCCACGCAAGACTCTGTAACGTTCTCCACGGAAACTAAAACCTATAATTTAAGTAACATGTCTAATTTTTTTAGGGAAGATTGCAGTCGATTGTTACATGTAAATTAGTGTATTAATTAATTAATAATTATATTGGCTGAATAGTCGTTTTTGAGATAGTGGTAATTGAGCACCAATTACTGCTTTTCACAATGTATAGGATTAGGAATACACTTTTATCAGAAATCAAGGAAACTCGTTTAAAATGTTGGCCATTTATGTATTCTCTTTTGCTGTTCACGATAATTATTATAAACTAATATAGGATTTGATGAGAATAGCACAAATATTTTTGTAACTTATAACACTATTCTTAGCGAATACTAATAACTTGTGCTAGTTTAAAAGGAGACCATTTAGATAGTTCTACATGAGGAAGATAATAAAGCTTCCGCGATCACAGGGCAAATATTTAAATTATATTTATTTTATATCAATTATTTACTTTAGGTACATAATTTCATTTGCAATTTATATTTATTTATTTATTAATATTTGCATTTATTTGTACAACATTTGACATGTAAGATTAAAAATATATGCGAGAATGACAGAAAGAACATCTGCCCCATAGTACGTGAGTACCTGTCACCCTCTAATACAATATATAATAAAATACAATGTCCAAGTTAAATACAGTATCAAATACATCAATAAATATTGTAAAATCACTACATTACATAAACTAAACAATACCTCAACTAACAAAAACAGAACTACAACCTACTTAAAATAATCTTTGATGGCGCTATTGAAACTACTGTCTTTTTAATTCATTTGGAAGTGCATTCCATAAGGAGACAGATCGATTGTAAAAACCATTTTGATATGCTGATGTATAATTATATGATTATATGAATATGATTTAAAATGTATCTGTTAGTTAACCTTTATATAATAATAATTACATCTCTTCTGATTGGTTGATGCCATTGTGGTATCAAGTTACCTGGCAGTTAAATTATAACTTTAATTATTATGACTGATGGATATCATTGTTATTATTTATTATGAGTAATATCTCTGATATCATTAGTATCATCTTCTAGCGAGATGAATGAGCGAATGTTACTGCACTCGTCTCATATTCCACTCGTGTCCAAGAAACATTGATCGCCAAGATACCATTCAAGAATTCCCCGATGTGAGTCTCATCTATCATAGGTTATCTCGTAGTAAGTGACAAGGTGAAATATGCACCAGCGTTGCTCGCTTGACTTTGACATCTTTGCGCACCGGGTGTCATATCATTGGTACTCACTTCACTCCACTTCCCTGTTCTGTTAGAGGAACTGGTTTTGAAAAACACATCCTGATGTTTTTCTTATGCAGAAAAAAAGGGTTTATTTTTTTTAATTCGGTCTTGGTGACCTTAAATGATCGGTATGAAAAAACATACGGGAAATTAAAACACTAAGAAATGCGTAAGTAATAAATAATTACACTTCAATTTGCTATCATAACAGATCGTCTCAAATGAGCTTAAAATCCTATACGGTTGCTATTGTATTTGATAAAAATTTAATTTGTAAATTTTTTATTTTTTATTTTCAGATACTGATGGAAAAGAGCACATCCGACATGCATCAATACATATCCCTGCAGGAGGCTACTGATTTTTATACAATACTTCTGGTTGTCATAGCGGTATACTTGTCAAATGCTAAGCAATGACATTATTATAACATTATCTAGCTTAGATGGAAATAAAAGTTTCCAATGTAGAAGCTTTAAAGTTTTAAGCCACACCGAAAACTCAAAAAATTATTTAGTATTTGTCCTAAAAGCAATAATATTTGTATTTATTAGTTATATATATTTTTGGGGGGTAAATAAATATTTCATCAGATATTCAGAATGTGGAAGTTGCTACTTGTGTTTTACTTTAATAGTGTTAGATGAAAAACAATACCTACCAAACTCCACAATGTATCTTGGTTTCGTGGACTGAGCTCCACCGTTGTTTGATGAAAATATAATGCTTTCAACAGAAAAAAAAATCTTTTGTAAGTAAATACTCATTTTCAGTTTTTACTTTAATAATAGTATTTTGGTCCATAAGGGCATGAAAAACTAATAAAACCACACAATCTCGATGTTCTCGTTCCAATTATTAATTCATTATCCGTCTTCTTACACGGTGGTTGACTAAACGAGCGACTCATGGAAGTTCAGTAGTGACTCTTAACTTCGTTTTGATGTGCCCACAATGAGGTGTAATCAGATTTAATAATAGGAATCTTCTTTGCGTGCGGCTGTGGCGCCGGAGGAAAAACTAGTATTTTACCGAGGTAATAATTAGACTTTTAGAAGAGAGGGCCAAAATGTTTCCGGGTCATCCCTCTAGGAACGGCTACCGCGGTTTTTTGAAGCCCACCTCTAAGAAATATCTCTCTCAGTTCTTCTCTGTTTGGTCTTGAGGTATACAACTAACGTGTTCCACTCTCCCAACTGAATTCGAATATAGCTTTACTTTATCTGCCAACTTAGGGTAAATTTCGTATCGATGAAGGTTTTATATCTCTAGTATATAGGCATACAATTTTTTTTTTTTAAAAAAAACTTATAATTCGACAGTCTGGGTGAGCGTGTGTTTTTATCATGAGACCAAACTATACACACTATTGTTTTCTTTATGTGTAATTTATTTTGAATTTGAAACTGTCTTTCTTTATCAACACGTCGCGTCAGAAGGATACCATAATGAAAATATGTTATGTATCAGCATTTAAATGTCGTTTTGGTGGAGGTGCCGGGTATTTATATGATATGTCAAGTTTGAATGAGGCTATCCCCGCTTCCTTGACCCCAGGGGTCACCAAAATTTTCAGAATCATCCGTGTTGAAGAGAAATGTCAACTAAAAAATCTCATTTTAATCGGAGGTCATGTAAGGGTGGAGTGAGCTTAGATGTGACTGGACTGAGCCGTATTCCGGTCGCGGGCCAAATATCACGAAAATATCGCATTAAAAATCGGGGAAAATCGTAAAAGTACGGTATTCATCGTTTCAATTTTAACCAAAAACTTGTCAGATCTAAGATCAGAGATTTCGAAGGTCCCCTCCAATTTTCATCAAGATCGCGCATATGCCGTTTATCCTGTAGACTGTAGAGAGAGAACAAACAGACGAAAAATAATATTTTTTTTAAAGAGCTATTTTTTCAGGGTAAGTGAAATTGAAGTCTTCGCTTCGCTCATCTTACAAGAAACAAAAAGCATTGGATGGGTGGCAAATAAGGCATCACAAACCTCATCCTACTCCAAAACTGATGAACCCAAAGTCCCCCCGGCAACGAAGCTAAAAGTGTAATGTGTGACGTCATGGTCAAAAAACTCTCGACTAAAATCTCCGGAACTAAACACCGCACTTTTATGAGGCTTTCGATATTGCCTTTCTTACAACGATTACCATACGTTCGCTTAAAATAGTGACAAGCCCTTCTCAGCTTCAGTCCTCCTTTAACTCCAGGCTTACTCCAAACACGCTATTAATTTATAATACGTACGTATTTTATTATTTTCAACCGCAACATGACTCTGTCATAAAACGCCAAGCCTTCTAAGTGCAGTATGCGTGTACTTGGAATGCCAGGCGGCGTGAAACGTGCTTGCAATCGCATCGACAATCTCACAGCATCTTCGCCTCAGGACCCGAACAAGAGGGCTAGCGTCACTATACCAGTACCAGATGATGTGATAATAATCACAGGTTACATAGAATAGAAACTTCCATAAAATTAACGGATGTTTTTTGTAAGGTGTATTAATTATACGTGACTTTATCGTACGTCTACGATTATACAATTAATTCTATGTATGGAAATTACCGTAAGTTGCATGCATTGACTAATGGGATGGGCTACCTTTGTTAGCTGTGATAAATAGCATGTTTCCTAAATGATGCGCCCCCCCCCCCCCCTCCTCCTCCTGCCCATGGCAATGCACCAGGAGATTGACCCAAAGACCAGATGGATACTCCAGTATTTTCTACTATGTGTTGTAATACCTACCTACAGTTAGTTTGATTGTTTGCCTAAAAGAGGTTAATGCAGAGATGACCCTAAATTGTTTCTATTCATCACACTGGAAGCCGCTATAGTTAATTGTTTAGATGCTCACGTTTTCGTTTTTGATTTATGAAAAGTTGTTTGTTGGTGAAATCAATGATTGCTGGTGATGACGAGTATATGAAAGGTTCTAACTTAGCAATAGCTATAAATCTCAATTTTCAATGTTCGTGAGGTGTTTTTATTAGATAGCTCAAAAAAATGATAAATTAGGAAACAATTTGTCTTCAAATTTGGTTGTTGTCGAACCAACGTAATTCGTATTTTTCAAGATAATTTTCTTTAAATTGCAACGAATCCTTGCTGTATATATTTTTTAACTTGAAATGGTGCACATTTTACACCAATTATGCACTTTGTTCACCCAAGCCTCGAATTTTGCACCCCATAGATTTCGGAGTTATGGGTATTTTAATTCGGGCACTTTGTTGACTCCCCCTCTTCCCCGACCCTAAAAGATACTCATCGAAATTCAACTCTAAAATATGTTAATTTTCATAATACACCTTCTTGCAGTCAAGTTTTGATTTGCGAAGATAAACGCATTTCAATTCAAATCATGTTTGACTATTGATTGACCATATGGCTGCCACACTGTTTACTCAGTGTAAGATGCACTCTAATGCATACGACTGGCCATGGCAGATATAGATCGCATGATTTCGAAACTATTTTCACACATAAGTCCAATAGTAAACGAACTATAAATAAATAAAATAATAAACACAGGAGTGACTTTACACACAGCGCCATGTGGTCGTCGTTACTCGCCGTAACATGGGACGTATGGTTGGTCTCTGTCCATATCCGTGATGCCCATGCAACGGGGATCATCGAGACGAGGGTGGACGATTGGTGAGTGTAAATCAGAAGAGGTACTTGTGAGGGAAATGAAAGGCAAATTTCGTATTTGTTATGATTGAAATCGATGAATTGGCTTTGGAAATAACTTCAAATTTAGTTAAATATTACATATTTTCACTTTTTTTAATGTTGGGCACTGCAATCTTACGGGATATTTCAAAAAGTATTATTATTTTTCGCATTCAGGTATAATAAAATAATTCAAAAGTTTGTAAAAAATAAAATATACCTTTTCTCCTTTTATATTGTTGAGGGACTGGGATCTTGCAGGCTTTTTAAAAAACGTAGTCATAGAATTCAATATACCGTCTATGTGGTGATAGTAAATGGCATCTTTAAATTTTGGTTTTGCCAAAAGCGATGAATGGTGAAAATTAATCACATTACTTTTCAGGATGTAAATTCATTTTTACCATATATACTTGGTGATGGTGTACTAGGTGCAAACATGTAATCCACACCTGTAATAAGGACCTGAATTGCAATTGCTAAATCAGCAATAGTTCAATAAATACCGAGAATGTATTTATTATTGTAAAACATAGTCTTTCATTGGTCGCTGATCAGAAGAGGCAGGTATAAAAGCCAATTTTTCGTTTATATTATGCGCAAATAACTCAACATTTAGTTGAAAGCTCTCCCCCCCCCCAACCCCCACGATATTAAACAAAATTAAGTGTGTGGGACCTTTGTGAAGATTGCAGATATTTGCATCTTTGGTTTTTGTTCTGGCCAAAAGCGACGAATGAAGTTGAAAATTATTTATATTTTTACTGTTTTTACCATAAATTACCTGCCCCTGCTGATCAGAGAAATAATTATTTTCTCACTTTTAGAAACTCGGATGTAGTTTTTGTTAGATTTGAAAAACGTGTACAGATCGACATCAAGTGACCAAACCACTTGCCTACGCATGATCAAATCAATACGCGCGATGAACACGCATGATTTCATAACAGGTTTAACACGCGTGACCACGGAACCAATCATCCAACTATCCTACAACTTTCCACTCGGTTTTTGCGGTGCGTGATTTTCTCACCTCTTCATCCCGTAATAAAGAATAAAGCCTAGGTTGTAAACTAAATGGAAAGCCACCACCTCGGTGTTAATTAACGTGCGAAGGAATTAACTCGAGCGTTGTCACTCTCAGTCTTCCTGAGTCCCTGATGATTGATTACACTACCCAAGATGGTGATGTTGTTTGTTTGCAAGCCTCGTGATGACTTTGTGTGAGTGAGAGTGAGGACGTAGCTTTAGCTCGTCAATCTGTGAATATTTCCGCATTGGTGGTGCAAAGATTCATTATATTTTATTTAAAACAAGCTACTTAACAAGTGAATCCCCCGACCTTCAAATGATAACGAAATAATTCACTAAATGGATTATACTACCCAAGATGGTGAAGCCTCGTGATGACTTGGTGTGTGTGAGAGTGAGGACGTAGCTTTAGCTCGTCAAGCTGTGAATATTTCCGCATTGGTGGTGCAAAGATTCATTATATTTTATTTAAAACAAGCTACTTAACAAGTGAATCCCCCGACCTTCAAATGATAGCGAAATAATTCACTAAATGGATTATACTACCCAAGATGGGGAAGCTTCGTGATGACTTGGTGTGTGTGAGAGTGAGGACGTAGCTTTAGCTCGTCAATCTGTGAATATTTCCGCATTGGTGGTGCAAAGATTCATTATATTTTATTTAAAACAAGCTACTTAACAAGTGAATCCCTCGACCTTCAAATGATAGCAAAATAATTCACTAAATGGATTATACTACCCAAGATGGTGAAGCCTCGTGATGACTTGGTGTGTGTGAGAGTGAGGACGTAGCTTTAGCTCGTCAATCTGTGAATATTTCCGCATTGGTGGTGCAAAGATTCATTATATTTTATTTAAAACAAGCTACTTAACAAGTGAATCCCTCGACCTTCAAATGATAACGAAATAATTCACTAAATGGATTATACTACCCAAGATGGTGAAGCCTCGTGATGACTTGGTGTGAGTGAGAGTGAGGACGTAGCTTTAGCTCGTCAATCTGTGAATATTTCCGCATTGGTGGTGCAAAGATTCATTATATTTTATTTAAAACAAGCTACTTAACAAGTGAATCCCTCGACCTTCAAATGATAACGAAATAATTCACTAAATGGATTATACTACCCAAGATGGTGAAGCCTCGTGATGACTTGGTGTGAGTGAGAGTGAGGACGTAGCTTTAGCTCGTCAAGCTGTGAATATTTCCGCATTGGTGGTGCAAAGATTCATTATATTTTATTTAAAACAAGCTTCTCAACAAGTGAATCCCTCGACCTTCAAATGATAACGAAATAATTCACTAAATGGATTATACTACCCAAGATGGTGAAGCCTCGTGATGACTTGGTGTGAGTGAGAGTGAGGACGTAGCTTTAGCTCGTCAAGCTGTGAATATTTCCGCATCGGTGGTGCAAAGATTCATTATATTTTATTTAAAACAAGCTACTTAACAAGTGAATCCCTCGACCTTCAAATGATAACGAAATAATTCACTTAATGGATTATACTACCCAAGATGGTGAAGCCTCGTGATGACTTGGTGTGAGTGAGAGTGAGGACGTAGCTTTAGCTCGTCAATCTGTGAATATTTCCGCATTGGTGGTGCAAAGATTCATTATATTTTATTTAAAACAAGCTACTTAACAAGTGAATCCCTCGACCTTCAAATGATAACGAAATAATTCACTAAATGGATTATACTACCCAAGATGGTGAAGCCTCGTGATGACTTGGTGTGAGTGAGAGTGAGGACGTAGCTTTAGCTCGTCAATCTGTGAATATTTCCGCATTGGTGGTGCAAAGATTCATTATATTTTATTTAAAACAAGCTACTTAACAAGTGAATCCCTCGACCTTCAAATGATAACGAAATAATTCACTAAATGGATTATACTACCCAAGATGGTGAAGCCTCGTGATGACTTGGTGTGAGTGAGAGTGAGGACGTAGCTTTAGCTCGTCAATCTGTGAATATTTCCGCATTGGTGGTGCAAAGATTCATTATATTTTATTTAAAACAAGCTACTTAACAAGTGAATCCCTCGACCTTCAAATGATAACGAAATAATTCACTAAATGGATTATACTACCCAAGATGGTGAAGCTTCGTGATGACTTGGTGTGAGTGAGAGTGAGGACGTAGCCTTAGCTCGTCAATCTGTGAATATTTCCGCATTGGTGGTGCAAAGATTCATTATATTTGATTTAAAACAAGCTACTTAACAAGTGAATCCCCCGACCTTCAAATGATTACAAAATAATTCACTAAATGTCTGAAAAGTTGGCAGAATGAAAGAGGGACTAAGTAAACGAGTAGTATGTTATAACAATTATTGATATATAACAGTATGACGTCTCTTTTATTTAGTTTCACTTTCTTTCTGCCAACTTTTCAGACATCTTTAGTGCATTCTTTTGAAGGTCAAGGGATTCCCCTGGTTGTCAAAGAAGAATACGAAAATATAGTAACACGTTTATTCCTAGCTTTAAAATCTCGTTGTTGGAGGAGGTTAAAATCCTAAAAAGGGGGGTAATCCCCCTAAAGATAAAAGGGTAGTGAATAAGGAAAACTTGATAATTGGGGGGCTGTAATTTATAGAGAAAATTTGGTTGACATGTGACAATTTGAAGGCGGGATACAAAGATGAATGATTGTTCCTCTCTTATTCCATCTTTCCATATTATGGTGGAGGTGCCTTGTAGGCAAATAATCAAATTTTCCGTGGGGCTCCTTGCCCCCCTAACCACCAGGATCACCATACATCCTTGTTGAGTAGAAAGGCAATGCCAAAAATCGATCAATCGGAAGTTGTGTTTCGTTCTTATCTGAGACGTGACACACGCATAGACGGACAGAAAATTTATATACTTTTTTCAATTTCATTCAATTTTTGAATCGAAGTTTTTAAGACTTTGGAAACTGTTGATGTAAAAGTGTATTTCTTTTATGATTGATTCACAAATGAAAGTAAGATAAAGTTTTAAAATATAGCCCTGGATGAGGAATGTATTAAATTTTCACGAAGAAAATATGTCACTTGTTAGAAAATTGTAAATCGCCAGTTTTATTATCTAGTTTGCTTCTTACCGTCACGCCTCCCGGCAAGGTACGGTCCATGTGCGTGTACGCTCCTAATGATGCCACTTCGTAATCCGGTGCCAACTATCATCTCATGCTCGGGGAGTCTCGTTAGACTCCGTAATCCCTTCCGTTCTAAGCTAATTATATTTAAGAATAATTGCTTATTAGTGACCACAACGTGATCAAACTGGGAGTTCCAAACAGGGTGACTGTTATTGTTTTGCTCAGAATGACACTCCCCCTCGCCCCTCTACTATGATTGTTATAACAGATCGCTCACGCGAGAGTTAAATTCGTGAGGTCATTAATTCGATTCGACTCATTGGTAATCCTAACTACAAGTTCATCGGTCATAGGCAAATGTGTGGGTTTCAGCCCTTGGATATTCCTTCATGGCAATTGCTTTATGTTTATTAATTATTTATAATTTTCATCAGGCATTTATTATTCTTTGAGGACGTTTAGTGAATGATTGCAATTGTCGTAAAAGTTCGCCCCGACTGGGGATCGAAACCCAGAACCTCAGGCCAACACCATGCAACATATAATTAAATGTAACCCGTTTAAGGTTGGATGAAAGAAGGTTTAACTAGCCTTAATCCCTCATTGTAATAAAGACCTAAATCAACCAATCAATCAATCAATCAATCAAATTCCAAGTTACCTTCAATTGGTCACTCAAGAGGATAACACTGGTGAACTAATATCCTACACAGTACATACCGGGAAGGCATTCATACTAAAATGTCTAGCCTAACCAATTTTGTTTCCCCCTTTTTTCCATAAATTCTTTTAGAATTTCTGTATACAAGTTTCATTTAAGTTGTCGTATTTTGTATGATTTCCCCCCCTTTTTGTGGCATTTCTATGGTATCTTCACTCTCACACCTTTCTCTTGGCTTAGGCGCATCTTACATGCTATATCCTATTCATCGCCGCTCAGCGGTGCTAATTAGTAAGACGAAGATAGCATTATATAACAGCTGATTACGTTATTAATTACTTGGATGGGATGGGGTTGGGTGTATTAATCACCATCTAATTCAATCTTAAAGCCTGGGAGGTTGTAGATTATCCCACGATTATCAACAACAACAGAAAAACACATTGATTGTTGTTGTAACACGTTTAATATATTCACGACCCATACTCAGATATCCGGGCACACATTCTTCCCAAATGAGAAGTTTTGATGACTTGTTAGTTTATGCGTGCATTCATTAATTTTTATCTTATTTGCTACAAATACTTATGTTCACAATTTTACAATGTAAAAAAATTGCGAAAAATACCATAATAATTTTTAAACAACAGTATATAAAAAATAAACGTTTTGAGTTTTATACAAATTAAATTGTATTTGTGTTACCGATTCAAAATTAACACATCGGTTGATAAAGAAAATTCATTTTTTAGACTTTTACATGTTCTTTAATAACATAAAATTAATAAATGTATGCTATATTTCGGTTATTTTCAAACTCTTCTAATGGCAACAATTAAAACACAAACATTTGTTTCCTAACAAAAGGTCCTGCCATCTTGGTCTCGTTAAAATTACACAATCACAAAACAAATCCAAAATTCTACCAAAATAGTACATGGCTTCGACGCCAGGTTGGGGACAAACCCTTTCCAAATAGTTCGGAAATCAATACTAGAAGCTATACATTATAAACCCAAAGCTAGAAGTGCTGATAACAACGGTAGATATTACGAACCAGAGTGATTGAGATTGTAGCGAACATATTACAGTACTTTGTTTTAATTTTCACTCACTTCTCATCATCTCGATTACTCTCGTTACCAAAACTATCAATCAAGGACCGACGTCATACACTATTCATCACTATTCTGATCTTGTCTTCAGAATTGAAACACACAATGTAGTATTATGAATAATGCGTCTACTATGTTTTAAACTAAAATAAATTAAATTACTTATTCACAGCATTGAATAGCGGGAAATAATTAAGTCAAACAGAAACTGAAAGCGGAGATATCAACAAGGTATGTGATTATAAAGTCAGTCGCACGCCCACGTTAAATAAGATCTCTTAACAATGCACAACCAATTGCTATATTTACAGCGTTTGAATAGTATTTACAGTTTGTCGTACGTGTAGTTATTTATAATTAAACGCATAATAATTTGGCCATAAGAGACTCTCGCCATGCACACGTGAAAGCTTGGTAGGTAGTAGGTACCATACCACCGACCAGGCAGCCAACCTAACGTTTCGGCTTCGGCTCAGTCGCATGACCCACTTTCACTTTCTGTTGGGCGTACTAACCGTCCAGCAAAACACGACCAGTCATTAACATTTCCCAGAATTCAAAGCTGACACGTGGAAATGATTCGGAACACCCTAACCGCAGAATGCTGCGTTGACGTTCGCTTCCTTCGGAAATCATTTTTGGAATTTAGGTTTTGTTGGAATTTTAGAATGATGACAACATGTCCAAATAAGGTGATTTGAAGGCTGTTTGTTAAGAACACGTGTTGACGACGAAATTGAGTCTAATTGTTTTTGTCGGTAATTTAAGGTGACTACATACTCAAAGAGGATAATTTGTAAGGCAATTATTTGTTAAGGCTTGAAAATCACCTTCTTTCACCTTAATTTTCTGACAAAGCATTAATTTTAATATTGACGCCAATACAAATTGTCGTCAATTAATACAATAAATACAAATACAATACAAATTGTGGACATGGTTTAAAATTTGATTTAGATGCGACAAAATACAATTTATTTAATTTAACGTATCAAAACAACATGACAACGTACCCCCAAAAAGTGATTTAATAAAATGTATTTATTATTTATTTATTCAACGTCTATCCTATTCAGTTATGGAAACTGATTTGCAAAGAGATAAAACTAAATAAAACTTATTACATAGAATATTATGAACTCTATGTAAGTAAAGTTTGAAAAAGTAGCATTACAAATGCAATACAATTATTATTTTGGTGCCAAATTTTAATTGGATTCTAAGTGAACGTAATTAATGACTCAAATATAGAAAAGGAAGAAAAACGGGAATTAAAGAAAGAAAGAAAGAAAGAAAGAAAGAAAGAAAGTTTAAGAAAGAAAAAAGAAAAGAAAGAAAGAAAGAAAGAAGTTTCGTTGACTTGAGATGGCAGAGTAGGGACCCAAGCAAAGTTTAATGGTACGATTATTTATTAATGACAACGTGTAAACATATAATGTGATTAAACAAAATGCGCCTTTTTCAGAAATTTAGGATGATGCCTAAATATGGTAATGTGAGGTTATTTTGTTAAAATACATTAAGGGTGCGTTATTTTGCTATTGTTAGGGATTTTCAGGTTAAGGTTCGACTCCCGCACTAGACAATTTGCTTCTAAAGGTTCCGACACCCATAACATAATATTAGTTGGAACACTCCTTCGATATACAACGTCATAACAAATATATGCAGCAGAATCGTTGCATTACTATTCCAATCTAATCAGATCTCTAGAATGACAAACAATCCACAAGTTCACCTTCTCGGTAGCTTGGAGGTAAAGCACCCGACCAGAAATTCTGAGACCCGGGTTCGATACCCGGCTGAGATGGCTATATTAATATCAGGATTGATTTCCATTTAAAACATAACCCAATATTCTCACAGATAAAAAAGTATTTTGCTTCTAGACAGTTTCCATAGCAAGGTGTCATAGATTGAAATTATAAATTGTCTTGTCTATAATTGAATTTCAACCGACAATGTTGGCTCGAGCGACTCTGATTCGGGAGGTCCCGGTTTCGAGACCGGCAATACAGAGAACAGACTGAAGGTTTTTCCGAGATTTTGAATGCAAGAATTGACCCTCGGACATCCCTTAAAATATCCTATCCGCAACATACCTATGGTTAAGAACTTGAGGCACCTGAAGAGGGGCATGAATTGCACCCTGGGCAAAATTTTACAAAAATTATAATTGACTTTCGAAATAGTTTTGTTGATCTGGATATTCTTAGAGTATGTCGCATAGCGCTGTAGTGCGGAAACCGTGCCTACAGTAACGGATATAGATCATAGGTGATCGCATTGTACTTTATACAATGCCTCGTTGATAGGCCGTCGTATAATAAATGTGGGAGTTGTGAATGTTCGCCGGCACTAAATGTGTATAAATAGTTTTAGAACTTGGACTAACCAGATTGGAATTCTCCTGGACAAAAGGGGAGTGAGTCAAATGAGAGCATTGTGAACAGATGTATGGGTGCTGAGGAAGCGAGTTGTCAGGATAGGAGTTGCTAGCGGTGACGCTCCATCGTGTGGCTATACCCCTATCGGAAGAGGTTAATAGTTTTAATTATTTCTAATATTCGTTTTTAAAAGAAATGTAAAAAGTGCTGTTATATGTTTTTATTTTATTTTTGCATTTCTCGCATGGCAAAACAGGAGGGAATTCCAATATGCACACAAATCGCGATTGTTTTTATGGCACAGATGTCACCCAAGCATCGTTTCTGCAGTCTTTCATAAAAAATAAATTAAAAAAGGGTTTTGTTTTCGTTTCAGCTTGTATATAAGTAAGAAACACTCAAATTGTCAGCAAGTTAAGATTGTAAGTTTGGAATAGTGGAGATAATGTTGATTTTGTGAGAGGAAAAAGCAAAATAAGGTTTTATTTTGCAAAATATCGGTTAATTTGGTGTTATAACCATTAAGAGGTGTTATATGGTTGTATTATCATTTAGCGGCGTTATTTAGGTTTGATTAAATAAAACCATTTTCACGAGTCTCTACCTATCGGGTATAGCCGTGACACATTTGACATTCTGTACATTTTTTTTCATTAACGTAGACGGGTCGTTTTTGAAGTTGATGTTATCGTTCGTCTTGGTTTTGATTTCGTAGACATAGTTGCCGATTTTCGCTGTTGAAACAATTATGGAAAAGTCACTTATTTCGTTATTGCAGTAGTTTTTGTTTTTATTCAGGAATATTGTATGTTCTAGTTAGATCTAGTTCTAGATTTCCATAGTAACGTCTAAAACTACAATTAGGTGTGTCCTGAAAAGCATTGTTTGTTCAAAATTAGGACAATAAGTTCATAATTATGATAAACAATGTAGGACAATAAGCATTGACGAAGAAATCCATTGTCACGTCAAAATAAATGTTACGTTGAAACGGTAAAGTTAGTGTTTTAAATTCTATATTTAACACATAGAGTGAACGAAGTACCTAATTTGAGGACTTTTCCTTGATGGCTTCGTGAGGTTGAAATACAGACTCGGTTTTATATGGTTGAGGGGGAGGAGAAAAGGGGGGGGTCTTTAGGAGTTTTGGTTTCTAGTTCAAGATAAAGGCTCATTTATAATTTACTTTCAACGTGAAGTACAGCTAATTGTCTCAACAGACAACAGTGCGTATGTAATTTTTGGGAGCATTTGTTACAGCCATATAGCAAAGAATCTCATAGATATGAAATTTCGCATGGCTGTCAATTAGGATATTATGAAACCTCTTTAGTATTGTAGATAATCAAACATCGTTATTGCAGCCAGAAAGAGAACCAACATAGACGTTTTTTGTAACTTTCACAAAATCCAAAATAATATTATTCTAGATTATTTTTGTGCTAGAACTAGTGTCAACAAAACATTCTTTATTTTACATTTTCATGACATCAGTACAAAGTTTCTGACATGTAATGTAATAGGTGGAGAAATCTGGATTTAAACACACAAACATAAGATACTAATAATTTGTAAATCAAACTAAGTATCCAGGAAAATGAAACTGAACATTATATTTTGGGTACGGGTTTTTTAAATTTTATCACTGATGGACAGGAGCAAAAATATGCGCGTCGTCTCGATAGCCCTTCTCGTCAACAACACCCGAGATCGGACCCACGAATTACGACCCAGTGTTGCCACCCTGGCCACGCACAGAATCAGATCGCTGATATGTTGGTAACTCCCACTATCGTGAGATTTCAGTGGGCGGGGTCAAACTGTGAAGTTATTACAATGTTCAGTCGTGACACGGGGATCATGCATTCTCCCAATCACAATCACCTCACTTTGAATGTGATCGCCTTGGTTACATTACCTAAGATACATAAGAACGTAAGAATGCCCAACTTGCTGCAGAGCAGTGGCGCACCCAAGGGGAGGGGGGGGGGGGCTTTTGGGGCTAAAGCCCCCCCACCCCCGAGGGCCAGAACTCCTCACAAGCACCAACATTTAATTTATATTTAAAACTCTTCATTTTTAATATATCTTACGAATGATACATTTTGATGAAAATAAAATTGAAACAAATAAATAAAAGAAAGAAAGAAAGAAATCAAAACACCTTGCTGCGTCTTGAGTTTAGCGCTGAGGTCAGTTTGCGGTATTTTTTTCATTTTAGAGCTGCGCTTTGTTTTTATGACCGCCACACGCTCTAGTGGCAACTATTTAGACCCAACCTAAGTTTCACCCGGCACCCCTAATCAGCAGCGCTGCCACTTTCAAATAGTGCATTTCCGATTCCGAAGAATTGGATTTGTTAGAACAATTTGGGTGGAGGGGGGCTGACAAGGGTTGGTCAGCCCCCCCCCCCCGGATGAAATCCTGGGTGCGCCACTGCTGCAGAGTACACATGTTTTACCTTGTGTGACCCTCTTCACGTGATATGTTATAGTGTTACAGTTAGTGGACTTGCCAATCGTGATATTTAAGAGGGCTCAATCCGTCTGAAGAAAACATCTGACAAACTTTTAGTTGGGACTTGCGACTTCCCTGTCGGTTATGAGGCATCTCTTGTTCTTCGTAATTTTGAGTTTCATATTTTCATTAGTATCATAACATGTTATGTTATTATTTTAATGCAATTCAGAAGTTAAAAAATCCAAACCGATCGAGGTTCGAGAATTGGCTTAGGCGCCTACAAGGAATGTGGGAGACTCGGGTTCGAACCCCGATCGGGATGGATTTTTTAACTTCTGAATTGTATTACATATTAACAATTCCACCTACGGGAGTATTTCCCGACTAACCAAATCGAGAAAAGTTATGTTTTTGAAGAAAACTTGCCCAGGATAACTAACCTTCCTACTGAGGAAAATCTTGGGAAAATTTCAATCAGGATTGCCGGTGGAAATATTCGGTTTTGGTGACATTGTCTCTTCTGTTTCCAAGAACTGCTCGATTTCAATATCTTTACATTAAAAATATATAATATCAAACGTCAACTAAGATATTTTACCACAACAATGATAAAACAAAGTTTTATAATACGTGTTGTAACAAAAACCCAACCTATCTAATGCCAAATTTAAGATTGATTGAAAGTGTCGGCAGCGTTTTCTTTCGAATACCAGTAATATTTTTGTGTTATAAGCTAATTTTAATATAATGACAATGCAACTTGCATAGTGCTATGACAGAAATAAAATCGCAATTTTGTTTATTCAAAACATTTCTTTGAACAATAATATAATTGCGTTAGTAAAATACCCATGAGACTTTTCAAAATGTTCGATATTTCAAGGGAGAAACCGGAAAGCTGTAATTCTATCGTAATGTTAGTATTTGCTCACATTCCTGTGCAAATACATAACTGGACTACATGAACACTTGCAATGCAAAAATCGTAAATACCGACGTTGAAATATCTCAAATACCCTTAAAACATTTGTAATGCAAAATCCCTATTGTAATAATGAGCACTTGGTCATTACCTAAGTGTTTCCTCAGGCTATGCAAACTAAACTGATGTTCTTTATCACGATCTCCTCATGTTGTCCAGTGACATCATGGACATTGTTAGCAGTTACGTTGTCGAACATTGGGGGCGTTCGTTTAGGGGGCTAGGGGACAGTCCGGCCTCCCCCCCCCCCCTAATATCCTAGTTTTTGTTTTTCTCATAAGATTAAACATAAGAAAGCCTGAACACAGATTTTTTATGATTTGCATTGTTTTGGCAATTGGTCTTTTTAGTTTTTTTGTGATAAAAATCTCTTATAATTTTTCAAATTGGGTAGACATTTTGTTTTGAAGCTTTGAAGCTTAAAATTATATCTGGTCCATATAGTTAATACAGCAATAAAGACGTAAAAGAGTGCAATTATATATACTTTGTAATGTTCAGAATTGATTCGATCGTCTGTCTCGACTACGTTAAAAATTCAAATACTAGAATTTTCTTCTCTTAAATTAAAAGTTTAAAAACCTTGGTGATTTTTCGTTCGTATCATCAAAATTTCAATTAAAAACAAATTTGTGAATAATGATTCGTTATCTAAATTACATGTCCTATATTAATTCATACAAGCTATAGTGATTTGAGTAGGAGCAAATTGCCCCTAGGTACTTTAATATCGTAATACTAGGAAAACGCCAAAGTCGTTGTTAAACGAGTGAGTGACCTATGTGTATAGTATCCGGTATCATTCCCCATACTGGGCTAGATCGAGCCTTAAGGCGATGTTCCCGGGTACTCAACACATGGCTCACTCACTCGTTTAACAACGACTTTGGCGTTTCCCTAGTTATTTAAATTGAACATTTAAAATGCGAATCATGTTCAAAACGTATTAGCGTGAAACATTACCAAATTTCCAAGATAAAACAAAATCACCTAGGTTTTATTACCCATTTAACACCCCTCAAAAATAATATGTGGGGTATAAAAATATAAAAAGTTCGAGCTAATGGGTATCGAACCCCAACCCTCCGTGCGGTAGTCTAAATACTTACCAATAGGCCATGCAAGCCACGTAGTTATTGTCCCACTAGCTGCTACTAAACAATGCTATAGATATTTTAAAAATCACATTTTAATTTATTGTAGGATTAAATCGTAATGAATCTAGCTGATTTTGTTAGCAGTTCTCAGTAAACTCGTACCGGATGTCTGTTTAAAATTTCAGCCCAATCTGTTCAGCGGTTCGGCTGATTTTTGACGTACAGACAGACAGACAGAATCACAGAATGAGCGCCGTTTGAGTTGAATGGAGACACTCGGTCGCTCCGCTCCCTCGTTTAATTATATTTTACATTCATTCATATTGCTTCCACATCACTATAATAGTGACAGCATATAACTATAAGTTTACGTAAAAAAATTAATTATGAGAGTGGGCGTTTAAGTCGTGGTCAATTCTTAAAATGGCCACAAGGCAAAATATCTCAGTGGGAATTAGAGGCAGACTTTCACATGGGCATTCTATCTATCTCTCTATCACTCATACAGTGTTAAACTGCATATTATGATTGATATGCAAGATTGGCACGCGGATCTAGGACGGAAGTCAGGTGGTAATAGGAGTAGCCAAGCGCCGGTTGACGTGCGGTAATATGCGAAACAGTTTAGCACGCACTCATCGCGTGCAGATAGTAACTATAAACACCAACGTGTGAAACGTTTCCTTTAAGAGGAGACTTTGAGTGAGCTATTCCGAGTATTTGAGAATTTCACTTTTTTAAATTCACAAGGAGCGAAGTTCACCTTTATGCGTCACTCTCTGTTCGTTTGTCTGTGCGTGTGTCACGTCTCACGATAAGAAAAAAATTGTTTTTGGTCATCCTTGGATGCAGGGCCGGGGATATCACCACTTCAAACGGGTCTATCACTATTTCAAACGGGGCTATCACCATTTCAAACGGGGCTATCACCACTTCAAACGGGGCTATACCATTTCAAACGGGGCTATACCATTTCAAACGGGGCTATCACCATTTCAAACGGGGCTATCACCACTTCAAACGGGGCTATCACCATTTCAAACGAGGCTATCACCATTTCAAACGGGACATGTTTTTCAACCCGGCACCTACACCAAAGAAACAATATAATATTTGTTAGCTGCTTCCACAATCTGTTAAATAAGTCGCTTCGCTCCCTATCTTTGTACCAACGTTATCGCGCTTGTTTTAATCATCCTTCGATGATAATAATAATAATAATAATAATAATAATAATATAATAATAATAATAATAATAATAATAATAATAATAATAATAATAATAATAATAATAATAATAATAATAATAATAATAATAATAATAATAATAATAATAATAATAATAATAATAATAATAATAATAATAATAATAATAATAATAACATAATCATTCTACGATAGGTTAGATAAAGATGATTTGCAAAGGGGAAAATGTTTTTTAATCGTCTTTTGACCATCCCTGATATGCAAACAGTATAATTATAAATAAGTATTTAATAAATTCATGTGTCTATTTCTCAATTTCATTGATCGGGAAACACACCCGTAGGTGTAATTGATTTTATGGAAATCAATCCAGAAACAGCGGGGTATCGAACCCCAGATATATTCAGATCTACAATGCACCAACAATTCAGAAGTCCGTCTCGGTAGCTTAGGGGTAAAGCACTCGACCGGTAATAGGTTATAAGGTAATAGGTAATGCTCCATACCCCGCTGAAATAGTTTTTTTACTTTCTGGGTTGATTTCCTTTCATGCATGTGTGTTTATAATCCTCTCTAACAATAACTCATTTCCCGAAGTTTATTTTTATACTCATTGATTATAAAACGAACAAACTACAAGAAGTGTTTGAAAGTACTTTTAAATTTGAAGAATGTTGAGTTTTTCGTTGTTTTCCAAAATTTTTTAAGAATCCAATGCTGTTGAATTAAATAAATAATAAATCAAACAAGATTTAAAAAACACGCAATCTTATTTTTTTGCATTCGGAGTGTCCCTACTAAATGCACGCAAAAACTGCGTTTGTGATTGAATATATTTTCGTTTTGGTTCTGGCTTATCAAAAACTATTCCTCTTTATAAAAATGCAAGACAAATATTCAAACATTTTAAAGCACATGACACAACTTGCAAAGGCCTAACGGTATATTATTTGCTTCTAGAATACTTTTTTATATTTTTATAATGGCCATAAACGGAAGAGCTGTGCCTTATGATGTAATATGCAAATGTAACAAAGCAACGGCGGAAGTATGAATATCAAATCTCAGTACTGTAATCGATATAACTACTACTGCTTTAACAACTTCAGCAACAATTCATATTCGCAGTCTATCATAAATTATATAAATTATTCCCAGACTTGATTGTCAACTCTTCAACAGCCACGCGATACAAAATGGGAATATCTACATACGATTGGGATTTATGGCAGGATGAGAGCAGGCCATCTTATTACAATTTTAGCTGGGCATTTAAAAATGCTATTTAGCAATACATTTTTTTATTTGTATTAACAAAATATAAATATCGATAATCGAAATATACAGTATCGAATGTCGATGCCGATATATTTGCCGGTCCCTATAATATTTATGCGATTTATAAATAGGCAAATTGCGATAAATTTCTTCGTTCATTATTTTCTATGAAAAATTTACTTCTGCTCCTGGCAAATAATTTAATCAGGATCTTCAGTCAGGATTTCTAGTGACGAGTATTAAACCGACAACATCCTGAACAAAAATATCGCGTATATCGCAAGGTTATCTCTATCGCACATTCATTGCGAATTGTACATTACTCAAAACTAAAATCTTGAGCTGACTCATACAGAAGAAACTGCGATTTTTATGCGTATATATTTTTCTTTTCCGGAAACTCCTTTGCAGATTAAACAAAGCTGTGATAAAAACCGAGATTGTCAAGTTCTTTATTGTTCGTATTTTATGTGAGATAGGGAGCATATCACTGAAATCATTACTGAAAGTAAGAGTAGGTATTTTAGAAAAGCAATCATTTTACTCATGGTGGGTGTGAATGGGGTGGGTTCGAATTCCACCACCGGCAATCCTGACAGAAGGTTTTTTCGGGTGTTTTGCTGAGATTTTGTTCTTTGAATCAGCCTCGGACCTAACTCCACAAATACCTAGTTAGACAGCTGAAGACAAGGGACATCTAATCGTCCCAGGTTGCCCACGGTACATATTTTTTAAATACCGATTAAATACATTTTTTTATGTGTACAGACTACAAAATAAAGGAACTTGTAAAATGTTTGGTACCGTTTCTTATCCATCAGACCATCAGTCCATCAATCCAGAAATTAGTTAATTAGTTAATTTCTGGATTGGTTTCCATAATGTTTGTACTTGTTTAATGCCGATGTTATGCTATGCTGACATCCGACACGGTAGTAATAGGATATTTGTTCCGTATTACATTTATAATTCAAAACTTTATTAAATTTAATTAAAACCTTCCAGCTTCAGGCAATGCAATCTGGTTTGTAACTATAAATAGGCATACGTATTAAAAGATGACACGTTTTCCAAAATTTGATGGTGTTCGAAATCTGTCAATATTTGTTCGGTTTACTCCCAGGCCTCATTCCAATCCCATCATTCCACGTGTCTTACACCCCCCCCCCCCCTTCAATGTTCTTATTCCTCTAGCACAATATTATCATATTGGTTAGTAGCCGAGTTTTTTTAACACGGGAAGTAGGCCTAGTTCTATTCATTATAATATGCATTCTGTATCTGATATGGAGCACGGGGGCTTCTCTAGGAGCGGGAGAGAGAGAGAGAGAGAGAGAGAGAGAGAGAGAGAGAGAGAGAGAGAGAGAGAGAGAGAGAGAGAGAGAGAGGAGATAAACTAGGCTAGTTTTTCTCTGTAGTGGCCGCTCATTCAAAGTGTCGGCCTGTAATAAGAGATGACCTTGTGCTGACCCCATGTTTGTCAGCTCCTCGTGGATGGATCTAGCTTTACAGAACGGATGTGATTGAATAGGTGACACTCGATTCTTGATGGACCCTCTATAGAGAACACAAAACCGAAATGGAAATTTTTAAAATGATTGGATTGGATATAATGATAATGGTTGGGTGTTTGCGTTGTGGGGGTTTTGATTGGGTTAAATTTACAAAGTTGGATACCGATACAATTTTGTTTTAGCTAATACTTGCTTCTTTAGATAACTAAGTGTAGGTACGTGTAAGGAGTAACGATGGACGGAAGGAAATGTCATAGGGCTATTAAATAGCATTTGGACATTAAATTGGAAAAATTAGGATGCAAAAAATAAAAAAATCTTCGAATGCTCAGAAAACTCCAGAAAAAAGACTTACCTACACGAAAGTGGCCAGAAATGATTGACGTTTGATGGTTTGAGTATGTCACGTGTTAATTGATACCAAGGAAAGTATACTTATAATTTTATTAAACTCAATAAAACAAACTATTTTATTCAGATTCAGATTCAATTTATTCATTCGATCGATACATGGTAACAGAAATAACCCCTCTTGGAAGAGAGGGAATGAATAATCCTTAATAACTATTATGTTCATGAATATGATTCACATGATAATGATGGAAAATATAAATACTTATAACTTATAAGTTACAATTAAAAAAAAGTATAAACCAGTTATTCTGTGAACACTAGATTATTTACTGTCCAATGTTATGGTACCCCCTTCAATTAGCATATGTCATAGGCTTATGGTTGTATATGAGCCAATGTACCTATACAAGGACACAACTTTCACACATCAACCGAAAGTGTTTTGTTGTCTATTTCAGTCAACTCTTTTAGATACCGACAATGGCCCTCGTGATATCGGGTACTGTTCATTCATAGTCAATGAGTGCGACCTGTGTTCAGCATGTGAGGCACTCGGTCGGTCGTTACTCCGATATTGTGGAAATGAAACAGGTGAGGTATTGTCCGGTAATAGTAACGAGGTTTTTCTCAGGCTTTTTAACTACTAGAAAATAGTCCTGGATTTATTCTCTAACAGCAAACTAACCACACAATTCCCTGCGATAAGTCAATTCTTTCTCGTTACCACCTCCACTACGCCTATATATTTTTTATTTGTATTTAATGTATGTATTTAAATAAAATATATAAAAATATAATCGTATTTTAGAGTCTACCCACTCAGTCACAGAATTGATTTTCAGTTGAATTTTCATCTATTTTAAAAGTTAGACTATAATCGAATAAAATCAATTCAATGACTATTGATTTTTTTGTAAGTCCAAAGACGTAAGCTTTGGTGATTGACTTCTTCTTTATCAACAAACAATTTTGAAAGTTTGTTTAAAAACGATCTAAATGATGAAAAGTTTGACAGTCAGAAAATTACTGGCTGCAGGAAAAGGTAGCAAAAATCGACATTTCAACAGGTTTCGGAATCTCTTCTCTCTACCCATGTCGACTTTTCAACCGGTTTCGGAATCTGGCCTCTACCCATGTCGACATTTCAACCGGTTTCGGAATCTGGCCTCTACCCATGTCGACTTTTCAACCGGTTTCGGAATCTATTCTCCCTGCCACTTTTTAACCGTTTTTAACCGGTTTCGGAATCTGTCCTCTACTCATTGATCGTCTTCTACGCCACCGTGAGATCAGCGTACTAAACCCTCTAGGCCACGTAGCGGCTGTGGATCAGTAAAGAAGGCAGCGCCTAAACTGTTATCTCGGCTCTTATCACCTGTTGATTCACACTCGGTTCAGACCACCTGACACCTCGTCACTGCCGGGGGGAGGGGGGGGGCACGAGTTAGTGTGCTGGGCGCACTCATCCGTGCATAAAGCCGTCAGGTGTGGAAACCAGCCTACGTTCAGAGCCTATTCATTAGCTTGCACTCGGACACAGAAAGATAGAAATGTGACTGGTGCACTTATAAATCTCGTTTGTGTATTGAAAAATGTTCAATATTTATTATGTTTATCAAAATGAGACATACACTCACATTTTAATACATTTACTTTTCGGTTGGCAAATTGTTAATGTTTGTTCATCAACATCGTATAGCGATAGCGTATTACACCATTGCATCAATAGAAACGAAACCAAAAAAACTTTACATCTCTGAAATATTTTTAAATGCCTCTTTTTGTAATCAATTTCTTAAAATGTAGATGGGCTTCTAATCACAAATATCGGCATTGAAACTGATCAAGTATCGGAATGCAAAAAAAAGTATCATAAAAATGCACATAACGACACTATTAGCAGAGTCGATAAAGAAGTTTCCCCGTTGGGGAGGTCCTCCAACTCCCTATACCGCCCTGGGTTAAATAAAAGTCGGTTTTTGGCGTTGGGAATCTAACGTTCGCGCGACATCTGTGTGACGATTGATGGAACTACTTCAATAAAACTACGTCACTTTCTACTAGTAGTTAACAGTCGATGACGACAAATGGCGGAAACGTCAAAATATTAAATCGATCGAATGTTGGCGATAGTTTGGCATAAAGCAAACTCTCTTTATAATGAGGATATTTCTGATGGAGTAGACCTAAGCTTAGGACCTAGGCCGACAATATGTATTGTTCAAGATTTCGATTTAAATGCCAAGGGCGTACTTACGTCTGAAAACTGTATTGTAGCCTTGGGCCTAGGCTACACTTACGTCCGTTAGGCTGAACAAGACAAATCTCAAATTATTTCGCACGAAATGTCACTGACGCCTGCGCAATACTTTATAGTACAGTAATAAATCAAAAGTAAATCGTTTTAAAAGACTATGGCCCAGGGCTAATATGATTGAAATAAAATTGAAGTTTGACGTTTCGTCTGTTATTTGTTGATATCAGCGTCACTGCACATCGATAATCTACTGACCGTATTTAGCGTGCAGTGCTTTTATTAGTTTCATATTTAAGCCGCTCTCAGCGCGCAGGACGTTAGATTCCGTTTTGACTTGGGAGCAGAGTCGATAAAGAAGTTTCCCCGTTGGGGAGGTCCTCCAACTCCCTATACCGCCCTGGGTTAAATAAAAAGTCGGTTTTTGGCGTTGGGAATCTAACGTTCCGCGCGACTCTGTGTGACGATTGATGGAACTACTTCAATAAAACTACGTCACTTTTCTACTAGTAGTTAACAGTCGATGACGACAAATGGCGGAAACGTCAAAATATTAAATACGATCGAATGTTGGCGAATGTTTTGGCATAAAGCAAACTCTCTTTATTAATGAGGATATTTCTGATGGAGTAGACCTAAGCTTAGGAGCTAGGCCGACAATATGTATTGTTCAAGATTTCGATTTGAGTGCCTAGGGCGTACTTACGTCTGAAAACTGTATTGTGGCCTTGGGCTAGGCTACACTTACGTCGTTAGGCTTGAACAAGGCATATCTCAAATTATTTCGCACGAAAATGTCAGTGACGCCTGCGCAACACTTTATAGTACAATAATAAATCAAAAGTAAATCGTTTTAAAAGACTAGGGCCCAGGGCTAATATGATTGAAATAAAATTGAAGTTTGACGTTTAGTCTGTTGTTTGTTGATTTTAGCGTCACTGCACATCGATAATCCACTGGCCGTATTTAGCGTGCAGTGCTTTTATTAGTTTTACATTGGAGCCGCTCTCAGCGCGCAGGACGTTAGATTCCGTTTTGACTTGGGAGTAAGGGGACCTCCAAAGGGGAAACTTCTTTATCGACTCTGCTTGGGAGTAAGGGGACCTCCCCAAAGGGGAAACTTCTTTATCGACTCTGCTATTAGTAATACTGATTTCGTGCGTTTGAGTAGCTATAATATAATGTTATCGATATCATTTAATGTATGGATCTTTTAGTTATTATTTTTTTAAATTATTGTGTTTATACATCTTTAACATTAACTAATCGACATCGAAACGTAACACTAACGAAATGTGAATAGTGCACACGGCTATCTCTGGATGATTCCCAGCTTAGCAGGTGGGTACTATAGTGGGCTAGTACAGGCAGTCAGTAGTGCGTGACGTCACACCGACCCAGATAACGCGAGCGCATGCGCACCACGTGCTCGACGAACTCTCGCTTTCAGTCAGATAACAAGAGAACAACACCCAAATAACGGAAAGGGAAATTGGTGATGTTATCGCTTACAATATCTGGCCTATCGGTTTGAAATCTACGAGGTTTTGTCCTAGGTGAATGTACTTCAATGGATTTGTGTTATGCGCGATGTGATGAGTTAGGAGGGGGTGCGCTACGTATTTGGGGTCAAAGAGGGTCAATATATAAGTATTTGATGTTGAGTGATGAATGATTAAGCATTATAAATTATTTCAAAACGATCGAAGAGGACAAATGTATAAGTTAAATGTCCAGATTTTTAATAGATACAAATTACCCTATATGTAACCTACAAATAAAATAATTACAACGTCTGGTTGATGGTTGAGATAGTGAATACAGATTATCTGGAACTAATTTTTGTAATACTGTTAATTTATCACTAATTGGACATAGAAAATAATACTGGCCTCATTACTTGGCATATTTCTTACTTTAATACAATAATTATTATGTGTTTATGATGGAGGAGAATATGTGTGGTTTGTATTCATACAACTTACAATACAAATTTGTAATGATTAAGTAGATGCTGAGAATGATGAAATAGCAAGTTAGCATATAGGGAAATTTTGACTTTGCTTATATTGTAATTCAAATTAATCGTCGAAAAAATTGGTTTATTAACTCGAGGTATGAATGCATGAAAGAAAACCGTTTTGTAATTATTATTGTTTATATGACTGTTGACGTAGTCCGTGGAGGTGACTCGTGCGTAAAAAACATTAATCGCTACCTCTATCGGGATAAAATGGTTTTAATTCAACCTATTTTGTGCAATTATAGCTAGTCAAATGTTACACGACATTACTCAGTTTGAAACGAAACAGAGAAAACCACAATCAAAGAAATTAATTAATAAACCCACTTCCACAATTATAAATAAAACTTTTCTTCGAATTCTCTTCATTTTCCTCAACGCCCCTCAGGTCACTTCCGTTTCCTACGCCTGTGTATCCTGCCCCTGTGGTTGGGGACATCGTGGGATCGAATCCCGGATGTTCCTTAGTAATGTATATTTCCGTATATGATGATAATTAAATTACATCTATTAATTTTACAATAACTTAAAATCGAAACAATCTGGTTGTATCACGTAAAAAATAAACAAATCCACATGACATTCATTGTAGCCATGCCAAGATTCAAACCTATGCCCCCGAATCGACCACTTCACTGTACAGTGTCATCGTTTTTGAAGTTTCACTTTAATAATTGTAGTGTATACTTTTATTATTTAAATCTCAGTATATTATCTAGAACATATTTATTCTGGATTTTGCTATCATATGACACGTACTTACTTATTCAGATTTCATTTGAATTATTAATATATACATAAATTACTGCTGCTGTAAAACTTAACGAGTATTTAATCGTTAAACTTCTTAATTTTATTCTTCTATCAATGCTATGATAATGATCCGTGTTTTATTCAGCGAAGTTAAAGTTCATAATAGTTGAAGATGTTCATGCAACACGTACTTCATGCACTGGCACCCCTTTATTCCTATAGTTAAGTATAGTTTCATAGTTTTATTTCCACGACCCTTATGACCCTTATGCGTGTTTTGTTTAAAAGTACATACTAAGTCCTAAACAAACAATATTTTCACTAGGGTATATGGAAAATTGCTAGGGTTATAGAAGTACTAAAGCTGTTTTCCTACTGTATTTATCAATAGCAGCAGCATCAAGCCAGCAAAATAATTTGAATTAAATGACACAAAGAATGGAAAAAATAAATAATATTTAAATTTCACATTATTACGTGACACCGTGATGTGAATGAGATTACAAAAGCACAGTAATTTACCAGTGTCTTAATAAGTGACAAAATTGACCTTTCAATTTCATTTGCCTGAAGCTGATTAATGTAAATTTTCCGGGGCTTTAGCAACACATTTTCAGTGTTGCCTATTGTTCGTAAATTGTCGGTGGTGCATTGTCATTTGATTCTATTTGCACAAATTAGGTACGATTATATTTTTGTACTAGAGCCGGGAAGTTGTTATAAAAATCTTATTTTCGTTTTCCTTGTGCCCAAAAGCAGTGACTACTGTAAAATTAATTCAAATTTTATAAAACTTTTTGCCCAGGATAAAATTGGGAATTTTCTGACTGAGAACTTGTAAGTTTCAATAAAAACGTAGTTAAAATAGAAAATTATTAGGAAGGTATCTGTTTTGAAATAAATAAATAAATAGTTTTTGTTTTCGTTTCAGCTTTGAAAGTTACCTTTTTAACATACAAAAACCTAATATTATACAACTCAGAAGTTTAAAAAAATCCATCCCGATAGGGCCATGCCAAGCTGGTTCGCCTGGATTCTCCGGATAGTATGGTCGGGGTTTGGTCACAGGACTCTTTATATTGTGGTTCCAATGGAACTTACACATGGCGGTGACCAAACGTCGATCGCTCTGCACTCTGGTGGGAAATCTGTCACCCACTACAACAACAATGAACTGACGTCAGAATGTTGTAAAAAATTCCTATTTTATCAAAATAAAGAAAACTGTGACCAAACCCCGATCGATCTGCGCTCTGGTGGGAGATAAGTTTGACCATTGCCCTATCGAGGGAGAGATACACAAACCTGGCTCTGATTACAACCATGTTGCACGCGCGTAATCTCTCGGGTGCTGTGACCCTAATACACGTGGCTGTGAGTCTACTGTCCCTATCACCTGATTGCGCGGCGGGCTAAACGAAAAGGTGGCGAATGATTAACAGGTGTGACAAGTAGCTAACTCACCGAGCAGCCAGGCGCGAGCGTGATAAGAATACATAATACTTCACGTTTTGTGCTATAGTTTAGCACAGTTTTAAAGGGTAAATATTTAAATACATGTAGATTTTACAAGACATAAATAAAAAACGCGTATCATATACAGAGAGTTTTCCATGTTTTTCATATATAACTACACTTTTCCAACATCATAGAGTTGGGTAAAGAGGTGTTTCCACCAATTGATCTTGGGCATCACCGAATCATCACTGCCTGCCAAGCTCGGCACCTCATCTTCTTCTTCCTCAATCTCCTGTCGCAACACTAGCTCTCTCTACTTTTTTATTTTGTCTTTTTTTTGTAAATTTCCATTTTAATAACTAATTATAATCGTTAGGGAGCGAAACTCCCCTTTAAGGTATTATTGTTATTTCCTTCCGTCTGTCATTGCCTGTGTCACTTTAAGATAAAAACCGAACATGACTCCTGATTGACGTTGTTTTACAATTCCCGCCAACAAGGATAATAATGTTTCAAGCGGTCCTTGGTGTCAAGAAGGTTTGGGGCCGTTTTTTTTCAACGAGGGCATTTTCCGTACTCGGCACCTCCACCAAAATTGTGTTTGTTTTATTTTTTGATACTCCCGTTGTTCCCGTTTGTCTTTATTGGCATACTGCGTATCAGTACTGGATAAGCACGAAGTTTATGAATTATTATTATTGTTAGCTAACATTGTTAAAGAATGATGTTGCAATATAATGACGTAATACTTAATTAAAGTGGGAACAATTTTGCTAATTTAAAAGTTTTAATTTTGTTTAATTGATATTTTACTCGCTATTAAACACTTGTGTGATTTAGGATTAATCGCATGTATATTTTTAAAATACCACGTACACCGACAGTGTTGGCTCGAGCGTTAAGCGCGCGACTCTGATTTGGGAGGTCCCGGGTTCAATTCCCGCCAAGATCGGAATCCTGACTGAAGGTTTTTTCCGAGGTTTCCCTCAGTCGTTAATGCGAATGCAAGGGATTCGAACATCCCTTCACAGTTATTCTATCCGCAATGACCTAGTTAGACACCTGTTGCAAATTATTTAAAATTATTTAATTGTTCAAACTAATTCAACTGGATTGAAGTATTGATTCGAAATATTATAAAAATAGTCTTCCGGGTTATTCCAAATTATTTTACTGATGTATCAGCTATATAGCATTAGCAAGAATGCTCTTCGCATGTAGGCCTGCCTATCTCTAGAGATAATTATTTGAATATACACGTTAATAAGGGAACCGGTTTGATGCGTAAATATTTTGTCATTATTATAGGTTTGTTTGAGTGGAGTGGAGCCTCAGGCATGTTTGCGAATTCTTGGATTAATTTCTGGTGAATTCAATCTTAATTCTTATAGTTAAGATGGCTGGTATCTGATATCTGGAATCTGGTGTCAGATATCTTGGATCTGGTATCAGCTATCTGACACTATAACTATCGTCTTGCCTGTATAATTGCAAATCCATGTACTTGTAAAGATGTAATGTATATTACCGTTATTATTTTTAAACTTTATGCTTTCACAGACCGAAATATAAGAGAATCCATATATTTTGCGGTCATTTCGCTTTGTTCGATTACTTTGTGAAATTACTTCAGTCAGACTCAGATGATGGTCTTACTGAAACGTCAGGATTTTAAAAGTAATGGAACACAGCGAAATTAACATTTACATAATATTATTGCTCTATTATTATGATTTTCGTTTCTATCAACGTATGAAAGACACAATGGGCACAAACAAAAAATTTTCACGGGAGGTAACAATAACCGTATATGTGAAAACACTTATAAGTAAACAAGAGACTATCAAAATACAAGAAAATAACAAAAACAATATTTTTACACTAAAACTTTTCGCGGTATGTAGGCGGTTCCTAATAATGCCACCTTTTGAAGTTTTGGAGCTTATTGGTCGCCAGTGATATCCTGAAGGTTTTGTTGAAAAACGTTCCATATTCGTAAAATTTCTATTTGGAGTATATTGTGCGTTTTTGCATATTTGATTACAGCTTTTCTGTGTGATGGAATATAGAGCTACATTATTACAAACCTTTGTTTGCAACAGAATTCAAATTGCGCGTTAAATGTGACATTTTCTTTCATAAATTGATTTTGGTTTAAGGATAACAGTCTAAGAATAGAAAGCTCTAAGTCTGTTCTTTTCAAGATCTAATAATTGTTATTTGTAAATACATAAATGAGCAAGAGCTAAGCATTTAAAATAGAACGAGCTAATTACGACAAAGTGTTCTTAGTTTTATGTGTGTAGCTGTACTAAAACTAACTGCGTCGCTTTAATGTTAAAATTTAAATATCCATATCTTCCCCCATAAAACTAGCGCGCTCTGGTTATTCAAAGCAGACTTATCAGCTGGGCTGGCTGGCATAAACTTAACTGTTGCAAATGTCTTCCATTTTATGGCCTGTACTGTTTGTGATTTACATTTTTATGTGTGTAAGATTACACTCCCGTGTTTAAAATGAAAATACATTTTGCTCATTTGGCGAAAATTTATGTTGTGATGTTTTTTGGTCTGTATCTGAGATTATTGTTTTGAATTTTGGAAGCTAGTTGCGGCATTTTCTTTATCAAGAATTATCCACCCTATTTAGTCATTAAAAATCAAATTATTTATGAATATATTATATGAATAGTGATGAATCCCATTTTAAATATTGCATAGCATTAAATATTTGTAAAAGATTTAAAACTAAAGAAGAAGAAATTAAAAGATTGAAAGATAATTTAAAGATCCAGTCAATGTTTAATTTTAATTTCTTATTTAATTAATAACTATTTAAACTTAAAAGCGTAACCTTAAAAAATGTCTTAAACATATTCTTTACACAAATCGTGTTTCTTGTCCAAGGGCATGTGAAATTTGAACAAACGTCACTAAGATTATTAGCATCTTTAATTTGGGCTAGTCAAGCGAAACCAGCCTAGGGCGAGAGAACATTATATCACAGTATAACAATCACATCAAATAGAATGTCGCGTCTGCGCAAACCCTATAGCGACACTAGCGCTCTATGCGGTCATAAACTTCAACCTATAGTATTCAGCTAAGATTAGCATGTGGATGTAGTTGACTCTTATGGCCGCTAGAGGCGCGCGTGAAGGCTTTACAGCGAATTTTTATATGGAGTTTCAATACCGTATAAGATTGTTACACTGTGACTATATTATTACTTTAATCCAGTGGCAAAAAACTGAATTCCGTCCCCTGACACCAACTCCATTTATTTACTTTCTACAAGCCAGCTAAAGCTAGTTTAGAATTAAAAACTTTTCCTGCTAGTCCAAATCGTTCGTGTTTTTCCCTCGAACTCGTCAATACGCTAGTTCTCTGGCCTACTATTAAACCTCCCCTCCACAGAGCCCGTCGCGCCTTATCGCCGTGTCATTGAGTTGTGCATACACACCGCAAGGGATTCCCAGAAATGACTCCCACCACTTCGGTAACCTCCGCCACACTTCGTCGTTCCTCGGGCGATCGCCTGTCCGAAGAGGGCGGGACGACAATGCAGATGAGTTTGTTTTTATACTAGAATTTGATGATTCCTTTCTGGATCCTGGAAGACTGTGACAGTGGCGTGACAGTGTGTTTTGACCCCGTGTGACCCCCCCCCCTTCTCCACCTCCCCCTTCACTAGCACTCTATAATACACCCAAAATTGCATTGCCCGAGACGTATACTTAGTTTTACTAGGAAAACATTTTACTAGGAAAACCTTCTATACTGTGGCGCGTGGTGGATCAACGGGTTTTTGCCTTTGTCTTCAACGGGCGCGAGAAAATCCGAGTGGTTAGTCAATGATGGGGTAATGAGGGTCCATTAACTTTGGCTCCTCCACACAGGAATTCAAAACCCAAAATGGTGTCTTCCTTATGCACTATTTTTGCACCTTTTTGCACCACAAAACTTGGATAATGAAGACAGTACCAGATTCGATTTGGCGCCATTTTAACCGATTTCTCTTAGATGGTGAAACCATTAACGTCATTTGAAGTTTTTGTCTTTTGAGTGACTGACTTATCTTCAATCAAAACAATAATCAAATGTGAACATTAATGCTTTATGATGTATTGATGTTTACAGTGGCGTATGAAGGAGATGAGGGTCGATTAAGGGAACTATTTTGTTTCGATCGTCCATACTCATAAACTATTTTGCTCACATTGAGAGTGGTAGCTCATATGTAAGGGTACACGTTAGACTCTGATTCGGGAGGTCACGTGCTCGAATCCCGCCACCGGCAATCTTGACAGCAATGTTTCAACGTTTTACATGGTTGTACATGGTACAAATGAGAGTTTTGAACCGGTGGACGAAAAAATCGTACTAGTAGCGGAGACAAAAGTGTGTTCAAACAATTTTAAAAAATGTTGGTCAAAATTAAGTATTGCACCTAGAACGGTACTTTTCTTATTGACCCAAAATTTGCATATAATGTCCAAAAGGGAGCAATTGTCTCGTCGAAAAAAATATTGTTTCTTTTTTATTCAAGTTCCTCTTTTATTCAACCAACTTTCAGTTATTTTCCTTTGACTTTCAAAATATCGAGCAGAGTGCTCTGGAATAGCCTTAAGGTTAATGCTGGGATTGAGTCGTCTTCAAGAGCCCTCGTGCATTTCTTTACAATGCTGGGATTGAGTCGTCTTCAAGAGCCCTCGTGCATTTCTTTACAATGCTGGGATTGAGTCGTCTTCAAGAGCCCTCGTGCATTTCTTTACAATCACCCTTACACCGTAGTAACCTCACTAGTCATCAGACGAGGGTCACACTGACGAGTATACTGACGTGCACCCTACTGCGGACATCCCTACGTAAAATATATTTTATTGCAATCACATATAAGATATGATAAAATTATAATTATTCATCAGATAAGTTCTAAAAGTGCAAATTTAACATAAGAAACAATTTGAAGAATAATTGGTCAAATTGAATGAATCGTATTGTTACCAAAAGTCACATGTTATGTAACCATGTAACTAGGCATAGGTGTGACCAATGGTCGATGTATATTCGAATACCCTTGTACCTTGGGTGTTACCTGTGACTGTGAAGATAGTTTGTAGAGAATGATCAGAATCTGTCTTTTCCTCGGGGAAAACCTTGGAATTGAATTTCCACTTACTATCGACTACCTCACAAATTAGAGAGTTGCCTGATCGTCCTGTTTCAGTGTGAAGATAAGTTTTTAAGAATGTAAATCTAACATTTGAAACAATTTGGAGATGAATTGGTCAAATTGAATAAATCATTGTATTGTAACCAAAATCAAAAGTCACATGCAATTATTTTTAAGTTAGCACTATTTACTAAGTGACAGTGACAGCGACAGCGACAAGCGACAATAGCCGACCGAAACGATAACTTTAATGAGAAGAGCAAGTGAGAACTGCCACCTCGAATTTTTATCATAACAAATTAAATAGTTATTACTTACATTTGCTAAATGTTGTTGTTTATTACGTTAAGGAAACATTGGCAGACGGCATTAAAAATGTTAAATGTGTAATTGTTGCCAATACACAGCTTGCAATCTTGTATAGATGAGTCAGATGCATGCAGCGTTGAGCCAAGCGTATAAGCTTTTTATTGGCAATAATTGCACATTTATTCGATAATAACGATAATAGGCACCCCCCCCCTCCAACCCCCTCCGGCCAAAGGACTGCTCGGCCGACGTGTTTTTTCTTTCCGGGTAGTTAACCAATGGAACGACCTGCCGCCCGCCTCAAAGACTGCTCAGTGAGCCCATTTCCCTTCCCTGTGCAGGAGCACTTATGGGAGAACCAACTGCATGTGTTTAATTAATTTAGTTTCACGTGCTTCATCAAGGCTCTTCGCGGCACAAGATTTCCACAGATTTTGGGGGTGTTTAGCAAGATATTTGCTAGCGTCGACGCCGTTTCTTGTTGCAATTTTAAAAAAACAAGAATAAAACAATAATAATAATAATAAAGCCGTCTGCCAATGTTTCCTTAACGTAATAAACGACTTCATACAACAAATGTAAGTAATTACTATTTAATTTGGTATGATGAACATTCGAAGTGGTAGCTCACTTGCTCTTCTCCCTAAAGTTGTCGTGACGGTCGACTATTGTCGCTTGTCGCTGTCGCTGTCACTGTCACTTTTAGTAAATATCCGTTTCAAATTTATTAAATTAAAAAGTTATTTTACTCTGAACTCAGTCAAGTTTTAGACTCAAAATTATAACTTGCAACGCTGCTCAGATCTTTGATTTGATATTATCTGGGCTGGCCGCTTTATAAAAATTTAACCAACATAATATTGCAAACTGTATTAATCTATTGTAAACCACTAATAATACTAGACATGCAATATAATGTTGGATATATTTTGTGCAGTAATTCTATCATTCCCGCCTATTAACGCCCAATTCCACATTCCCCGCCCCTTCACACCTCACGCATGCTCGAAAGTTGAAACTAGTTCTACGCACCTCTCTGCTAAGCTTTACATAAAATATAGATAAATTACTTTTGAATTTTAATTGCGTAGCGTATTGTAGTCAGATACAATACACAAGGGCCGGGCCGGACTGTTACATACCAAGAATACTGAATATTACATATTAATGCGGTTGCAAAAGTTTAAAAATAACATATGTATATAGAAAACATGTTTGAAAAAAATGTATTTTGGTAGGTTAATAGAATGGACTTAAAATGTAAGCTTTACTGTCATATTCTCATAGAGAATGTAAACCAGGGGTGAAAATTTGTGTCGATTTGAGATGTATAAATTGTTGATTTTCTAAAACCCCGTAGTTATTTTATTTCACAATGTTACGAATTTATTATTTACAATATTTTAGCATCAATTTTGTGGTAAACCATTTTTCATTTTATAAGATAAATAAAAATACTGGTTATAGGTATCTGGCACAACCACTAAATTTATATACGTGGAGGATTTTTATTACTTTTTGTGCATCTGCCGTGATGTAAGATTCAATTAGAAAGGTAATTATTAACTAATTACACAAACTGTTATTGCTCATGTTTTCTAACCACTTAATCATGTGGGATATTTGAACGGGGGATTACGCGAATTTGCATAATATGTTATTGATTTATTTCATCAAATTGGGACAGTTAACAAATGTATTGCTGCCATTAAAACATAGTTTTAACGAGGGCCGTTCACAGAGGTGACTACTGAATAATACTGGTACTATTCAAAATGATGTGTAATGTATGGACGTCTGGAACTTTCAACAACCGTATCATTCATTATCACATAATATTCAACAATATAACACAGCTTCCCCCTTTGGAAAACAGTTATAACTTACTATGCCGCTTCACTAACGCTTTTTTCCAGTCGCGTTGATGGATGAGCTTTTATGGTTGATTATCGTTGTCCTAAAAGTACGATTTCTTTGAGAAATATTTATTTGATTGTACCCAAAACTTGGCAGATCTAAGTTAAGAGATTTCAAAGGTTCCCTCCAATTTTCATCAAGATCGCATATGCCGTTTGCCCGGTAGCGTGCGAACAAACAGACAAAAAAACGTCCGATCTATTTGTCTCAGGGTAAGTGAAATTAAAGTCTTCGATTCGCTCATCCAAATACGATAGATGTTCAATAAATAAATATATAAATCAATCAATAAGAATGTCGTTATTCGTAAATCAATCCAAGATTATGTCTTAGCTACTCTAAGTATCAAACCTTAGAAACAAAACAAGAGGACTCTTGAATGACATGCGGTATCGCTTTAATCAGCAAATGGAAAATTGTATTTTTTGCAATATTGTTTCCATTTTGCTAATAAATGTAAATTATACTTCGATGTAAAGTACTCGTCTAAACGTATTCTTTCACCACAGCAACCACACACTCACTACTCACTCTCATAGACATCCTTTACCATCAGCTACCATCTGCATTTCGAAAGTTATCTACCAGTCTAATGTAATGTACATCTTGACGCAATCCAACATTTTTTTAAAATACCTTGTAATAACTTACTGATCAAACTAAATTTGTTTTTTTCCTATAGGCAACCTGAACGGCAACAACTTTTACTCGTACGACTTGTTAATGACAACTATGAGAGTGAAGTGTGTGAGGATCTAGGAAAGAATATCCAAGGCTCTACATGGGTCTCACTGATTCACATTTTGGCTGAGGATGTCTGAAAAAACATACCGTCAGGTTTCATACTAGCTCAAACTTCTAAAACGTTTCTTTGGCTACCTTGAGAATGTATATTTTTGAACTTGTATCACGAATTTTCACCCTTTTTCTGTACCAAATTGTCATCTATTTCGTGATAGTTTAATATTTAGCACTCTCGACAGTTTAAATTTGTAATTCCTTGAATTAGGTAGCGAAAGTTCCTTATATGCTTTAATTTTCTGTCCTCCGGTCTGTGCGTCTGTTAGGTCTCACGATGTAAACCGAACGCAACGTCCGATTAGGATGCGGTCGTTTTATTGGCACTATTATCAACTAGGATACATGATATTTTTGTTAAACGGAGGTATGGGTGGAGAGGCTAAATATGAAAATTCGTAACCCAGCGAAAACAGTGTAAAGCATATTAAATTTTATGGTAAACTAACCCGGCGCTGTCACCAAAAATATCAACGCACTGTGAATTATTATATTTGTAGTGTTGGCTCTAGTGTTACGCACGCGACTCTGACTCGGGAGGATCAGGGTTCGAATCCCGTCGAGACCGGCAATCATGACTGAAGGTTTTTTCTAAGGTTTTTTTCAGTCGTTAATGCGAATGCAAGGGATTGGGTCCTCTTCAACAGCCCTCGGACATCCCTTCACAATTATCCTATCCGCAACATACCTAGTTAGGGGCATGAATTGCACCCTGGGCAGGCTTCCCACAAAAATGATTATATTATTCTTCTTCGACGCACTGTTGATGAAAATCATTTGCTTCGCTCCCTCTTTTGTCTACTCCCGTACTCATGCATAGAAATGCCATGCAGCCACATCATTACAATGTGCACTTTCTAGGTATCCTATAATGATTTATGAATTCGAATAATTAAATATCAGTATTAGTATAAGTATCAATAACATTTTATTTTGCTGGAATTTCTAGAGGGGGGGGGGGCGAGTAGTAGGCTACTTATTTTACTGGTCATTTGGGATGGTTACTTCAACTACACTCCGCCACTGGTCAGGATATACTATGTAGTTCTTTGGTCTTGTGGTTTGCGTCTCTACTTCCAATGCAGAAGGTTCATGGTTCAATTCCCGCTCGTCAGAAGCTTAAGTTCTGATTTACTTAAGGCCGTTAGTTCTTGGCTTAGTAATGCGTAGTAACGGAGACTTTGGAGCCATCCTAGCAACGAGGCACATAATAAATTCGTAGGATATTCCGAATCCGCCTTGTTGATTCTGGTGCTGTCCGCGGGTGGAATCGTGTCCAGCTTGATTGATCGGTGTTTCCTTCTTAAATATGCCGGTCTCTAGTTTGCCATTGTTCACTTGTCGATGGTGTCAGCGCTTACAGGGTGTACTTGATCGGCTTTAAATGTAATGTCCCCCGCTGAAAATCACTTCTGTGCCTGAGAGGGTAGACTCTAAATATGATTTATATTTTAGAGCACTTGGGATTGTTAACCCAGTCTTAAAATGTTTATTGCACCACTTAAAATATAAACTGCGTCTTGTCTTCGCTGTGACATAATTGTCTCCCCACTAACTGATATATTTTAATTCAGAGATTAATCAAACTGGTGAAGTAATTAATGATGCTAAGAACCCCATTATCTTACAATTGGCGCCCAACGTGGGGCACGATTTTGCATTTAATAATAAATTTTAATTCATTAAATAATAGAAAAGAAATTAAAAATGAGGCTAGGAACCCCTTTAATTTACAACGCCACTGCCTTGTCAACTACAATAGTAGTGACAAGTTAAGAAGGATAGTGCAGCTACACTACGCCACTGCGCCGCTAACTATTTAGTTAGAACAATAGTTGTGTGTTCCTAGAATGGTAGTTTTATTATTTTAGTGTGGCTACACGCTACAGCACCGCGGCGCCACTGCCGACGCTGGCGAGCGTGGCGTGAGGGGACGCCAGGCCACACGACACGATATTACAAGCATGCACTTGACTGCGCATGGTGGAAGGAAGGTACAAGTCTTCTTAGGGGCGATGTTTTCACGATTAGAGTAACTCTTTTCTGCTTCATTGTTCCGGAAGATTGTATTGGAAAGGGGGAGTTTGGGTTTTGTTGAAGGTAATTCTTGAAAGATGTGAATTTTCAAATACATTTTTTTCGTTTTTGTTCTACAATGATGGTCTAGTAATTTTTTTGTTTTTTTCACTATTTAGGTGTACAAAATATGTCCACGAAGCTTTACGTAGTAGATTCGAAATGTAAATAGTCAGAAAAATGTCAAAGAGAGAAATATTATTTAATATTTGATTTATTATTCCCATTTGTTAAATCCGTTTTTTAATAAATAAATATATAAATAAAACAGATGCCAGACAGAGTTATGCGCTGTTACAATATATCTTTCATAATGCGGAATAGAGGGAAATAACATGGGTGGTATGAACAGGTCAGATTGTCAAATATGGGTTGAAGTCAATGGATGAATGTTTAAAAATTGAATTCTCTAATCAGAACTATACACGCACTGACGTTTTTTAATTATGTTTTATATCCCGAACAATAAAATGACTTCCATTATAAACACGAAATAATTGATAGTATTAACCTTGCTGTCTGCCATTTTATGGGTGTCAGATTCATTTAATATGGCAATACATTACAAGTACAAGATATCTGGATACGAAGTAGGTCTATTTCTAACAGAAATCAAAATAATGTATTTGAACATTTTTAAATTATAAAAATTTGTAATTTAACAACTTCCTTGACAATGTACGGAAAATAATTTAGTTTTATCACTAAAATTATCTCCAATCTGTTTCGTTGCAATTTCATAATATCGTGTACAGTTTAGTTATGAATGCTCATCCAGCAACGTTGTCTAGCGTCTTCCTAGTAATTCCGTCGGTAAAATGACATTTGTAGAAACGACAAGTGAGTTCTGTGTAGGTGTGACAAGGTAGTTGACGGGGGCCTCAACTGGGGTGTGGAATTCATAGTAACAGTAATAAATAATTCAAGACTGTGTATTTTCGGGGTACCAGACTTGCAAGCTCGCGAGAGGATAAATGTGTAATGGGCAATCGAGACGACGAGGAGTGACTCGTAGCCTACTCCTTGTGTAGTGTGACCTGATTGAGGTGTTGAGTGAGTTCACATTAACCCCTCTATACGTTATTGATTTTATTCAATGTTATCAAATTGCAAGTTAATTTAAATTATAAATTCGTAGGACTATTACCACCGTGTAAAATTCAACACAAATAATTAAATAAATAAATAATTATTAAAAAAAGTAAATTGAAATAAATTAAAATTAAATGAATACATGTGAGTTAAATTAAAATTGGTGCTCAGGCTAGAATATACAAGCAAGTTATGAGACACTTGAATCATTTTGAAAAGTTAAACTGATTTGCATCCTATCCATCAAATTATTAAAGAAAGCTCAGCTACAAACATATATTTCTTCCTTACCACTAGCACGGGAACGAGATTACCAGAAAAGGGAGCGAAGCTACCATTACTACAGATTGTCGGAGAAAAGCACGCAAATAAAATGCTGTTCTGTGTTTATCTCTGTTGGTGGAGGTGCCGGGTTTAAGAGGGGTGTCCCCCTTTCCCCCAGGGTCACCAAAAACATTGTTTCTCGATTTGGTTGGTCGGGAAACACTTCCGTAGGTGTAATTGTAGTAAATAATAACAATTACAGTTTACACCTACGGGAGTTCCCGACCAACCATTCAGATGTATAATGCAACTACAATTCAGAGATCAAAATGTACCCGTCCTGATGGTCTAGTAGTTAAGACGCCTGTCTGGAATGCTGGAGATCCGTGGTTCGATTCCCGGTTGAGGCGGACTTTTTTAATTTCTGAATTGTAGTAAATAATATCAATAAACATTGTATATCATCCTTGTTCAAAGTTATTCCAATTTCCAACACAAACCTTCTCCAATCGCAGATCATGTTTGGTTTTATCGTAAGATGTGACACAGAAAAGTTTTCCTTAGGGGAGTATAAAATGTTATCGTAATAAAAACACTACTACTTTTTTGTTTAAGAATTGTGTTACGATTATTAATTAAAAACCGTTTACATCGTATGTATTTCCAAACATTTCTCGAACTCTTTTAATTACTATATACAAATCCTACATTGTGAATAAGCAAGCCTGTGAAGGCTATTTTTTCTACCCTATATTATTACACATATGACGCCTTCTGTTGGATTGAGCCGACAGTTCGTGATACGAGACTTGGTTTTCATATTTGATTACATGGACACCATGCCGGCTACAAAGCCTTTCATTTTCCGCTTGTTAACTATAAATGAATGGATTAAAGTCTGTTTAATGTCTACATATCCATCACTTTCAGTTTACGTAAATCGGTGACTGAATGAAAATCGAATAAATGTGCATTTTTATTTGTGTGTGTTTTATATAGATTTTCACGCTCCGGGAATTAAATATAAAAACATATTTTCAGGTCGTATAATTTGAACAATTTTAAATTTTGTTTCTAAATATTTCATTGATACCAACATTACTACCTAAAAAGTTGTGGAAATAAATTATTAAAGTAAATCACACGATTTATTCAATACAATCTTAAGGCTATTGTACCACTTCTGGCCGAAAATTTAAAAGTCGAAGAAACATGTCTGAAAAGTTTGCCGAATGAAAGAAAGCCTTTAAAATAACAGAAAAAAATGTGAATTTTTTTGGGCGGGACATAACCTCACTTTTGGAAATTATATTTAGATTTTTGGACAAAAGTGTAATATACAAGACTAGTTCAAAATTAAATTTTGAGAATCGGTTTTCTGGACATAGTTTCTAAACACCTTTAGCTATAACTTGACTATAGCTAAAATAGTTTTCTGAAAATAACAGTTGGTGTACGAATTTTTTTGTCAAACGGTACAAAACTCGTATTTGTACCGTTTGACAAAAAAAATCGTACACCAACTGTTATTTTCAGAAAACTATTTTAGCTAGTCAAGTTATAGCTAATGGTGTTTAGAAACTATGTCCAGAAAACTGATTCTTAAAAATTAAATT
Source organism: Sweltsa coloradensis (assembly GCA_024449915.1). Classification (NCBI taxonomy): domain Eukaryota; kingdom Metazoa; phylum Arthropoda; class Insecta; order Plecoptera; family Chloroperlidae; genus Sweltsa; species Sweltsa coloradensis. Next base: position 1,702,410 of record JAMZAV010000108.1, on the reverse strand, counting down.
TGAACTATAGTCTTGTATATTACACTTTTGTCCAAAAATCTAAATATAATTTCCAAAAGTGAGGTTATGCCCCGCCCAAACAAAATCACAATTTTTTTTCTGTTATTTTAAAGGCCTTCTTTCATTCAGCAAACTTTTCAGACATGTTTCTTCGACTTTCAAATTATCGGCCAGAGGTGGTACAATAGCCTTAAGATTTTTAAATCAAATTCATCATAAATAATTTGTATCAACCTCAATAAAAATGTAATTTTAATAATTGTATATTTGTATCGGTGTTTTTGAGATACCGGCCTTATTATATGATCATGTGACTTCTCGGAATGGAATAAAATACATATTGTCATTTAAAATAATTGTGTTTATTTATTGTAAATACTTAAAATGTATTGTCAGATTTCTGTCGCTTTAGGATAATAAGCACGACTAACATACTAACTTATTGTCTTATAAATCCATGCATCTACTTCCTAGTATATTTACTTAAAGAAAAAGACAAACAGCCCAAGATTTCCTACAAACAGCGTCGACATGTTATCATACGAGACGTTGCTCTTCCTCGTCTAGCTTCCAAACACACAACTAATTCGTGTAAATCTCTCTGTTCAGGTGACGTACCATCTCCCTGAAGAAGTACCCAGAAATTAGGTCGAAACAGCCGTGCTCGGAACCAGTTAAACTTTTGCACACACAGCGTCTTTCGCATCCAAGACCTCACGTTTATATCAGTTGAAATGTCCCCTTTACATAAATATTTTTTATTATTTATTTGTCCATTTTAATCTCGTTTCGTGTCCAAAGAGTATAAACTCTTGTAAATATTATTATACTAACAACAAGGAAGCAGTGCGCAGGCGCAAGGCCCACTCGGCTCGACTTACCGGGAATAAGTAGGATATTACTATGTTAATGGCGAACATGCATAGAGTTAAGAAGTAATTGCATGTAATTGACTAGTTTAAAGCGGACCTATTATTGTACTTTGTCCCCCGTGGCGATTTATTGTTTATAAGCTTACGTTGGTCCATGCTGACCCGGATGTTTGTTTGTTTGAGAGATTTATTGGATATACCCTTTAAATTTCATAATCATAACACATTTGTAATTGCATGTGTTTCAAAACAAGTTATGTTGACAGCTAAAACACAATATAGGTATAAAAATAAAAATAATATATCAAATAAATAACTACACTGTAACAAATTATTAATTAATACATAAATAAATAACCTTTCACTCTCATCTAACAGCGTCAAATAATAAAAATAATAACAAACATAACACTGTGACATTATTTCCTAATGTGAAATAATTATGTACCCTCATTAAAAATATGACAAAATTATATTAATGTTGGTAAAAACAAGCATGAGATTACCAAATATTTGTAATAAAGTGAATACCATAGAAAATAACAAGTTAAAATTTTTAAACTTATCACAGATGATAAATATAAGATCAATAACATAATTATGACAGTACACAAAATAATAACAATTAGATAATCATTCTTTTCGTCCCATCGAAACGGTGCTCTCTCGAATTCAAGTCTCTCCTATATGCGTGTTCTCCCCATCGATCGAGAAACTCCAAAAATCAAAATATCAACTAACATACAAGGAATAAAACATTTTACAAGTTTTTTTATTGAAACGTCGCTTTTACTTTCCTCTAATTGCTCAGCCTCAGCGTCAAAGTTATACCACAAGTTTGGTCAGAATTGACGACCACATTCACCAGATAAGCTAAATAAAAATATATCACGTCCTAGCCTAGGATATATCCTGGGTTATCGCCCGTATAGCAGGGAACTCAGGAAGCCTGATAGTCAGTTTACCTTGCGATAAGAAGGGATAGTTTTCACACTATGCTAAAACATACGTGTTAAAAATGTTTGTGTATTTAATTCAAATAATGAATATGATATTTACCGCTGATGGTAAACAGTTGTAATCTTGTGTGTTTGTGCATCTAGGCAAGAAGTAGGACACTTCTGTTGACATTTTAATGGAAGCGGGAAAAATGTGCTGAAGCTTATCTTGTGATGTAAAGTAGAGGTGGTAGTAAGTTCTGTGTCAACGAGACTCGTCGGCAAAGTTGAGAGCTTACGCTAGAATTACTTGTTGCTTTAAAGATGAAAAGGACTTTTTTGTGATAGGGACATGCAGTATTTCCTGCTCTCAACAAAAATGTACGTCTTATAATGTTAGAAGTTATGTGTAAATGAAGGGAATGATCTATTCAATAGATGATTTTTTTAAATGTAAATCTCTATAGGTATTCGTGTGTTATTTATCTGTACCATATTACCATCATCACCATGTCATGCAATACTCAGTGTTTTTAATATTAATATTTATATTGTCGCTATTATTATCTTTACCTTTTAGTACTGATACTATATGCTAAGCTTTGTGTTGTTTTGTTTTGTTTCTTTTACTGTATTTTAAATGTTTTGACGATATCCATATGTACTTTCTACCTGTCAACGGAAATAAAATAAATACAAATACTGTGTATACAGCTTTAAAAATACGAGTGGGATAGGGAGCGAAGCGAAGCTTCAATCGTGGAGGTGCCGAGTATACATGAAAATTCAAACTTACTGGGGTGCTAGTCTTGCCCGACATACCCCCCAGTGTCACCCAAAACATTCTGTATCATCCTTGTTGACGAGCAGTGTCAAGAAAAACGCGTGTCAATTGTATGTCATGTTCGGTTTTTATTGTGTAACGTGACACCGAACGGACGGACTGACGAACAGTGAAGTGATACTCATAGGCTTTGCTATCTAAAAACCAAATGATTGTCTGCAAAAATTTGCGAGCTTTTTTTTTAAAATATAGACTTCTCCATGCTTTCGTTTAATATTTAATAACAACTACCAAAAACAATTTACAAATAAATATAAGCATACCGCCAAATGTTTATAAAGCAAATATATATTTTTATGTGTGACATTTTCTTTCCTACCAAACGTTTTTACAAAATTCCAATACGCTTTGGCAACCCCTAGCGGGAAACGTGAATTTATTGGGGTTGTCTGTGAATATTATGTTGGTTATTTTTAATTTTTCCTCTCTCCTATGCTATAAAAACAACTAGAAAAACAAACACTTTAAACTAAATAGCCTAGGTAAAAAAATATAAACAAAAATCAGATTGTGCAAAGTACAAAATGTTATCTGTAATGCCTTGTCTTATCAATTACAGTCGGCTTACTTTTCTAGATCATCGCAGCTAAGAACACAACCACTCCCTGTTCCTCACTGGCTATAATCTTATGTTTTGCAGTATTGGCCTAGTTTAGATGATTTACTTTATTCAATAAGCACGGGTTCTGAAGTAAAAAAACAGGGATCGGGAAATAAATGCTCAAATAAAAATAAATAAATGTATTTTTGGTGGAGGTGCCGGGTCGTAAAATCTCCCTTCTTTGAGAAAATATCCTCTCTCCCCTGGACCCCAGGGTCACTATCATCGTCCATCATCCATCATCGTTGAATGCAATGTCAATTGAATTGATTGAATATTGCTTAACGTCTCATATTTATGCACTTTGGCTAATCGAGACGATGAGTGGTGATAGATGAGGATGAAGTATGAACAGAAGGGAGGAGGGGAAACCCGGTACCGGCACGTAGCCTACTCTTTTCGAAAAGTACCAAGGGGACCAACGGCTTTACGTCCCATCCGACAGGACGGTGTAACTTTGACAGTCATATAGGTTCCTCCACTAACCCGGACTGCCGAGCAGACGACAAGGAGAACGAAGCCGTTACACTAGCTTTCGAACCCTCCATCTGCTCTAACCAGCGGTATACGTGAGTTTCAGGTAGAGCGGTCACCCACTCTACCCATGAACCACGCCCGATTCTGCTTAAACTTCGGTGTTCGAGTGGGAACCGGTTAAACGAGCTCGGCTAAACCGCTGGCTGCAATGTCAATACACCCTGCATGTAAACCATTAACGGTCATGTTCGGTTTAGATCGTGAAACGTGACACATGCATAGACGGACAGACAGAAAAGTGATGTATATTTGGGAGCGCCTCTCCATAATAGTTCTTTGGTTAGTAGGCATAGCAAAACACAAAATATATAGGGAAAAAATTAACACTGTAGGCAGAATTTAAAATTTCTTCGTAGGAAACCAATCAAAACAGTTATTCTGATGAGAACCGAGGAACAACACGCTTTTAACTGAGACGTAACCGATGATTTATTGACGAACTGTATTTCGATACTTCACGGATGAATACGTTTTCACTTTAAAAAAATAATAGATAGTTAATTATCTAAAATATAATTATTATAGTAATTTTAAATTTGGTGGAACGCCTTAAACTATACTCGAAAGAACGCTAATCCTAAATTAACTTCAGTTCGACAGCTACGTGAAATTTAAACTTTAAAAAGATGATTAGAAAAAAGATGGATGTGTTTTCGTTGTCAAACAGTATTTTGATATTTTAATTTACAAATTTAAACTCGTAATTTAATCAAGGTGTTAATTAAAGTACCTACACTTATACATATCCATAGAATATTTCCATCGATAGTTTCCATACAGCTCCATGACGTCACCATCCACAGAATGACGTCATAACGAAGATGAAGTCAATTAAATTTAGCTAAAATGAATTAAAGAACAACTATTTTTATGTGTATTCATAAAGCTGGAAAACCAAAGAAAATGTATGGTTCATAATGCTTATAACACACAACCTTCGATGGATTTAAAATAATTTTAAATCAAACTATCATCGCAGATATTATTATATATTTTATTTTTTAAATTAAATTTTTATTGGAACTATTTATGTTCACTTTATAATACAAATTTAGTTAAATATTTTCGTAATCGCATTTTTATTTTTAGTAAGCAGTGACTGCTGGGACTGTATGTTATTGGTAGGCCGCAAAGATGTTGGAATAGTGTATATATAGTAGGTGAAACCCCGCAGGTTAATTCATTCTTTATGGATCGGCTGCTGCCAAATATGTCTATATTAATAAAATTACAACTGTTGTTACTACAAAAGTATGAAATAAATGATTATAAACCTAGTTTAAAAGATGATGCAAAATGAATCCACAACAATCAACCATTGCTACCACCCACTCATCATCTTGCTAAGTGAACTAACAACGACCTCCACCGCTGGGTTTCAGAAAGGTCACCTGTACTTGTATTTTACAGCTTGATTATAATGTCGCGTGTCTATTTCTTCTTTATTCTTGTGCATTTTATTGCTTTCCGTACATTGGCTCGTTTTTTCTGGTATTTTAATCAAGTTTCAAAACATTGTGGTTCTAATTTAGCTCAAACCAGTAAATTGTATGAAACGGGATGAAATCTATTTTACAGCGGTAATGTGAACCTATACATTAATCTGCATTTTTCCTATTTTAAAAATTCCTTTAACTTCATCTTCATAATCCCATCTTATTATCCCTCTTATCTCATTCTTCACCATTGTTCATTATAATGCCTCTTCCAGCTCAGCTTCTTCACCGATCTTCATCATATAATCACTCACGACCTGATTCTTCACCGTCTTCATCATAATCCATCTTTACGATCTGATTCTTCACTGTTCTTCATCATAATCCATCTTTACGACCTTATTCTTCACCGCCCTTCATCATAACTACTCTTCCGACTTGATTCTTCATCACCTCATCTGGCTCGTCGCTATTAACCTCGTTACCTGGGCACGTGACACGAAGCCCTATTAAACAGCAATTCGTCTGTACTAACGTGACTATTATGCATTATTTACGATCTCTCACTGGCACAGTTAATTTATGTAAAACGAAATTTTATTGCCTAGATTGCATGCGAAGAGGGAATTATACACTTTATTGACCTAGTGCAAACACAATATATATTTCCAACAATATTTTAATTGGCGTTTTATCTTCGTTAAACTGCACTTGAGATTAAATGAAAATGGCATTTAAATGGCTGTTAATTAATAATGAGTATATCTTTTGAACTATCTGGTGATCTTGTAAGTCAAGGCTTTGTTTATGTGTTGAAAAGTCTTTGTAGGCAGTTAGTTGAGTTGCACGAGGTTCTGTATCAACTATCAACAATGCGGTTAGCTGTGATAAGAATGCAAGCTATATGTAACCTGAACCTCAGTAGCCAATCGGAAGGCTCTTCCGGTTTAGCTAGGAACGCAGCAAGAAACTTGAGCGGCGTTGAAGAATGAGCGGAAGGAGTTTGTTTTTTTTCTTGTAATATTGTCTACCTACACGACGTCTAAATTTGGCTTCAGGAAATCATGTAGTATCAATCAATGTGATAATCTTACATTAAACATGTTTTTGTTCATCTTATACTGCGGACTGTAATTCAGGAGGTTGTCGGTTTGATGCCAGCACTGGAATATCTGAGTGAAGGGTTTGTCACTGATTTTTTTCAGTGAAAGGCGAATCTGGGATTAATTAAGTACAAAAGATTTGAATTGTACATCATCAACATCATCTTGTATTCAGTCCCTTATATTTAATATATATGATCCAGTGATAGCAATATAGTCGAAAATGTGTCTTAACCGGGGATCGAGCCAAGGTCCTTTCACTTTTTGTACCGATGCTTAAAACAGGTGTGTTGGCAAATGTGGGTGCAGGGATAGGACCCCTGGAGATTGACAGCAACCGTTTTCCCCCTTGATTTATTTGGAGAAGTGGGACTCTAATTTAGTCTTAGACTTTATCAAGTGAGCTTTTGGGAAACTGACGACACTGTCCATCAATAAAATACAATTAAATAAATAAATTAGTATTTAGAATCTACCCACTTTAGTCATCGGTGACAGAATAGAACAATTTCTTTAAATGTTAACAGTGTACTGTGTATTTCTTGTTCTGGTCAATATTACCCATACACCCTCGAATAATGTATTTTAGCTGAACTGACTCATAATTAAACTATGATACCTAACTGTCCACATGTTTATTGAAGTATGCCTGAACATAGCGTATCTAAATTCATATCCCTATGCTAGTCATGCAATGTCGCTTGTAAATTTTTATAAGGGTGAATAAAAATCAATTTTACTAAACGATACAAATTCGCAATTACACGAGGTTAAGCTACTGGCCTGGTTGGTGATGGATATGAATCAAGCCGTCAACCATTCTAATTAGGTTATTGCGTGCTAGCACTGAGCCATTGTTTAAGATTCAGACAGTGGAATGCTTATCAACAACTCGTTAGACTAAATATTATCGTTGTGTATTAATAGAACACTGGACAACACGTGTGACTCGCATAAAATCACCATTTCGGGAAACCCAGGTAAACTCTCATGTCGTCAGTCAGGTTGTCGAGCTAGGGCTGGAGTGGACCCGATGACGAAGCACGGGGGTTTACCGAAAATGTGATTTCATGAGTGGGAAAAGTGATGCTAATGATTTCAATAAGTAAAGCTCAAAGTTACATGTCTTGTATTTATTATTTAATATTTAATTTAATTTACAAATTGAAAAATCAGCTCTAGCGGGGATTAAAATTAAACACAAATTCAAATACTAATCAAGAAGTTATTAGCGATCAACTCGTGAATCTAAACCCTGGCAAGCTCGAGACCCGGGTTCAATCCCCGGTCGACCTGGATTTTGTAATTAAAATATAAATTCATTCATTCGTAGTTAGAAGGTCTACCCACTCAGTCACATAACTGATTTTCAGTCTTAGACATGATTTTAAAAGCCACAGTCAAGAAGCAAATAACGGCCAACCAAAGAGCATTATTTAAAATAGAAATAGTGAGCTAGCATAGATGGACACGATTCACGAACATTCACTCAATGAACAAGAAGTGATGCAATGTTTTCACTTTTTACATTTTCTTATGGTAGGGTAAACCAACATTTCATTTTACAAATTTTAATTTATCTACTAATTTTATTCTTTTTTTATATTTTTATATTTTAATGTGTTTATCATCACACTCCCTTCATAACTTTTCCCTGTAAGTTTTGCATCACATCATTTTTATCTTGAAATTTATTAATATATAAACACACTTTTTAGGGTATTTGTAATGTGGTATCAGTTATGTACAAGTATTTTCATAATAATACATAAGACCGATGGAGGTTGCCCAGTCGCGCGATCGTCAGTAAGTGTGTCGATTGTTTTAATGTTCCCCAGCATGTCTTAATTAAGTTAACATTTCGTTTAGTAGTAAATGGCTAACATTATAGACCGGTTTGGTTCCAAACACCTTTTCCCTGCAATCAAGGTGATTTTTGTTTTGTTATTTAAAACCTAAGCAAAAAATCCTCGAATTCGCGCATTGCAATTATGTTAATAAGATGCAAAAATATGCAAAATACAAGTTGAGTATATCGTTATATAATCGGTAAGGTAATAAAGTTTGTTTTAGTGTCTAGGGCAGATTGCATCTAGATTGATCGTCTGACTGGTGCGGTAGCTGATATGATACCGGCCGGTGTATCGTGCGTGACGTCATCAGACTTCCGGTCCGGAGATGAGATGCGATCAGTTGCCGCCAAAACAAAACTATAATACGTGTAACACTTTTACTTTCTGTCTGTTTCCGTTCGTGTGTGGTCTTCACTCTTGTGCGGAGCGACAGGAGAGTCTCATGCGTAACGCGTGGTGCTCTGGTCCCGACACCGGCAATACTTCTGTAATTTTGTTTGGGACAGTTTTCTTCACTTGTGAAGGCGAATGCTGAGAATGAGAACTTTTGGACATTCCCTTAACAATAATACGAACAGTTTATGTTGGATACAATCCAGAAATTAAAAAAATAAATCCCGACCGGGGTTCGAAACCGGGTCTCCCACATTTCAGGTAGCGGGTTCGAACCCCGGTCGGGATGGATTTTTTTAATTTCACAATTGTATTAAATATATTTACAATTCCACCTACGGTAGTATTTCCCGAGTGTTCTTCTGTGATGGGTGAAGAATGCAAGCATAGAATTGAGGGTGTACAAGCTTGGTTATTGCTTTGATAAAATCTAATTTTATATTTTAAACAAATGTTTTGTATGTTATTTCAAATATAAGAGTTTGAACATCGACGTTTGGAGCGTGGAAGTACGAGAATCAATCTTTCTTAATTTTTTAGGAAAAAGTTTTCCAACGGAAGTTTTATGGTTCATTGTAGTAAATTTTCTCCTTAACATAAACAGTTTTAAAGTGTGAAATCAAGAATGAAAAATAACAAACCAGGAATCTTAAACGGTTTCAATTTAAGGAAAGCTGATCAGTTCAAAAAGGAATTTTTTAAAATTTGAAACACCTTTTTAGCATTAACTGTTATTATTTAACCACATTAGTAGTGTGATAGAATAACCATAAATTTTGTTGGTTTTGTTGTTTAAATGTTTATAAATAATTTTATTTTTACCTAATCTATTTTTTAATTTGAATTTTGAACATTGTTGTAGTGACATTGTAAATACAAAGTCGTTTATACAAAAAAAAAAATTACAAATATTTCAATTCACTAATCAAATACTTATAAATTAAGAATCTCTTAGTAGACTGATCACTATAAAATGTGCCAAACACGTTGAACGTATTATTACGGGGTAATATCCAGAATTACATCCAACTTCTAACAGGGATCCGCCCGGCTAGCTGGAGATTCGGGTTCAATCCCCAGAGAGGGTTGGATTTTGTAATTTATGTTTTTTTTACTAAATATCAGAATTCCACCCACGAAAATGATTCTCGTAGACTATTTAAATTGAAAGAGTTGATTCGTAGCGTTTTATACAACACTAAATTATCAACGTATTGTTTTGTCATTTACAACTAGGCACCTAATTGAATTGTGTTCGAATACTTTTAACGCGCGATTACTTCTGGAGTGGGTGTTATTTCTTCCAAATTTTATTCTGTAATATAACACAACCACCCCACTAAAATACACACTCAAGAACGAGGACTTTTTATTTATTACAAAATATTTTTTCGTGATCTCATTATTTTTGTATCCTATGCATGCTATGTTATTAATATTCATATACACTACCTTATATCAATGGTGAAGTCGTTCATTGGATAGTGAAATAGTAGCCGATGAATCTTCTTTGTACTCCCCGTCCTTTTTTCAGCGTCAAATTGTATGCAGCCACAGGGAATCCTTCAGAAATTGATTTTTATAATCTTGGATTTATAATTGTTAACAACAAAGGAACTTATTATTATTTCTTCTTCTTTCTTAAGAATGACTGAAAAGCAACCGGTCAGTAATAGATAAGCTATTTGATAATTGAAAACAAAACTTGCAGCAAGAAGCACAAAGCATACATTATGTATTGAATTTCAAAGATAACTGAAACGTGTTCAATAGTTGATTCACTGTTTTTTAGAATAAAACGATGTTATCAACTATCAAAACTTAATTTGGCTGGGCATTACTTACAAATAAGGCAACCACACATCACCTCTAATAAAAAAAAATTTAGTGGCCCAGACTATTATTTATATGGGCAGAGAAACGTAATTATTTAATGAGATGGGTCCCCTATAGGCGTACACAAACACATTTCTTTAGAATAGAACTTTCTCTTTTCCGACAAAATTTATTCTCATACTCATTGTGCAATGTTTTTGCTTCAGATTATCTTCACACAATGGGTCTTATTCATTCACCAAAGTTCATATTTCAAGGGACAATGTTTTAACAAGTCGATAATTACACGAAAATTGCTTAATTACTTGGGGGAAAAACAGATTGACATAGAACATTAGATGAAGGGAAATTCTGAGACTAATGTTTTCCTTTTGAACTTTGCCAGTAACGATTTGATTTGACCCCGTCAACAGCTTGTGTAAAATACTGAGAATGACATAAAATAAAAATGATTGTTCAATAGAAATTACATACGTCATAACATGACTATCAAAGACGAATTAGCACTTGACTGCTAAATTTCTGTTGACTTGGATAATAGTTATTTCAAGTCTATGCTGGCAATGCACAAAAATACAACAATAGTCTCACTCGAGTCGAAGGATTTAGTGATATTTAAAGCCGAATTACTAATACATTTGTTATATTTTATATCAAAATATATTTAATGCACATTTACACTCATAATACAACGAAATAAATTATGTCAATTAATTGATTTTGTTGGTGACAACTTTTTTTTCTGATTAAAGATATGTTTTGTTCAATCTTACACAAATATTAGTTGAATTCGAAAAAGTATATCTTTATACAGATTTACACATTTAAAAAATGATTAGCTTATTATTTTACTGGCATAATCAAGAATAGTTCATAGCAATTAGCATCAAGTCTTACAATAATTAATAAAATGGTTTTAAAGCTCCAGGTTTGGATATATAAATCAGCTTTGAAAAAAATATACTTCTATATTTTGTTAATTAGTCAGAAAGAATTACTTCCATTGTCACACACGATAATTAGGCATTGTTTTTAAAACAAGAGGAAATTCCACAATTACATCATTATTGTTTCCTTTTCAGACATGAAATTCCAAGTTTGAAAATTGAATTTTAAATTATTGTTCACATTGTTATAAAACAACTCCACGTCCGTTGTACTTTCATACATAATTAAGAAAATTTATTTCGCTGCTTATTATTCTAAATAAAAGTCTAAAATATCTAAAACAATATATAAATTACAATATTATGTATTATAGCTCTACTTTTTAACAAAAAATAACTTAACACAAAAATATAACTTCTTTCGTTGTAGACGACTAATTTTTCTTAATCCCATAATCGATCTCGCCTAGCCACAAATTAAATAATCTTCAGATACGCACTATACCGATATGATTAGGCGAAAACGACCACGGGACTCGAATTTTGAAAGACTTTATATTTTTATATATACACTTTCTTTAAATATACGTGTTTTATGTTTATTATTTATATTCAATACAAATATACAGTAACTTTTTTACTTACAATAACATTATAGAAATCACAACGCATTCTGGAACGGAAGTATATTAGTACAATAAAAAAATGTATCACTCCAAAACAATTAAATCACTTTTTTTGATTTTTCGTTTTACATTTTTGAAATATTATATATCTTGGATATAAAATATGAATCTGTTGATGCGAGCTTAATGTGCACACTGGGGGCCAAAGACCGGCGGTAACATATTATTTTACAGATGAAAAACTAGAGATTTTACATACTTGTTACATTTCCAAAAAAACATGTATGATTTTAAAATTCACTATTATTAAAAGACTTACAAGAAATTCAAAAGGAGCACCCACACTTTTTCATCAAAGTTATTCCTTGGAATAATTTCTGTCACGTATCGTATTTAACCATTGTCAAGATGGTTTTGCAAGAGCAGGTGAAAAACACACTTTAGTTATCAAAACACGAGTAACCATCATTATCTTCGCCAATGTAAAGTTTAAAATATTTATCATAATAATTACTAAAAAACTGCACAGGCGGTTTTTGTAATTATATAAAAGGCACTTTAAGATGCCAAAGTGTTTAGTCTTGTTATTAAAAATATAGTCTACACAGCTCACACGTATTGTCGCTTGATATTCAAGTTCTCTCCACGAGAAATTGCCCACTTGCAACTTCTCTTCATACAAAACTTCGCCACTGTATAAATCGCTCATCACCAAAAAAGTGTTTTCGATATTTTTTAAATTCACTTTTCGCTCTCGTTTGTAATAATTCGGTTCACTCAATCCACAAAAGTCTAAATATTGGAACTTTAAGATTCTCCTGGGTGCGTTCATTTCCCAGCATGTTAAAGTGCAAAGGAGCGCGGCATTCCTAGTAAAGTTCCTTGGAATTATGCGCAATCCTTTGCACCTCGGTTCACAATCCCTGATGCTGCTGTTGAAAAGAGTCGAGATGTTTGTTGATCTCGCGGTGGAGATGCTCGGGCATGACTCCGACATTAGCGAACAGCGATCTCAATACATTTAACTCTTCGGACAGGAGTTCGATTCTCTTCTGGAGTCTCTCGTTGTCCTTGACGAGAAGTTTCACCTTCTCCTCCGTCTCCCGGGAGCGGATCTTCGCCTTCTCCCTGCTCTTCCTCACGGCGATGTTGTTCCTCTCCCGTCTCCTCCTGTACTCGTCGCTGGCCTTGTCCACGGACTTACCTCCCTTCCGGTGGTGGTGATGGTGGAGGCTCGACGACGACGACTTGACGCTCTTCCCGAGGCCCAGGTGGTGGATCGCTCCGGGGAGGGTGGACGGCGTCAAGGTAGTGAACGTACTCCCGGACCCGTTGCTCACGAAGTTCCCACTTCCCGCGGGGGGATTAGGGGGTTTTAATAAGGTCCCCTGCCAGGCCGTGGTGTTGTTTTTGTTGCCCGGCTTTTCCGGGAAACCCGGGAAGGATCTAAAGGCTCCTCTTTGATCGACGGCTCACTAGAATCGTTGGAATCCGAACTGCTATTTGAGTTGGTGTTTGTTATGTTATAGGTTGAACCCGAATGTACGGGCTGGGGCATATACGCAAGCGTTGTGCGGGGCCCGTAACTGTTGACCACCCCAGGACGATGATGGTGAATTTGGTGTTTTTGGGTAGGATTTAGGATATCTGTGAAGAGGCCCTCACTGAATTGACTGTCGTCTATGAGGTTTTGGAGATCCAGGGAAATTTCCGGGGTATTCAAGTCGGCCAGTTCGGACTCTTGATGGTACTGTTTGAGAAGTAGCGCCTTGTTGGTATTGTTGTTTAATGTTGTTAGATTGTTGTTGTTATTGTTTAGTCCCGGCGGTTTCTTGTGAAGATGGTCTTGATTGTTGTGGTTGATCGGCGGGTTGGTATTGTTGTCGTACATCTGAGGAGATTCCATCGTATCACAATGTACATAACATAATTGGTCAGAGACCAATTGTTGAACTGTGTCCGATTGATCACTAAGTCTGGAGAAAACTGATATGTCACTTCCGTTTTTCCCAAGTTCCTCTTCCCAAACCAAAAACTGGGTTAAATTAGCCGCCCTTAAAAAATCGAAAAATCACGGGTAATGCCCTTTTCCCGATACGAACAGACATTTGCACCGGGATACACGACACAAAAAAAGTTCCGGGGGGGGGGGGCCGAAGAGTTTTTTTGTTACGCCCCCCAAACCCCGGGTTTTGGGAAAATTTGGGGGATTTACTAGGACCTGACCAAAATGCGAAAAAACACTTAAACCTGCGCCCTGTCCCGGGAGTCAAATACGGGGTTGATGCAAGTTTCGTCGTAGGAAAACTCTCGCGTTTCTAAGCGCGTGTACGTAGTTGCGCGAAAGTTATTCGTTTTCATATTCCCCGCGCACCAACTCTCGCTTCCAATCGTGGTGGGTACTCGCCGAACGCTCGCCACACGCGGACGACTTGTTTTCGTTTCGTTTCGTCGATTGTGACGTGTTCGATGATTCGATCCTCATTCCAAGAATTATTGCAAACAATTACATTTTATTTTATTTTAGGTATCGTATTTGAGTAAATATTTGTATGGTCCAGTACGTCAAATGATTGGAAAAGGTGTTTTATTTCATGGATCTGACTATTTTGCTTACACATTACAAAAAAATCCACGTGATAAAGGGCCAAAGGGAGTCCCTCATGTTGTTGATGACGTAAATTTTTTTTAAAAAATTCTCTTTTTCAATGCGACGTGTAAATTTTCAATTATTTTCCCCGTTTTAAAGCAATTTTTCGCACTCTATGGAGTAAAAACCCTACTCTTACCCTACTCCATCTTTGTTTTAACAAAAAGGCCTAGATTTCCCCCACTTTTTATCCTTTTTGCGTCGTACATTTCCACAGAAAAACTGTCAGAATTGTAAAAATGTATTTTCAAAATTTAAAAAATAAAGGGCTTTCACCTACTGATGAACTGGAAACCCCCTTAAAAAAACTTTATTCTTTGTACAGTTTTCTTTTTTTTCGCTTCATGTCACGAAATTGCGTAAGTTTTTATACAAAAAAGCCTAAATAAACATTTCCCATGATTTTATTTATTAATTTTTGTAGGGCTTTAAATGGGGGTGCGTTTGTCCTACGGGTGTCCCGCTGTATCAATTTGAACTTTTCAATGACAACGCAAATGTAATTGTTTTTATAGGCTTAGGGTACGTCTGAAAGTTTTCGACTGCTACCGCTAAAAACTTGCCTGCTCTGTGCTTCCTGCTTACCCCTCGCCTACTTAATGATTTTCAAAAACTTCTCCAAGCCTGCTTATCATGGCTTCCCACTGCCTATTAACGGACAACGTTTTTAAGTCCCCTTTTAAAAACCCACCCAGAAAAGGCGGTAGCTTAGTCTTTTTTTTATAAATTTGTAAACAACAAATTTTCTTTGTTTGTTAGTCCATGTGCGTTGTATCTCTCTTTTTTTTGGCTTGTCATAGGGTCTAGGCCTAGCAAAACCCTCGTTGGAAAAGGTCAAGAAGTTAAAAAAATTTAAAAAAAAAACTATACAAAAAACATTAAAAATGCTACATTTTGCTGGTGGGCCTAGGTCTAGGCACCCTACGCTAGGCCTGGGGCCCCACCTTTACCTAGCTAGCCCTGGGCCTCTGCCTAAAACAGCATTTAGTTTTTTGAATTCCTGACACTGCAATTTTCTACGTGGTAAGAAAATAATTCATTAAATACAACCCTAGGAAAAATTTAAAATTAATTTAATTACAATCCTGTTTGATTTCATTCTTCGCATTCGGGGCCCTCTTTAGAGGTGAAGTAGGCTCGCAAGCATACACTTTGGGGAATACCTCGGGGGCAAACCAATAGACTTCCTGGCCATTGGACATTTCGACCCAACTTCACACGGACTTTCCCGGGTAACGAGTCGACTTAGCCAAGCAGACTGCTCAAAAAAGTCGATTACAGAGCACTCTTATGTCTGCTCTGATTTGAACACAGCATAATCATCACACAACATGCCACCAAAATTTAAAAGAAGTCTATCAAAAGAAGATTTGGTTACCGCACAAAGTGAAGAAACAGTAAGTAAATCACCGTATGTTACTCAGCAAGTGTCAAATAAGTTGGGGCAGCCTAACCTAACATTTTCATTTAATTTTGTAGGAGAACTTATTGGAACAGAGAAGTGGAAGTGATGACGACGACTTCTTCTTAAAGTAGGTTAAACCATTTTAATGTTAACATGGAATCAAGTACATTTAGCATGGGGCTAACCTCTAAAATCAGCTGTTGTTGTTTTTCAGTGGTCCATCTGCTAAGCCGAAAGCAGTGCACTTTGAGGATGACAAAATTAAACAGTAAGATTTACTTATTTATTAAATATTGGTTTGCATGATTTAGGCCTACAGCTTGGCATAGATATTCGTAAAAAATTAATTATCTGTGTGAATTACAGCTATGGTAGGGGCCTAGCTACAAAGGCCAGAAACATATTATCACCACATGTTCGAATCATAGGGCTATAAGAGAACTGTTTACAGAATAGAACCCTAGGTCCTAAATTTTAATTTGGGGCTTTGTGGAAGTACCTACTCGAATTTAAACTCATAGCTGACTTCCGGGGCATAGATCAGGCTAGCTACAGGTTCATTCAGGCTAGCTAGGCCTAGGCCTTATAGGCTATAGGTAAGCGGAAGCCAACCAAACCACAACACCCAGTAATGCCATGCAGTTGGTATAGGGCTGGGACCATGGGGCTGGGCCTATTTTTATAAATCAACAATATCAAACACTCTCTCCGCTAAAGTTTATAACTACCTACGTTTATCAAGCTGGACTGGTCCGGACTAGCCGATATGATGTGGACCCAATGCGCACTGATCTAAACACTTTGCTGAGTATATTTGAGTCTGGTTTCGATTCCACACTTGCTCGCTTGAAACGATCTACAAAGTAGTTGTTACATGGTAGGGGGGGGTGGTAGGCTAGATTCAAGATCATGCCCCTAATTACAGCTACCGGTATTGAAATGATTGTAGTTACAGTACAGCCACAGATAACAGAGTACACTACGTAGTGTACTCTTTTATCTGTGGTACAGCCTTCCAAAAAACGCTCTCATTTTCTTCTTGTTATTTCAATGCTTGCCAAACTACACAATGTGTTGGAGGACAACATTTTGAAGTCTACTTTGAGGCAGTGCCTAAGTGCGAGCTAATTGTGTGGCCATTTCAGATGTCAAGTGCGGACTAGAACTGATCCCTATGATAAAGCAGTTAGCGATCTTGGGGTGTGTTGAAACTTGAAATACTAACTGAGACCGCTTGATAAACGTAGTCTATGTAATGTACCCCTACCATAGGTCTTACACTAATGCCATAGGTTTCATTAATTATATTTTGGGCCTAGAAGGCTAAGAGGACTAGGCCCCTACTTTTCAAGTAGGCTTACCTACTGTACTGATAGTCATACTTTTAGATCCGAGTATATTTTTACCTTTTGTCTAACTATTTTGACCAATGGCACTTAGCTCATCACACCCTACACTTCATTAACCACCCTTCAACCTTTTAAAAGTTGTAAGTTCCCTGGACCCAATGCACGAATATACATTCCGTTAATGTTGTGTTGTGAGTGGGTGAATTCTTTTCATTGTAGGCCTAGGCTAAAATATTTTATTTTGTGTCATAGCTAGGTATTGAACGATACTGGATACATATTTTTTAAAATTGAAAATCAATTATCCTCGATTATTTATCATTCTCACGAACCTCTATTAGACCTATCAAAAGTCAACAGTGCCACAGCCCTTGAATGAAACTCGTCAGTTGTCTTTTCATCTCATCCTGTTTGTTAATGTCCTCTTCTAGAGTCCGAGTGCAAATCGCAGAGGTCACGGACACGATGCGGTCTAACGTTGGAAAGATTTTGGAACGCGGGGACCGTTTAGACGATCTTCACGATGCCTCCGAACGGCTTGGAGCTGCCAGCCTAGACTTCCAAGCAGCTTCCACTCGGATGAGAAAACGGGCATGGATTAAACATATAAAAACACGAGCAATTTTGGGAATGACTGCCATTCTTATTCTTGTTTGTTTTATTGGTTAGTATAATCTACAATTTTCAGTAGGGTATTTCAAGATTCCCAACCTGAAACATTATCTCAAGGCTTTCATTCCATGTCCTCAAGGTAAGCATAGCCTACCTAGGTAAACTTGATGACAGGTGTACAGTCCCATACCATTCCGTACAAAGACACATTACTGAACAAAAGAAGCAATCTTTGTTGTCCATTTAACAATTTAACACTCCTGAAATGCTTCTGAACTATTTAACAATGTTGCCAAATCTCCAAACTGATGTCGGTCACTTACAATAGCTTCTACAGGTGTATTGGCAACTGTCAGACATGGGTGGGGTGGAACCCCTGAAGATTTACGGCAACCCTTTTCTGCTTGGCTGATTTGGAGAAATGGGACTCAAATTCTGTCTTCAAGTTTATTGTACACAAGGTTCCAAGGTTGGGTTAGGTACCGATTAATTTACAAGTTGGCATTTCTAATTGGCTTAAATGACGTAATACTAGTTGAATAAATATAGCAAGCAAAGGGAAGAAAGTAATTTCATATATCTAGTAGAGGTACTGTAGTTGTCGATAAATGACCATTCATAATATTAGTACCTATAGTCCTAATCGTTGCGATGTCATCATTGATTTGCAGCTCACACTGCACACATATTTTGTCCACTTTTCGTGATTTTGTGTACCCGAATGTGAGTAGGCCTACTGTGTAATTAATTCACTTTGTCATGGAAATAAAAGGCAATTTTTGAGCGAGCGTAGCGAGCGTCTCCACTTGACTCTTATGGCTCGAATGTCGAATTTTTTTTTTTTTTCTGTTACTGCTTCGATACAGGTCGCACCGTTTCTCTGATCGACCTAAAATTTTTCACACATGTACATACCACCTAGGCGGGTTGCTGTATAGTTTTTGAACAAAATCCGATCGTTGGTTATAAAAAAAAAAATAATAATAAAAAAAAAATAAATAAAAAAATAAAAATGTTCCAATCGTCATTAAATTTTGCAGGGTCAATAAGTACAACATTCTCTCCTATTTACCAAATTTTCAGCTAAATCGGTCAAGACCTTAAAGACTTATTGGTATGTAACATTATGGGAATGTCGTACTTGGGTCGTTGTTGCATGTACCGGTGCTCGCTCAACAACGCGACTGACTTTAGCGTTTTTCCTAGTAATTTTTGTCACACCCAAAAGCAGTGCATTGGCGGTTAATAATAAATATCATTCAAAATTTTGTTGAAAGCGCTGCTATGTTTTTGTCACTCATATTTTAAGATTTGTATCTTGTAAGGGTGCTTGCAGTTTGCCATAAAATTTAGTTATTGAGGGTTCAGTAGCAGGTATTTGCAATTAAATTAAATTGCATCTTTGATTTTGTTTTGGTGGTTTGAAAGCGGTAAATTTTGTGTATACCTACCTACCTATTTTTTTTTTAATTTTAATTTTTTAAGAGGGTGTAAATTTAGGATTGTTTTGAACATTTTTTTATTTTTTATTTTTTTATTTTTTATTATTATTAGGTACCGTACTTAATAGGCCTACCTGTGTCTGGTCATTTCCAACACAACACCACCATAATAGATACGATACCCCAATGATAAATGAAAATTAATATATGCAATAATAGCCTACCGGTACATCCTGATTCTTGAAGCTGCAAAATATAAGAAAAACAACTATGCTACTTTTATTTTACTGTTTGCAGTGCCAATCATCGTCCACTTTTCGTGATTTGGAAGCTCTACGGTCCACACTCTAGGCACGATGCTTCTATTCTACCGGCAGACTTTATTTGTAAGATACTGATTTGGTTGTAAGTTATTATAATATTATTGGCATTTTAAATAGTTCCTTGATGATGACAAAGTAAGTAGGTGTGGTACTACTAGACATAGGCCTACCTTACAAAAATGGATGGTTTAAAAAATAATTACAATGATTTTTGACTCGCCCAATGCACGTGAGTACTTGGAACTAACTAGTCCTAAATCAAAAATGCCGGTCCATCCTACCTCATGTCCTTTACCATAGCCGGATTAAAGGACTACTGCAGTCAAACATGCACATTGACTTGAGTAACTTTGTATCAGTCTGACTCATTATTCTTGTATTTGTGTGGCTCGTTGGTCTTGTGGTCAAAGATTACCCACATGACTAATCTTTGTTCTGGTTAGCCTACCTGCTTCCAATGCAGAAGGTTCAGGGTTCAATTTCTGTTAAAGTCAGAAGTTTTTTAACTTCTGATTTGGACTTAAGTCCATCAGTTCTTGTGTTAGGATTTTTAGGAATTTGTAAACGGTGACTTTTGAGACGTCCTAGCAACGATGCACATAATAAATTTAAAGTTGCTCTAATCGGCCTTGTTCATTCTGGCGTTGATCCGCGGGTGTTTGCACTGTCCATACCACTGGTTGCTATATTTCCTATTAAAAAAAATATCGATCTCTGGTTGGTTATCGCTCACTCGTCGATTGCGTCGGGACCTACAGGGTTGACTTGGTCGCTTTGGTTTACTGTCCCCTCACTGAAAATCAGTTACGTGACTGAGTGGGTAGACTCTAAATACGGATTTATTTATTTATTTGGATGTATTGATATCTACATTAGGGTGTGAGAGATTTGTAAGATCAAAATTGCTGATTATCAAAAAATGTGGTACGAGCTAGGGACTTACTCGGACCACATATTTATTTTTTTGTTTAAAAAATAAACACCATTACTGTATTTGATATTATGTAGATGTAGATTATGTAGTAGTGTACCCTGGTTGGGGCTATTTGCTATGGTCGGTGAAAGAGGTATCTTCCAGACCTCTTGATTTAAATTAAATATGTCCACGGCTGTATGTATAGGGCTCAACCGGTGGTACACAAATAAAATAAACATTACTTATTAATAAACAGCCAACTGTATTATTGATTTATTATTATTATGTTTGACATGTTTGGTGCAAATATTAGATTTGTATAAGAAAAGGCTCTGATTAAAAAAAAAAAAAAAAATCATTAATATCCTACAAAATATAAAGTTAAATGTTTGTCAAGATTTTTAGTTTTCAACAGGATTAGTTTGTGACTGACTACATGACATGTCACATTGACTGTCAGTGCTTGTACTTTCTGGTTATACTTATATAGGCTACAAAGGTACAGTAGTGCGCTTACTTTTTAGTTTTGACTGAGGACCCAAGCTTTGTTAAGTTAAATTCTATACAAGGAAAACATACAGCCTTTACGTAGGTAGTCTTATCCAGACGTAGCCTAGTGTTTATTCAGGTTGTTTTGTTGAATATAGGTCTGCATCTTCAAAATTATACTTCACAAATCACAACATACCTATTCTATACGAATTTTAGAACAGCCATCCACGGTTCTACAGCTTAGTTATAATGTTTTAAGAATTTTGTTCAAATTGTAAAACAAACTTGAAACATTTAAATGCTAAGTGGAGAAAATGGGTGAGGGGTCATAACACACAAGTCAAACAAATCAATTGACTATTCAAAAACCATTCAATGCAAATACTATCTAATCACTAATCTGAATGTAAAACTTTTCCTGACAAAAAAGTTTAATCTGTGTCAAGATTATAAGGTACCAGGACAATTAAATACATATTTATTTATTTATTTGTTATTTAATTGCTTATTTTCATACAACCATGCTAATTGGGACTTATGTGTTAGTGAATCATTTTAGTTCAGTGCAATGTGTAACTTGATTTTTTACTGTTTCTCGGTTTTCTTTTTCTGTCCTATTCCCCCCCCCCCCCCCCCCCAAATCAGCAATGTACGTAGTCTTGGTAAATAATTCACCAATAAAATCATTGTGTCCGAGTGTGTAGGCAATTAGTAATACAACTGTGTTTGAGGCAGGCGTATTCCTACATATTTATTTCATTGGCCGCACTCTTGAAAATTCGTTATTACCGGTACTTTGTTACTTGCTTACTGATTGGTTTGTCGTCTGTTTTGTTTTTGTTGTGTATGAGCAATGAGCATAGGTCATCGATTGTGCAATGAGTTCAGGTATTTGGCACTTTAAACTTCTTTTTTTCCTGCTATTGAGACAAAGCATTAAAGGTACTTAGTTACTTTTCGTTTTTAACCGTGATTAAGGTCCTATGACAACCTAAACAATCATCAGTGCAAAAAGAGGAAAAAGTAAAATGCAAAGTTTTAAAATAAACTAAGTTCCTATTTATGAAGAGTAGATGATCGGAACTTTACTTGGTTTCTTTATTGAGGGAGTAACTTACCTTTTCAAAGTTCGTTATTATGGAGGACTTGCCCAAGCCTGGAAGTATACCGCAATTCTTTATATAGATAACTAATTTGTTTGCCACAATAAAGCCCTCCATGGGTGGGTTTTGATTTGATGACATATGTAAAGAATTGCTTACATTTTACACAATGCATTTAGAGAAACCAACAAAGCCAAGGTGGATATAGGCCTACTGCTAAATTTGCTACTTTCATTTTTTCATTTTTTAATTTAATACCAGAACTTGTTTTTATGAACATTATTTTTCTCCACAAGCGGCAAAAGGTGACAAATCAAGGATCGTTTTCTAACGGGGCACACTTTGGCGATCCTTATCATCGATATTTGAAATGGAAGCAAATGTAATTTTACGTTTGAACCCTTCTGTTAATTTTTGTAGCTTATATGTAGGCCTAGTGTAGTAGTAGTATTAAACATATTATTATATGAATGTCAAAGAATATGTTTCTTAACCTTAATGCCAAAACTTTGTGTTATAATCAATTAATCATTATTGTACTCTTTAGGTAGAAAAGCAATGTATCTGTATTACAAAGCCCATGGTGTGATAACTAATATGTATAAATTAAATATTCTTTATCTTGCATCTAATTGGCAATCAGTCCTTATTGAAATGGAAATTTTGTAATAATCATAAACATATGCTAGCAGCTAGCATTTAGGGTAGGGATACTTCTAATTTTTGTAATATTCTTTACTTTTTAGTTTCTAGAATGTTTCATTGATTAATACAAGATTATATTGGGTATGTCTACACAGACACAGCATATATAGAATTGGGGTAGGAAGTGATGATTTGACAGGCGAGACTGGTATCGGTCGCTCCCCGTGTAGTGTCTGCCTGCCGCTATCCCAGAGGTGGGTTGGAGTGTCAGGTACCAATGTCCAAGTAAATACAAGACTTTTTTGTTAAAGTCATTGGAATAGCTTGTGGGACAGTTTTGGCATCTTTTTAATTGCGGTTACTGCATTGCGTTTGCATCCGAGTGTGATGGCAAATAAAGGTAAATAAATTCTGTCAATCATCACTTTGTACCTCGACCATAGACAGACTATAGATAAGTATGGATTCTTTTCTAAGGCAATGAATAACTAATCATACAGAAACGATTTGTTAAGTTTTAAATGCGCCACTGCGAAAACTAACATACCTCTACAAATTTGCACAGATTTTTTTACCAATTAGCTAAGTCAATACTAGTATTTAAATTAGAGCAATATGTATATAATTTGTGTTACTTATTTTTCGTATATCAAAATAATTTTTAGCCAAGGTTACAAATCGTTGTGCTTAATACTGTTTGTTAACCTTAATTAGAATGTGACCAAAACTTGTACTTAAAGTTTAAGTAGCAAGTTTTTTAAGTACTTTACTGCATATGTTTTATGTTCTTATTTGTTTGTTTTTTCACTTATTTCATTTCATTACATGGCTGATAAGTGATAAGTTAATTAAACATTCCATTTTAATATCTCTGCCTAAACTTTTGTGTTGGTGTTGTTGTCTGTACATCGTGAAACCTTTAAATGTGAAATGTCGACTCCCTTTGTCATCATAACGGTATGTGTAGATAAAGACTGCTAATAAACTGGTAGCATTTGTACTTCATAATCACAAGTAACATATTAGTTGTTTCCTTTATTTACGTTTGTGTAAGACTTGGAAAGTTTCTTTTTTTTGTGTTTTATCCTCTTTTTGTAAACAATTTAGGCTAATGTTATAAATTAATAAATTAAATATATTTTGAGGATTTTTAAATAGTCGGTTTCTTCTATGTTTTAAACAAATGCAGTAGGTCTAAGTTGAGAGATTTCAATGGTTCCGTACAAATTTACCTAACTTCAAAGTAGTCGTTTCTACACACAAACAGACACTCGAGCATTTTTGTCTTTAATACACTTGCTGTGCATACATGCATTCGGATATCTTTTTGTCACGTGGCCTGTTACGAGAACTTTTTTACACTACACCACAGCATATGAATTTGTGTATTTTTCTATCTGCAGGAATGATATTTTCTGCATTAGAAGCCCCTGTGTGGAATTTATGTTCTAACCTAACCTAACCTAAATATAATAATAAACATCACGGAAGCAGGAAAAACATTATTTTTAATATTTGCATTATTCAACTTCTCTATTCATTATTGTCACTGTAGGAGAATATAATTAATTTTTACATATTTTTTAATTAGTCTAATTCAGCCATAAAACTTGATTTATGAACGAGGATAATGGGAAAACTTGAATTTGGTGAATATAATATTATTAACCCGGCACCTCCACCATTATAATTTTGTTTCAATAGCTATTGCACAAACTCTTTCCGAACTAGTGCACATGTTGTATAATATGTACATTAATGCCAAAGTATTTACGTGTTGGACAATGTATTGTTTCATTTATTTGATGTGTTTACTTTGTACCTAGAATAAGGCATTTACCATTTATAATTAATCTTGTCTGTTTTTGCAATGAAATTATATTTACCTTTTTTTTGTGGCATGTTTGAAATCAAAATATCCCAATTGATTGCTCTTTCAATATCAATGTTTGAGGCTGCAAAACTTACATCTGATTATTGTGATGCAATATGTATTGAAAGAGTAAAGGTAAATGTGTATATTGACTATTTACTTCAAAATGACAGGATAATCAGGTGTGAATGATAATTTGCAAGATACCAAACTTGGTTGTTATTATTATTCAATGGTTACACCTTATAGTAACCACAACGAGCCGGAGCATAACCGTTAAAACAAAATTGTGTGTAATAATCATAAAAAATAATATAAAAATGTGGAATATTACTTGACGAGGTGTGGGATAAACATACCAAATAATTAATAGTGTTTTGATTGTTATCTAAGCATCAAGTTTTTTGTTTTTCTCATTATGATATTGACTTGATTATTGCAATCTCATAAACATGAGATGTAAAACCATGCTTTATAATCACAAATAAATAACATTGTTTTGTTTTTATATTTGCCAGTTTCCATTTTATGTGTACAATTTAATGTAGTGTGATATTGTTACAAAAATAAATATTTAGTTTTAAATTAAACATTTTACTATTTACCTTTTTGTTTCTCAACAAGATGGATATTTTGGTAAACATTTGAGTTGAAAACCATGCCGGGTGACGCCGTAAGTAGATATTATTAATTTCAGTAATCTCTGGCCCATTTCGACAAGCATGTGTTAAATTCGCTCATATTGAATGACAAACTCGGGTTTTTATAATAATGGCAATAATTTGTCTTATGAAAGAACGGGCTTTAGGGCACTTTTATGAGAACGCAACCCTTTTCCAACATCATCCAAACAAAATAATGATTGTACAATTTTATAATTTATATGACCCCCTCATAGAAAATAACTCATTATTATCAATTATATTAATATGACTTACTCATAGAAAATATACCGAACTCATTATTTTCTGTGCATTTTTGTTTTCCTAAAATTACATTTTATTATCGTCCTCCTTTTCAAATAAGTGTGTATTACTGAAATGTATCCACTTATATAAATATCACAGCTTTTCTTTCCAACAACATTTAGTTGGGTAAAGGGGAGTTTCCACCATTCATCTTGGGCATCACCGAATCAGCACCGGCCTGCCAAGCTCGGCACCTCATCTTCTTCCTCATTCTCTTGTAACACAAGATCTCTCCACTTTTCCCTGTCCTCTCACCATCTTTCTCTCTCTTCAACCACTACCTACTCCTCTCCTCTCTCCTCTACATCTGCCTGTACTTGATCTTGCCATCTATCTTGAGGTTTTCCCACTCTTCTCATTCTTTAGCTCAAATGCTTGTCTTGGGATTCTATTCTTCTCCATTCTTCTCACTTAAAAAATAAAAATGTTTGTTGACTTATTGTTGTTAATATGTTTTAAATGAGACTATATTTTATTTATTAATTAATTAATTTAAAGTTAGTGCTTTGTAGTGAATTGATGACTTCTTATTTCAATCTTCAAACCCCATGTAGGTTTTCCTGCTTTTGAAATGGATGATCGCGAGTTGATTTAAAAATTAAAACCAATTCAAAATTCTTCCACAATAAGTGAAAATACACGGTTAAAGTAATTAAAATTCAACATTATAAAAAATTAGTAAAAATTCAAGGTTATGTAACCTTTTCTTGGGACGTGGGAATTTTGCTTCCCATCGGACATATTCGTGCTACGCG
Organism: Sweltsa coloradensis; assembly: GCA_024449915.1. Lineage (NCBI taxonomy): Eukaryota > Metazoa > Arthropoda > Insecta > Plecoptera > Chloroperlidae > Sweltsa > Sweltsa coloradensis. Next base: position 1,675,951 of record JAMZAV010000108.1, on the reverse strand, counting down.
GTTCCCGGGAAGCATGTGCTTACGTCACAGGTAGTGTACTCTATTATCTGTGCTTACGTATACCAGTGGAACTTGGGAAAAAAAATTCGCTACGGCAGTTCGGTCGGTAATAACGTTTCCAATAACAATAATTACGAATTTAGACGTTATATTTTGTTGTTGTGTTTCTGTATCTGCGAGTGTATATATCGAATTTATTATCAAAATCGAGTTATTTCTCTATGGGAGATGAAAGTAAATAATAAAAAATTATTTCATATTTTTTTTACAAAAGTTGATTTTTTGTTTTTGAAAAAGATCGAATATTTATATGCTAAATATACATAAATATTGTTAATTTTTACCTTCTCGTGGGCGGTGGGAATATGTTTTCCCTCCACTTTTTGGGGGTAACCCACGAAACAAAAGAATAAAAAGTTGTGATTTTCTTTGCAAGAGTCTTCATTATTGTTAGTCTACAAAGTCAAAACTCAAATTTAACCCCTGGAACTATTCTGCCCATGAAAGGGTTGGCATTTTCTGAAACCTAGAAAAGTCACGCGAGAAACTTTTAAAAACGAATTAATAATTCAAATTTTTCCAAAGCTAAGATCAAATCTTAATTTTTTTTTAAACGTATTTTGTTTCGTTTTCAAAAAATCATTGACTTGCTATTTACTATTTAGCACACACAAAACGCTTATTCCACCCATCTCTTATCATGGTGCAACGAGGTTCATCTAGACTGTTCTCATAGACGCACTACTAGAACTATGAACAGCTGTTAGTCACGTGAGAGATATTTTTAATCTTGTTGTATTTCCTGGAACATTCTCGATTCATTTTGGCAACCTTACGTCTTAACGTTGCTACTAGTGGTCGAACACCCATGATTTCGTTTCGTTGTGCGACGAAGACCCAACATATTTTTAGATTCATATTATTTCAATCCGTTAAACATCTTTTTCTACGGATTTTCTTCGGAAAAATTGTTAATCCAATAAACTGATTCAATTAGCCGGTGTTGTTGGCTCACTTTAGACTGTGCAATGAAAGTTTTATTCAAGGAACTGTCTTATGAGGTATCCCTATTCCCTAGACGTAGCTATAATTTCAAAATAATCGACTTGAGATGACTGGACAATTGGCAGATTGATAGAGGAACTATATACAAATGAGCCGAAAGTATTTTTGTACTGGATTTTACCTCAGAATCGACAATAATTCGGGTCTATTATTGACTCCCTCTGATTCATTCTGCCATCTTTTCATACATCGTAAGTGGATTCTTTTAATTAAAATGATCGTAGCTGATGACTTTTTAATTTTGAGACAGAGCTACTTTTCTTTTGGAACCATCTTCTTGAATTGACATAGAAAGGAATTGGGGGGGGGGGTCCCTTAATTATGAATGTCAAGTTTAAAAACTTTAATTGATAATATTGCAACATTATAATGAATTTCTCCCAAGCATTGCTTATACAGATACAAAATAAGCACTAATTAATATCGTAATATTTTTTCTGGGTTAAGTGGTGTATGCCACCCGGACCCACCCTTGGCCGTGGACGAGGCCACGAGCACGTGGCGCCACTAGTCTGACACAAGTGGGTCGATCAGCCATCACTCTCCCCCCTCCCCCCCACCCCCTACTCTCCTGATCGGTATAACAACAAATCTCTCTTGATCAACAACTCTGCTTGGCCAACAGCAACAAGTGACTCTAGCTAGAACTTGCCGGCTGATTAAAGGGGAACGGCAAGAAAATTAATCTTGAATCCAAAACAAGATATGGCGAATTACATTACACGTGTATGCGAAATATTTCTTTGTTAAAAATTTCATCAAGATTGTAAACGCCGTTTGTCTGGTAGAGCAAACCATCAGATTAAAAATTGTACTAAAATCGAAAAGTAATATAAGAAAAGTACTTTTCTCATGAAAAATCATTCTTCTATTGTTTCCCAAAACGTGACAGTTCTAAGATCCGAGATTTCGAAGGTTTTCTGAAAGTTTCGTAACAAAATATCCGAGCTACTTTTTCAGGGTAGCCAATTTGAAGTAATTCGCTACGAAAGGTAAAGGGTGTTGGTACACACCCTCTAAACCCCTCAAACTTATAAAATTTAATACATAGATATCATGCAAAATAGGGAGCAAAGCTCCCATATAAGCATCACTTTTCTGTCCATCTGACCGCGTTCGTCTGTGCAACAAGAACGGTACAGAATGTAAAATCTTTCCTCACCTTATATGCTGATGACATCAACTCCCTCCTCATAGCCCCCCATAATGTAAATTCAATGTTGCTAACATCAGCTGCAAATTCTCAAGTATCACAAATATCATCATACTGTAAGTCTAGTAGACTGGCTATCCAAACGATAAAAACAATTTTCTTAAATTTTCATACTAATGCATCGCAATACCCCTTAAGCCCCCTTATTCGTCTGGATGGTAAGAGTATAGCAAGGCAACCTACTGCAAAAATTCTAGGGCTTACTGTGAGTGAGTCCCTTGACTGGCTTCCACATATCCAGATAGTCCAAGAAACGAACCATTTGACCCTGAACAAATTGGTACAGAATTTTTGTATACAAAATATTATTTGTTAAGGTTATCTTTATATGAAAAAGAAACTTTACCGCTATCCGACCGCCCTAATTAGCATATTTAATTAAAATATAAAAACTAATTAAAATTCATATCTCATTATTTTTACAGATTCGTACCTCAAATACTTCTCAGATGATAAATTCAACATATTTAGAAAATATAAAAAATATAAAAAAATACTTTTTTGGGTTTAATCATTTTAATTAATTGTTTATAATTATCCTAGCATTTTTGATTAGAGGCCTCCCGTATCGAATTGCAAATAACGATTATTGTTTTGATGGTTGTACATTCAAGATCAGCAACATGGACAACCTGTGTAGAAACTTTACCGCTGTCCGACCGCCCTAATTAGCTTAATTAATTAATATGTGAAAATTCATAAAAATTCATATTTCGAATATTTTCACGGATTTTTATAAGAAAAAAACACTTTTCAGTGGAGAATCCAACCTACTACAAAAAAATATTTAAAACATGTAATTTTGGTTTGAAGTACCATAATTAATTGCTTTATAATCATGATAGAATTTTTGATTAGATGCCTCCCGTATCGAATAACAAATAACGATTTTTGTTCTGATGGTTGTACATTCAAGACCGTCAACTTTGGCAACCTGTGTAGAAACTTTACCACTGTCCGACCGCCCTAATTAGTCTAATTAATTAAAGCGACAAACTAATTAAAATTCATATTTTGGCTATTTTCACCGATTTTGATAAAAAATACTTCTCAATGTATTACTTTAAACATTCTAACGAAACTAAAAACAAAAAATGTGGTTCTGGTTTAAATCATCATAATTAAATTGCTTATAGTTATCATAGCATTTTTGATAAGATGCCTCCAGCTAAGAATTAAAAACAATGATTATTGTTTTGATGGTTGACCATTCAAAACCGATAGCTTGGACTACCTGTGTAGAAACTTCACAGATGTGCGATCGCTAAATAAGCCTATTAATTAATTTTAAACTGATGACAAATTAATTTCCACCTTTTTTCACAACCTTCTAAATATTGGATACAAATTATTAACATTATGATATTTATTTTTGTGATAAATGCGTTTCAAACAAAGCTTTACTAGACGTCATTCACGCCAACTGCATTGATGTCCTGATCACTGTCGTAGGAAGCATCCAAATAAATTGTTAGCGAATTTGCACAATTTACACCTTGGCAATTTCTACACACACTGGAACATTCTTTGCAATTGCACCTTAATTCGAACATTCTACTTTACAATTACATCGTATTGTTGAGAGAAGATACGATGCATGTCAGGCACAGGCACACATGGCAGGCACAGGTACAAAGCCGTTTTCTGAAAGAGTTCATGCAAATTTCAAAGGATCAGGAGAATTATTTTCAAGCCAAATTTGTACTTGAAGTATGATGCTGCTGATGTAGGTGGCAGTGTCTCAGGCTGGATAACCTTTTTATCAGTTATAAGTTTCTGACTAAACTTCTCTATTCGTAGTTCATTGAGACTTAGGTGTGATTTGCCATTGCGTTCTCACCGCATTCAACAATCTCATTTATTGTAGAAATGCTATTGTTGAAAACACCTGAATGCATTTTCATATCGAGTTCAAATTTCTTTAATGGTAAACCGTTACCAATCCCAAACATTTTTTAAGTGGTGTCGCATCCAGTTATTGCATGTATGAATGGTGAACAACAGCACACTTAATTACCTAGCTTGGTTGTTGTGTAACGCATTATACCATATATAGCCTGTTTAGTGGTACCAGATTTCAACTCTGATTTGAAGATGAGTTCATAAGCAGGAGTTTTTAGGTTGAAGTGGTAACATATAGCAGCATTGGCAAGTCGCTGTTATCTCCAATAAGTGTGGTGTACTCAATGATGGCGTACTCTACTGCCGATATTGCAATTAAAACATCTGCGTCAGCTTTTGCTGGAAGTACTGTGATGTTATTTGATTGAAATCTCGAGGCCAAAAGTTGAATGAACCTTGATTTGTTTGTTGGGTGCGACAGTAACTTATCTCTTATCTATCATGATTGGCTCAAACTTCTTCTTCAAAGTATTGTACTACATTTGCTACCACCGGTTAATTCGCTTAAAATGTGTAGTGAATTTCGTCGATGCTCCATTGTCTTAACCAAAAAATACGACAGTGGCATGGGTATATTGCTTTAAATGTGATCTACGTAGTTCTTGCATGGGTGTACTGTCTCTAGACCAAGGTATAGGCATATCCTATGGAGTAAATGCCCCCCATCGATCACAAAGCAATAGTTATGCATTGGTTAATTTTCACTCGAGTTTCTAGATGTGTTATATTCAAAAGAGCGTACCCCCAATGGCAAACTTCTGAGGTTGCCAAGGAATACCTGGAGAGTCAAATAATGCTGGTGGCGTTGTGCTTCATTCAAAAGTTAATGCATTTGCTAAATCATTCTCTGAAGAACGTTATGAAACACACATGTAGGCATTTATGGTGTTGGGTGAAATGCATTTAAAAACACAATCCCGTGTTGGAATTCCAACTTTTGACATCGCTAAGTAAAGGAATGGCCAATATTGTAGATTTGAATACGTTTTTATCTTTTCTGTTTAACGTATAGTTTGCTCTACATCTTCAAACTTTGTTGAATGATCGTATAATCATAATAAGGATAACATAATAATCAATGGAGGTACATAAATAGAGAGAAAATATACAAAAAATATACGTCATTAATACAAGTTAGTACAATCAAGGATACGAAATGAGAAAATTATGTAAACAATGTTGTTAACCAAATCTGTGAACTCAATATTATGTGGTTTGCGAAGACAAAACAAGTTTCGAGGGAAAAAAAGTCATTATTGCATTCTGTTTTCACATTTTATTAAACTTTTGATAATAATTTAATTTGAAAAAATCTGTGATAAGGTAAATCGACTCTTTATATGACGAAAAAAACATTAATAAATACTAATTGATATCTGACTGCAGTGTAGATATTGCATGATGGGTATGTTTGAAGGCGCTTAGAACATATGTTGAGCTTGTGACTTCAATCCTCCCCCCCCCCCCATTCCCCCCCATTTTACTGCAATTTCAATTACAGATGATTTTACCTTCCTGAATATATTTATATAAAAACCTACGGATCTGTATCTTTCATTTGATACCCATATCGATGTTGTTCAAATTACTTGAAATTTTTCCTAATGCATAATTATGTCAGATTTTTTATTATGCGAATTTATCATGCTTCTGTGTTTTCAAATGCAGTAAAGTTTATACACGGCTTGCCTCTTATATCACTCTAACAAATACAACCGTCACAATTATCAATGTTAATCAACTAGACACAGGAGTCATCTGATTAAAAATGCTGTCATAATTATTAATTATTAATTAAGGGTGATGGAACCATGAATGTTTTAATTATATTTTTTTTCCAGATTCAAAATTGTTTAGTTAATCTAGTTTGATACACATTTGCATAAAAATTGTTCAAATTCAGAGAATATTGATTTTAATTAGATTTGACTAATTAATTAATTATGCAAATTAGGGGGGTCGGACAGCGGTAAAGTTTCTCTGGCATGTGTAGGTATACATAACCAACAACTTATGATAAGCAAAAATTCTGTACCAATTAGTTCCGGGTCAAGCCTATTTGGAAGCTTCGTTTCTTGGAGTAAGACTTTGGCACCGCGTCTGCTAAGTGGTTGTTTCATGCTTCGAAGGCTAAAACTTCTTGTGAGCCCTTCTACGTTACTCATGGTATATCATTCATACATTCAGTCAATTATCTCATATGCAGTTCTATTTTGGGGCATCTCAAGTCATGCTAAACGAATATTCATAATACAAAAAAGGGCGGTGAGAATAATCGCCGGTATATCAAGGCGACATTCATGTAAGACACATTTCACTAATCTTCATATATTGACTCTTACATCCGAATTAATTTTGTCAGCTTCCACATTTGCACACTCTCATCCTGAACTGTTTTTAACAAATGCAACAAACCACTCTCATAAAACGCGTACTAACTCAGTAACTCTAACATATTCATTCCTACTTTCAACCATTCACTATTTAAAAACAGTCCAAGCTACCTCTGTAGTAAAATTTACAATAAATTTCCACAATCCATCAAAAACGATACTCCAACATCATTTAGAATTAAAATTAAATCTTTTCTCATTCATAACCCTTTTATTCCTTAGAGGAATTCCTTATTGCAAAAATTGAATTAAACTAACACATTTTGTGTCCCATCATCCTTCTTGTCCATCACATAACGTATGTATGTTTATCTTATCTATTCTTATTAATTGTTCTCTTAAATATTTTATTGTATTACTATTTATATTCTAATTCTAATTACTGTGCTAGTTATTCACTCCCTCTCTCTCAGGAGAGGGTATATTTTTACTATGTACGAATCTGTGAATAAAGAATGAAATGAAATGAAATGATTTTTGGTGGCCATGTGTACAAAAATATCGTGATCCGGCACCTACGCCATTACTGAAAGTGTGGCTCGTTGGTCTTGGGGTAAGCCTACCTGCTTCCAATGCAGAAGGTCCAGGTTTCGATTCCCGCTAAAGTCAGAAGTTTATTAACTTCTTAAACGGTGACTTTGGAGCCGTCCTAGCAACGAGGTACATAATAAATTTAAAGTTGTTCTGAATCGGCCTTGTTGATTCTGGCGTTGATCCGCGGGTGTTCGCACTGTCCATACCACTGATTGCTATATATTTCCTATTAAAAATCTCGATCTTTGGTTGGTTATTGCTCACTCGTCGATTGCGTCGGTGCCTGCAGGGTTGGCTTGGTTACTTTGGTTTACTGTCCCCCACTGAAAATCAGTTGTGTGACTGAGTGGGTAGATTCTAAATACGGATTTATTTATTTAACGTGCCCTGAACATATTTTTGTGGTAAATTGACCCGGCGCTGCCACCAAAAATATTAACGCACGGCGAATTATTGTAGCTTTCTATTCTTTTTCGACGACATGTTGATTGAGTTAAGTATAGCATCGCATTCGTGACCAGTGGTGATTATAAACAGTGTATTTATCAGGCAGACTAAATCTCAACATTCGTCGCGTCGCTATGTGACAAAATCTGGTGAACGCCTGTGTTGTAATTCGAGAATCGAACCTCAATCTCCCAACCTGGCTATCGAACCGAGAACTTCCGGACATATTCGTACTTGCCATTGAGTTGTTGTATACAATAAAAATATTGTTGTTTATTGTTGTAAATTATTATGTATCCATGCTTTTGTATATAGAGTCGACTTTACCCGGTGTGACCTCTCTCAATTCATACAGGTGACTAAAATTAATTTTTATTTAGAGTCTACCTACTCAGTCACATAAGACATAACTGATTTTCAGTGGAGGATATTAAATTTAATGCAGACCAAGCCAACCTTGTAGGTGCCGATACCATAGACAACCGAACAATGACCACAACCACTAGAGACCGGCATATTTAATTAGGATTAGGTAACACCGATCAATCAAGCTGGACACGATTCCACCCGCGTACAGCACCAGAACAACAAGGCAAGTTCGGAACAACCTTAGAATTTATTATATGTGCCTCGTTGCTAGGACGGATCCAAAGTCACCGTTTACACATTCCTAAGCCAAGAACTAAATAACATGGTGTTAGGTTGCATATCTGTGTTTGCGTGGGAGACTCTTATTCGGGAGGTCACGGGCTCGAATCCCGCCACTGGCAATCCTGACTGAAAGTTTGTCCTATTAAACACCCCTCGGACATCTGCCGGCAAATACATGTCACATACACACGAACCTGTAATCTAAATTTATTTTTAGAAATTAAATTTGTGTTTTGAGCATACCATTGTGTTTTGTGCATTGTATTTACGTGAGCATTTAATTAGGAATGTCGTCCTGGAATTAGGTTAATCTATTGTAGCCGGATATAGAACGAGTCCATGAAATTTGATTATTTAAAAAATTACCTTCATAAAAAATAATATGGAGTGTTAATTACATACGAGATTATAGGCTAGAAAAACACTTCTACAACATTAGTAGCCAGAGAGCTTGTACAGGTACTATACCTATACTATATACTGGTTATTAATAGCAGCTATATGTAGGAGAGAGAGGTGGTTTTGTTGACATTCAATTACACGTTTTATCCATTTCTGAGAAGTTTTGATATTTGGATTTCGCAGTGTTTAAACAATTGTTTTTGTTATAAGCACGCCATTTTATTTGTGTTGTGACTTGTGAAAACTAAGTGGCTAGCTGTTGTGGTGACTCACACAGTCTGCGGAAATGGATTCTGCCATTTTAACTGGTATCGTATCATAATATCTCCTCTTGTTGTAGACCAAGGATTTGTTTCCCCTTACCAACTTTGGGGCAATGCCAGGTGCTACCGACAGTGTTGGCTCGGGCGCTAAGCGCTCGACTCTGATTCGGGAGGTCCTGGGTTCAAATCCCGTCGAGACCGCCAATCCTGACTGAAGGTTTTTTCCGAGGTTTTCCTCAGTCGTTAAGGCGAATGCAAGGGATTTAGTCCTCTTAAATAGCCCTCGGACATCCCTTCACAATTTCCTATCTGCAAATACCTAGTTCACCTGAAGAGGGGCTAATTGCACCCTATAACAGGTCTCCCACGATAAAAATTTAAATTTAAATGCTAGGTGCTGTCTGAGATGACAATATTGTAAATTTCATATTTTCGATTTTTAACACCATTCACTAAACCGATTCCAAAATGTATATTTGAAAATCGTATTAAATCCTAAACCAACAGGCAAAAAAGTTGCTACTTTGACAAATTAAATATTTTTGGGAGTTTTTTTGGGGTTGGGGGGGGGGGGGGGGGGGGGGGACACATTCATTGCCCCAAAGTTTGTTAGGAAAAAAGTCGTAAATATCCTTGGTCTACAAGGAGATAGCCTGACGATACCAAGTTAATTAACATTATGTATAAGCATAGACAGTAATCCCGCAGAATCCAATCCAAGAATTTTCATGGTTTGGGGACAAACTTTTTACTGTAATTATGCCATACACAAAAAAAACTTCATGTTGTCCATCCCCATGCAGAATAAAATGTAATATTATTGTAAAATTGTCTTCCTTTTTGTACCATTTCCTTTTTATTGTTTGTTTATTTTTATAGTTTCTACACATTTTTTAAATATAATATTAGTTGTAATTTTCATTAAAAACTATTTTCCAAACACTGGAAAACTTCAATTGGGATTACCGATGGCAGGATTCAAGCCTACGTCCTCCCAAGTTAAGTTACAGGCTGCCCGCAGGCTTGCGTGTAAGCTGAACTAACTAAATAAATAATTGAACCTAATTAGTATGGTATTATTGTTTATAAATAAATAATTGAAATGTAAAATCAAAAGCGTGCACATCCCGCGATATGTGTTTATTCATTTGGAAGCGTCTATTGGTTAATCAAATAGCCAATCACACTAATTGAATTATGAGTTAGCACTCAGCTGAGCAACAGGCTGCCAACAGCAGGTGTTATAACAGGTAGGATAAGCTAATTCCAAATAAAATAGACGTTTGTGTTGAGTTAAATTTTATTTACCGACAGTATATAACTTTAAAAATTAGTCATGCTCATTAAATTTTAACATGATAATTTAATTTATGTATTCATAGATTTTTCCGTTTCTAAAGTTTAATTTTATAACCATGTGGGCGGAGGAATCGGTTTGTTGTTTTTTATGCGAGTATGCAAGTGGCAATGATGTCATCATGGGTGCTGAAGCGTGAGAACGCTAAAAGTGTAGTTTGTGAATAGTTTCTTATGGTTTTGTCTGGTTTGGTTGGATATTTTGATTACTGAGCGATGAGCGGAAGCAACATGTAAGACTAGGCTCTACATCGGTTTATGACCTAGATAGAATTGATCCAGGCCGTGTAAAATTCCATGTTATCTAAACATTTCGGTGGCATCAAACAGGTGGGCTGGGCACCCTTTCATTTGTGAGTCAAAAGAATCTCCCCAAAGTAGGCCCTAGAAAAGGCTTCGTATGCTAGCTAGGCCTGGTTGAAGTTAATTAGGCCTGTCCACTGACTATTGATTTCCAGGTAAACTGAACTAATTGGATACAATTGTTTGGGTAAGGCTAGGCCCTAGGCTACCTAGTATTGCTTTGCTTGTAGGCCTACGGTTATGATGGGAAGAACGTTGAAAAGGCCTGGGGGGCCTTGGCTTTTAGGCTTGTAATGTAGGCCTATGGGCTTTGTATTAATGTATTAAATACACAAAGGTATGGGTAAGGCCTAGACATGTTTGGGCACAAACTTGTGAGGCATAGCCGGAGTCCTACTTTTTGTAGGTTAGGTACGGATAGGCGTAGCCTAGAATAGTAGGTGTCCTAGGTAGGCTTAGCTACTTCAGGTGGCAAGTGGGCAGCCTGCAAGTCCGGGCCTACACAATATCACCTCCTTATACAACTCATTCCGCTCCCTAGTACTCCTTTCCCCTAAACCGTAACCTCCCCAGATCAGTTATTCCACTGCGACTTCCATGGATAATCCCCCTTCCGCTATAAAGTCCAAGATGTGACATTGCTAGCTAGCCTATGCTCTTTCGAACCTAGGTCTAGTTGTAAACCTAGGCTTAGGGCCTAGACCTGAGCATACGCCCTCTTGACCTACATCTGTGTCAAAACATCTAGGTAAATTTTTGTAGACCAGGCTAGGCTCTACACTAGGCCATGTTATCTTCCTCTATGGCTATATAGGCCTATAGCCTAGATCTACCAACACCATGTAACCCCTTGCCAAAACAGACAAGTCCAAGTTGTTTTGAATGTAGGCGTGGTCGGCGGAGAAAATGAAGTGCAAGGTCATATCGCTCCCGCCGTAAGCCGTAAGGAGATATGTTCCTCATGGCTGCCGGCGAGAACTTAGCCTTACGGCACACACCTAAAACAGAGAATAAACTCGGCCCGGAGGCTCGCGCACGTAGTGGCGCGGGCCACAGTGGTCTTGGAAGATGCATAGGCATAGGCATTAATACTTTCATAAACTAGCGCACTTGCCCGCTGCCATGTTTGGCAGTAGGGGCCTACCAGCCACGCAAAAACACTAGGTTTCCAGCTTCGAGTTGTGGGGGGTTAGTTTGTTGCTCAAGGCCAACTGTAGTTACTTTCGTTGATAAAACGTTGGCATTACAAACTAAAATTGAGCGGGAAATCGGTGCGCTAGCAAACGGAAGTTTTACCTTACTAAGCTTATTTTATAATGGTGTTCGATGTAGGGCCTCTAGACTGTAGCCATGCCCCTTGGAGTCACACGCTTCAGACCTAAGCCTCAACCATACGAGCCACCGTCGACAGTTATAATATGTAGGCCACGTGGAAAGGTTCACTTCATGCAGGAGATTGTTATAGGTAGGCCTATCTCTTATTGTGTTTCCAGGTTAAGCAAAACATTGAGTCTCACTCTCAGTTCTGGATATGGCAGATAACGGCAATAAGATTGAAAGCGACGAAGAGGATAGATTCTCTGAAACATCTGATAAACCCACAACGAAAGAATTTATCAGTCTATCAAGGTTTACTGTTTATCACAGTGCAGAAAACTTGAGTCTTCAGAGCTCAAATACCGGTATACTTTCTGATGTGGCGGTTGACGGCGTGGATGAAGCTAGCAATCTAGTGGATGAACGTAACAACGTAATGGCTGCTCCTACTGATGTCACTAAGGTACGTAGACCACTAAGTTCGGCATGCACAGCTAGGCCCTACTTGTGCAAGTCTATTTCTGACAATTGTTTTAGATAGATTCCCAGTGTTGGGCAGAGAGTAATCAAGAAATTAACTTATCGTGTACAATTTGAAGAGTGGTAAAATAGACTACTGTAGATAACATCCAACGGGGCCTTGTGTTGCGTAAGTTATGCCACTGCAGTCTAAACACTTTTTGTGCATCTGTAGGCCGACTCCATCCTTTTATTTAGCCCAATGTAGGCTATTTTAATGTTTGACATAGCATAAGCTACCAATTAGCCTTGCTTCACAACTTTAGATATTGTAGCAAATCATTACATATTACAATAGGTAGTGGGTTTTCTATTTAAACTGTACGTAGTATTATTTTACTTAGTATTTGCAAGTTTGCAAAACTAATGGCAATGCATCACCGCGCTGAAAATGGCTACCTAGTTTGTTACAATACAACACTGAAATTTTAGATACACCTTTATAATTCTCAAGGCCTTTATTGCTTCTCATCTCTTTTTTCTTGTCACTGTCACTTGTAACTTCCGCTTTAGGTAGTGCCGAATGGCAACTGCTCATGAGGAATCAAAGTCAACAGCTGTGATCCTTTTCTCATAGCTCTTTACGTCTGTCTACCACCTCCATTGAGCTCCAAGTGTGAAACAAACTAAACATAGAAGAACTTTCATTTTGACATCCTGCCAATTAGGTGAACCAGCTGAACAGACTGATATAAAAAAATTATATTTGGCAGAGCAGTGGGCTGTGCAAGAACTAAAGACAACAGAAAGCTAGCCAATCTATGTAGTTTAAAAAAATTAATGTTTTCTAGGTTATTCTATAACTTTTCTATTATTTCATTTTATAGGAACCATGTCCTGGTTAATTCTTCTGTTTTAATAATTTTAAAATTAGTACCTAGTATTGGTAATCTCATAGCCACTGGTGCATATTTTATAGTAAGCTGATAGACTGTACCAGTGTAAAGGTCAAATGGTCCAAGAAATCAATAGCCTCTAGCAAACCTATTTTCCAAATGTCAACTGAAAGTGAAAATCATGGGTATCAGATCACTGTAAATTGCATTTCTTGACCGCTACGCATGCTCATGAAATGTAGTCTTTGTATTAGAATGCCCTTGCACTTGCCACACAGCTGCAAGAGGTTACAAGTAAACTAGACATCTATAACTGACATAGGCCTAACTCTCATCTGATCCCACCAACTCGACATTGCAACCGCTAACAAAGCTTGTTGGGCACCGTAGCTACTATTTTACCCTGTTTTGGTTATTTTTGTACCGTACTCCCTTGATCAGGTTTGATCAGCTCAAATCCTAAATTGGTTGTTTTATGGTTGCCCCTATCCATGTATTTTTAATTTTTATATGTAGGCTTATGCCTATTTTACACAATATAATTATTTGTATCTGGAGGACTAATACATTTTTTTAAAAAACATTTGTGTTTTTAAGACAAAAAAAAACAACTAGGGTAGTAGGCCTACTTGGTATGGGTAGGTAGCAGGTACATGTAGTTTTTCAACAATATAATATCTTGCATGTAGAAAATGTGTCACCAAGAGGCACAAAACACAAAAATATTGCGTCCTGTTTGTATTGTGTGTAATGTAGACTTTTGGCTAGGTCTGTGTATTTTCTAATGTGCTGCCTGTGGCTCTCCAAATCGAGTAGATTGCCAGTTAATTGACCCTCCACACTACTAATAGACTAATATGGTATTAGAGTAAAGATAGGGTGAAAGAGGACTTTTTCCCAATGATTTTTTATAATTTAAAATATTACACGTGTCATTCACATTCTTGTAGGCCTATATTTATTTAACTACTTTTAGGGTTTGCAGATGGGCAAGGCCACCTAAAAATACATTAGGCTAAATTTCTTGCTACTAGTAGTTTTCAGTTGGGAGGTTGCCTACTTGGCTAAATGCCATTCACACGTTCAAAGTCCCCCCCCTCTCCTCCCCTCCCCCCCCCCCCCCCCTCCTCATCCAGTCTCCAGCCGGCATTTGAGCTACAGGCAGTCAACACTCAACATGCTGCATGCTCTTACATCACATTAACAACAGTGTCATTATCATTTCAGTGTGGCACAATCAACTTCTTTGTTATGAGTTGTGACCAGTGATGTATTCAAATTAGTAACCTTTCAGGCATCACAGTCATTAGGCCTAGTCTGGCAATTATCAGAAGTCTATGAACACAGTTTCCTGATTTGCTCAGAATAGACGCGTGACAAAGATAGAACTCGACTTAGACTGAAATGTTGTGATTCATTGTGATTCGTGCCTAAATGCTAGTGCAGTGATTGTTACTTGATTCAAGCCGTTTGTTCTTTTAAATAAATGTTCTCCAATATGGTGCGTGTTTTATCTCTTCCTCAATTAACTACTTTGGCTGAAACAAGGCTTATCTCTTTCCTCGATGTAAAACTACCAGTACTGGTACCTAAATATGCAAATTAAATTAGAAGGTTGATGTGAAATATATAGGCTAGAAAACCAATTGAAAAATAGTGACTAACAGTGTAAAACATGTCTCCAAAGAAAAGCAAGCATAAGGAAAGAAAGGTAATTGATTAAATTATGAATTAGTTATTCCCTTACACATAGTGAATAAACTATTGTGTGTGTAGTATAGCCACAAATAAAACTTGACGTAGGCACATGTTATTTGTACTGGTAGTAGTTGTGTTTTCTAGCTTGTGTACATGTTTCATCAAGTAGGGCCTACGCTAGCTTCATTTGGAACCTACTCGGTATATTGACTTATCTATTTAAAAGTTTCTGGTTGAGTTAAATTCTGCATAATAATCAATCTCAATATTGTTTGGAGTGAACATCTGGGCCTACTACTACCATGGTAAATTTATTTCGAATCCTTACAAACGGATCAGGACAGTCTACTCAATATTAATTTTAATATTGGTGATGAACTCGCGGTGCCACAAAATACAATAGTAGATCCTTTACTGATATCAACTAGTAATAGGATTGTGGCTTATAATATGCTAGACCAACCAAAACATTGTTTTGGAGATAAACCATGTCATACTCATTCACACAAAAAGATTCAAAATCGACTAGGTTCTATGCATTGCATTGGCAAGGATTTTGCTTGCAATAACTTTTATGATTTGTGGCCAATAAAGTTGTTTTTAATTTTAAGGTCTAGACTTTGTGGATCACATCATGTTCACTCAAATTGTAAAGCTAACCAATTAAAACATTTACATATTTTTCTTGCGACATTAAGACACTAAAAAACTGTGGTGCTCACTAGATTAGTCTATCACTTGCCTGCTTGTTAATCATTCATTTGTCATTACTCATTATGCTACATCAATATTGGTTTGTTTTGGCCCATTTTGGTTTAAAGTTCAGTTCAGTTCAGAAAAATGTTTATTCTCAAGAAAAAAAAGAGATACCCGTACATGACACTTGGTTTAGTTTACAAAATTAAAGCTACATGATTAATAGATTTTTACACAAAAGAAGAGCATTGCCGAGAGAAAAAGTAAATGAAGAAGGCCTATGACATAAACAAATCCAAATTTAAAAATAAATAAATAGTAAATCACGATGTTGTGTTATACAAAAAACATTTTAAAAATCTAGAACCGTGCCTACAATGTGGGCTCTACAGTAGGGCCTACAGTTATATTGGCCAATCTTTGACTCCTTCTTTTGATAATTACAGCAGTATGACATGAAGTTTGACGATGCCATCCGGACGGTCGACTTCGTCCTAGTCTGGTCGAACCCCAAGGGATCACCGAGCAAGGGCGGGGCGGCGACTCAAGCCGAACAGAAACGAGCCACGTTCGAGTACAACCTGGAACAAGAAGGTTTGGAGATACAGCGAGAAGAGGGTCAGACTCTCAACTTTGTGTTGATACACGCGCCCAGAGAAGTGCTCTGCAGATACACAGAGATCATGAAACTACGCATGCCCATGAAAGAGGTAATTAATTAATTTTTAACTCTTTTGTTCACAATTACTATCGTGTGAAACAACTCAGAAAAACGTGAATTATAACATTACATATGTCCGCAAAAATCTAAAACTTTACATAATTATATTTAGATGGATTAGGCCTATATATAGAACGAGAGAGAGAGAAAGAGTAGAAGAGAGAAGAGAATTAAATTTAAAACAATACTAATAACCAATTATTAATGGCATTGCCAGAATTACATTTATGCGTTCATAGGAGGTTACAAGATACCCTGTAGACAAACCTGACTAAACTGTTTCTGGAATACACTGTAGTTGAGTTGGTGGGGACAAGTTAAGGGTTGGATAAGACAAAAGTTGCCATGTCTTAAATTAGCCTTACATATCTAGTGTGTTGTCGATAAAGTTAGCAAAAGGCCAATTGACGACTCGAAATGGGCGGAGCTCAAACGATCGATAGGTCACGTGACTAGTATTGGGTATAAATCCTCATTTCGCAAGTTGGCGCCTGCTGAACGGCGCATCACTTATCACGCTCTAACTTTTATTCTATTCATTATTTAGACAACACTTAAATGAATAATATTAGCAAACATATCATTCCTTGTAATAGCGATTATTTCGATTTTTTTGACAAAGTCGTTAGCTTGTTATAACAATGTACGCATCACACAAGTGAAAATTATCAATGACTCAAGTTTTCTCATTAATTAATTTGACAAAAAACTACTGATCGGATTTCGACAAGAATTCTTTGTAAAAATGCATCAGACTGTTTAGACAAGAAATATTCTAACTTTCTAGATAGAAAGTGCACTGAACGAAAATTTACAGCATAAAGTAATATGCAGCGTGCACTTTTTCACGGCTCATCCGCACGTCAGGAGTGCGTATTTTAGATAAAAACACACACCCTGCATATTTTTCTATGCTGCAGTTTCGTTCAGAGCACTTTCTATCTAGAAAGTTAGTTTATTTCTTGTCTTAACAGTCTGATGCATATTTTTAAAGAGGTCTTGTCGAAATCCGATCAGTAGTTTTTTGTCAAATAAATTATTGAGAAAACTTGAGTCATTGATAATTTTCACATGTATGATGCGTACATTGTTATAACAAGCTAACGACTAAGTAAAAAAAATCAAAATGATCTCTATTACAAAGAATGATATATTTGCTAAATATTATTCATTTAAGTATTGTCCAAATAATGAATAGAATAAAAGTTAGAGCGTGATAAGTGTTGCGCCGTGAAGCAGGCGTCAACTTGCGAAATGAGGATTTATACCAACTAGTTCCGCCATGTTGCCTCGTGACGTCAGGAGGCGGGTACAATTCAAGTCGTCAATTGGCAATGTAATTACTGAATAAAATGTGGGCCTATAGCCTACCTTAAACGTACTTCCATGGGCTTGAATAAATGTTTTCGTACCCTGCCACCAAGTTCAGCCTGCTGGCCTTCTCATTTCGTAAAATTTACCAGTAGTCTTTATGGATTCCTGGTAGCCTAAATAGATTACATTCTTAAATTTACAAATGTATACGTACGTATTTCATTTCAGATTCCAGACACAGAACAACTGAACGAACCAAATTTTGATATTATGTTGGAGGTGAAATCTTTTGTTAACAACGTAGTAGATCGTTGTCTGAATTTTGTGAACGTCGATCCGTTGATATTCAAACCCACTCCTCACAAACTGACAGCTGAATTTTGCCGAGACAAGAACTACCTGTAAGTGCCTATCAGTGAGACTGCATAGTGAGTTGTGAAGTACCGGTAACTTTGTTGTTACATTTAGAATTTACTACGTACCACAGGTTTACTTACTTTACTTAGGTAGGCCCTAATGATATTTTGTGTGGTGTGTAGCTAGCTTATTTTTATTGGTTAGCTACCTTATATTTAATGGCCACCATCTGCCTGATTAGTCCTAAAAGGACCAAATGTGTCATTACTAGGGACCCCTAGCAAATAAAAAGTTCTCATTTTGTTATAAGAAATCCTCAATTTCAGTATAGTGAAACCTCTATCCATAGTTTCTCAAACTACTATTTTCCTGCATCTATAGTGTTTTTTATACACTCCCATAATAAGCTTTATTGTTATTTTCTATTTGATCCATAGTTTTTCCGGATCCATAGTTTTTTTCAAGTACTCCCCTGAAAAACGATGCATAGAGGTTTCACTGTAAACTCAAGGTAAAGGCATAATTTTGTCATAAAAATGGCACTGCAATCACTACCCTTCAGCAAAATGAACACATTAATTTAGTATTACACATTAACAAATATTTAGGTCATATATAGTTAACTTAATGGAATTAGCTAGGCGTGATCAATTCGATAATAACATTTTCAGGGCTGTCATGGTGCCAACTATACGTTAATAACAGAAATGTGGATTTCAATGCCCAATCGTCAAATTAATTGCATATTTTGGAGCTGAAACTTCAGAATAATTGAGAAAAGTTTCCAATTTTGCTCTTATATTTAGCAGAAAAAACGTGATTATTGCCTTATTTTGCTACTTAATAATAAAACAGCCATATTTAGCAACATTTAGTGAAAAAGTCATTCACAAAGTTTCAGGGTCCCTTGTAATTACCTACTCATTACCGTACTCGGTGCTTTAATTTGGCACAGTCATCAACAGCAAGTGAAAAGTTGTTTGAATTTGTTTACTAGTAGGTACTTATTCTTCTTTATTAATGTATGACCTCTTTACTAAATCAAAGCAAGTTGTAGGTAGTATCTCTAGCCTATCTACTATAGATAAATCATACTTTGGATTATTTCCCTATTTCCAAAAGAAGACTTGTTAAGAAGTAGTAGACAATAGACTAGTGATTTGACTGACATAGCTGACTGCTGGATTGACGGAGGGAGGCAGCTTGTCTGGTACTGCACTTAAAACTCTGTGTGGCAAACATAATACTGTTGCATTCCCTGCACATATTCTGCAACGCAAACATTACATTATTAAGCTGCCCATGGTGGGTGATATGTTTAGGGCGCTGGTCCAAAGCGTATGACACTAGAAGGGTGAGGGTTCGAAACCAGCATAATGCATGTTTTTGTCATTGTCCTTCACCCTCATCTATCACTCGTTGTATCGAAAAGCAATATTGCAATAATGAAGACATTCAGCAATAATCATCAACATCAACGAACATTACTACAAACAAAACATTACCCACTATTGCTAGAAATACGAATTAGTACACTTTAATTTTGTTAAACCTACTTGTACATTGAAACCATATGTCCTTCCTCTTTTCCAGATTCGATGTAGACGACGAGAACTTCTTCCCAAATTCCATTCGTACACTGGTGGTTGACTTCATTTTAGAACGCAACAAGTTTGGAGATGAATCGAATCTCTTTGCTTTTGGAATTCAGCGTCTAATCACAGAAAATACTTACGACGCAGCTTATCCACTTCACGATGTAAGAACTTGCGGTCTCATTGAACACTTTGGTGTCCCTTTATTATTTAGTTAGTTATGTTGATAGAAGGCCAATTGGGTGGTTTAATCTAACAGCTTACCCTCGAGAAGTGATGGTGGCTGCTGAATTTGGAGATAAATATTAAATAGAAACATAAAAAAGTATGTACAAAAAAGAAAAACACTCAGCCGAGTGATCAAGACATCTTGTTGAAACGTGTTTTGTACAATACAGCCACCACCTCTTCTTGAAGGTAAGCTGTTGTATCCTATCTCACACCCAATACTATTTTATTATTTATTATTATTGTTGTTTATTTCTTATGGTGGGGGTATTTGGAGCAAAAAAATGGGAGAATTGTGCATACCTAATGTGATACTAATTATTAATTTGGCAGTCTTATAGAAAATGTCTCCTTTTTTAATTTTGCAAGGGCTTCATGAAATCTGCTTGCAGTGGCGTCGGAACAGGGGGGGCAAGGGGGGCATTGCCCCCCCCTAACTTCCATACCATGGGGGCATAGGGGGGCAGATTTTAGAGTTGAAAAATCAAGATTTTTACTCTACTTTTTGGGACAGCAACGTCGAATGATCCTGTCAACAATTCATTTCCAGGAATAAACAACCCAACAATAGCAGAAATGTTAGGTTGGCTGACGTATCCCATGAGATGACTGAACCGTCTAGTATCTGACTATCTTTATAACTAGCCACCCGTATTGTATTGTGTGCTGGTCACTCAGTGGACACGACACGTAACTCAGACTCACGTCTAATCCAAACATCCCTTGGAATGATTTGCTAGAGTTATTGGTAGACGCAAGTTGGGATTTGGTTCGCACGTGTCGCATCGTTATGCGTTCACTGTTCACTGTTCAGTCATCTTTGGAGTGGTGTATAGTGACTGTGATTATAGCGAAGTGGCAAGTGGGAAAGATTATTTATTCCTCTTAGAGTGTAAGTAGTGTAGTGTGAAGTGTAAAGTAAAGTGTAAGTGTGTGTGTAGTTTTTCGTGTTTAATGGTGTTAAATATTAAATTGAAATCGTAATTTAAAAAAAATATGAAACGTACTAAACAGCCTTCAGTTAGTATTTTTTTTTTAAAGAAGAGGGTAAAACAAAAATATGTTTGCCTGTATGCTTCGTCATTACATAAAAAAATGAGTTGTTATTTATTAAATGGGCCACTTCACGTTAATTTCTTGAGTTTTTAGACCGCAGATAGTTGATGTAAAACATCGTTTACAGAGTCCGAGTGCAGTTAAAACATGACGAAATAACTGTAGTATAGTGAAATTTTTTTCGCCTTCGGCGAATAGGGCCTCTGGCGGCTGGGGCTTCGCCCCAGATCCCAGCTATACCCTACCAAATCTACCAATTGATTTGCCCCCCCCAACTTTCAAAACGTTCCGACGCGCCTGTCTGCTTGTAACTTTGGACCCTAGGGCTATCCAAAGTGGGGGGAAATCAGAATTTAGCGTATTAGCAGAATGAGGCAAAATGTGACTCAAAATTTAAAATTTCCCACTCTTTCATGTAAAAGCACTATCTTAAAAAACCTGAAACAGTAAAAATGTTGACCTCTGGGTTGTCCAAAGCGGGGAAAATAAAATATGTAATGGATTAGAAATTAGAATGATACTGGTGCAGATTGTAGGTAATACATAGTTTTTCTTTTGACGTATACCATAAAATTTATGCTCTTTCTGAAAAACACCATCCAAAAAATATCTATTGGTAGTTTGGGGCTCCGGGGTCGTCCAAAGTACGAAATAATTGCTTATTTTCTTTTTCTCTCACTTAATTTTGATTTTTGCCCCACTACGGACAGACTTGAAGCGCAATTCTGAGATATTAACTCCTTTTGATATTCAATCAATCATTATCAATTATCGCTACCAACCGGCCTTAGTGTGTATGATAGTAGTTACGGCCGGCATTAACCGTGATCTTGATTTAATAACTGTGGATAAAATTCTTGATTGACATTTTGAGTTAAGTAAGTTGGCGCAAAATGAAGCACTCAAACCTGTGACGATGGGTAACAAAGTCTGTAGTGTTGAAGGTCTTTATGATAAATATAAAATTAATGGTAAATAATTAAATATGAATGCTCTAGTTAAAACTACGGATGCACATCGATACCTTTTTCATTATCGATTATCAAAATGGTAAAGTCATTATCGAATCGATAATATCAATAACAATAACACCAACAAAGCCTGTTCGGACCTATAAGTTGAACCACAAGTGTGGCAAGTACCGTATTGTTCCGAATATAGTGCGGCGGCAAATATAGTGCGAGTAGTGTTTTTGAGAACAGAAAATGAAAAATCATGAAAATTCATAAATTAAAAATAAACTGTTTTAAAAGGCATTATATCTTGATTTTAACCTGAATGTGGCAAGCATTTTTCTTATTTTATTGATAGGGGCCTAATTAGACAGAGTCCCTACTTGGCCTTGCCTTGGCCTAGGCCTAGCCATAGTGTACGTGTAGGCTAGCTTAGGCCTCGGCCCGAGCTTTGCATCATTGATTACCTATGCAGATCCTAGGCCTACTACGTGTGTAATGTGACGGCAAAAAGTAGGCCTAGGCACTAGTCTGCGTGTGTATTCAATTCCGAATCTTCTTATGTTGTCAAAAGGGTGTAAAAGCTTTCAAAATAAAGAGACTTGGATGCGGGAACCAGGGAGCGTGAATTTACGGCGTCAAAAATAAACATCCTTTTTTGGTTTTGTTGCGTCTATATCACTAATATTTCCGATAAACGATCGTGAAGAAAGAATGCCGGAGAATATTCCACTTAAGCACTTTTTACGTATTTTAAAATCGTAGTTTGCGTGGCTCGACATTTTCCATCTTCCATCTTTGCATTTGCTTCATTTCACCACACCGAGCGTGAGCGTCGCTATTGGATGTTAACGAGACGACCCTAGCCAATAACAGAGCTAGAAACCAGTACTACAACACACTCGTGGCGCGCTTTATTGGCCATCGCTAGAACTCGTAGCGCGCTCGCGCTCCGTCGGCCATTGCTGGAACTCGTTGCGCGGAATATTCAAACGTGCTCAAAACGCATTGGAAATGCTTAGGCGGCGAATATAGTGCGATTGCGAATTTGGACGAAATTTTTTTGGATAAAAACATCGCACTATATTCGGGACAATACGGTAAGTGTTAGTCAAAACAATACAATTGCGTTCCGTTTGCTGCCTCGCTCTCTTTGATGTCATGTGTTAGGCTTACATTATCGACTGATAGCTCAGCTCATTTCCAAACATAAATCTTGAGTGACACCATCAGCCCAGCCAGTGCATGGCACAACTTGAGATAATCTCCGTCTTTAGAGTTTGGTTTGTGCCACTATTGACCAATTATTTGATACTCGATAATCGATAATGAATGTTGGTTATCGATTATCAAAGTTATATCCATTGATCGATAATATTTATTTTTTTATTTATTTATTTATTTATTTGGACAACAAATAACAATACAAAGTACAGTTAAAGTTTATAACAGTTTTCACCGTGTAGTCCATTTTTGCTAAACATAGACTAGTTGTTACATAAGTATTAATATATATAATATAGGTACGTATTTTACAAAATAGTATAGGCCTATAGCCTATTATATGGTACCTCCTACTAATAATAAAATATAGCAATTATTAGGTAGTTCTGTCTGTCATAAAGTCTTTTATGCTGTAGTATGCCTTTTGTATTAGGAATTTAGTTAGTTCATTTTTGAATTTGATGTGTTCTGTTATGTTTTTTATTGATTGGGGGAGTTTATTGAATAGAGTTTTATTCAAATAATCAGAGTTTTTTGACCTAGGTTTGTACGATATTGGTTAAGATGGAGGTTATTTTTGTTCCTTGTGTTGTGGGTGTGTATGCCACTGTTGAGTGTGAGAGTGTGGATGTTTTTTCTTATGGCTAAAATTGACTTGAGAATGTAAAGGCATGTAACGGTAAGAATGTTTAGTGTAATAAAGTAGGGTTTGCAATGCTCCGTCGGCTTAAGGGTACATAATGCCCTGATTGCTCGTTTTTTGCGTGATGAATACCTTGTCGATATGAGTCGATATTCCCCAAAATTCGATTCCATATCTCAAGTGCGATTCAAATAGAGAAAAGTAACATATTTTAGCAGTTGATATGTTGCTTATTTGTTTGATGCTCTTAATTGCAAAACAAGCTGAGCTGAGTTTTGGTATTAGGGTGTTGATGTGGGCATGCCAGGTTAAGTTGTTATCTATTGTTATTCCCAATAATTTTGCTTGTGTAGATGATTCTACTGTAGATTTATCATCTGAATTTGTAATGCAAGGTATTTGGTTGAGTGATTTGTTTTTTTGGAATGAATGGAATTGAATAAATTTGGTTTTTGATGAGTTTAGCAGTTGTTTGTTCACCGTAAACCATTCGGTGGATTCGGTAATTCTTTTATCTGCCTTCTCTTGAAGTTGTATTGTCTCATTAGCGGTAATACTTGTAGTGAAGTCATCTGCAAAAAGCTCTGCATCCTCGATGTTATCAGGTAGATCATTAACAAAGATGATAAAAAATAGTGGGCCAAGGATTGATCCTTGTGGAACGCCACAAATTACTTTTTCATAGTCAGATCTAGTCTTTGTAAGTTTGTTGTCTTTTAGTTCAGTCATTTCGACACATTGCAGTCGGTCAGTCAGGTAAGAAGTTATAAGCTTTAGACCATTCCCACGTATGCCATAGTACTCTAGTTGGGATTGATTATCATGTGCATCCCTAGTTAAAACTGTAGCCTATTTATTAATTTAAGCCTCTGTGGTAGTATGTGCTACTAAAGGTAGGAATCTTTAAAAGGTTAGCTTTGAACGATTTTTGAACCGATATTCACACCCTTTGATTGCTAACAAACATGTGCTACATTTTAAACAGAAATGATGTTTACCTACTGGTTTCAGGGTGACTACAGGTTAAAGGGGAGCAAGAGGAATCTACTATTCGAAGAATGGGCGTCAATACGCAAGTGGATAATGCACCAACCCATCGACCACATCAAAGACTACTTCGGAGTGAAGTATGGTCTGTACTTCGCATGGCTCGGGTTCTACACTCACATGTTGATACCGGCGGCTCTAGTTGGACTTATCTGCTTCTTCTATGGAGTGTTTTCTCTCTATAACAATACGCTAAGGTTAGTTTCATCTTGGCCTTACATAAGAAAAGAAGTAGGCCTAATGTTGAAAAGTGACACCTACATGAAAGCGATATAGCACATTTAGTAGGTGTGTGCTATATGCAAGTACTCGAAATTTTAATTCAAGTTGAGTATTTGGCACCACTTGGAGTCAAAAATTTGCTACTGAGTCATTGTATCTAACCTTTGGTATTTGATCATTAGATTGAGATACCCAGTATTCCTACTTTAATTTTTAAAATGTTGGTTAAATACGTTAGGCTACTCCGTCAATCACTTTTTGGAGTCGTCACACAGACTTACATATATATTATGTATATTATATATAATATATATTATATATTTAAATTGTAAGTTTTATCATTCTTCAAAGTATAGTCAAAGAGTGTCCAGTAGGGTTGTGCAAACCTGTTTTTTTACATTTCAAACCAAACTCGAACTTTCAACTAGATAGTTCGACGAACTTCAAACTTCAATAAAAATTGAACTCGACTAAGTCAATTATCATTATTATAAAAGGTGATGTTGCTAATAACTGTGCTTTATTCTGTTCAATAGCGAAGACATCTGCAACCCCGATCTCAATATAACCATGTGCCCTCTGTGCGACCTCAAGTGTGACTACTGGAAACTGTCTGAAACGTGCACATACGCTCGGTTGACGTACCTCTTTGACAATCCGGCTACAGTCTTCTTTGCGACGTTCATGTCTATCTGGTGTAAGTAGAATATTTCCCAGATAAATTTGTTGTACATAACTTTGTTTTAAATAGTGTTATATTACAGACCTATGTTTTTTTTGACCAGAAAGTTGGGATGACGCGACGGTACCCAAGTACCCGTTACCCGCCCAACAAATTCGGGTGTGGGTTTGTGTTTCCAGTACCCGTTTACCCGTAAAACTCAGTTCCTGAATTGAGGTGTCACATTGTAGGCAGAAGGCTAATGTAAACATGCACTTTCTTGTATCTTTTGTGCTTGGCAGCGTTTTTCTTTTAATTTATGATGTCCCTTGTTCATCATGCCACCGACTTGTGGCAGTGTGCTATGAGTATGCCCCCCTCCCACCTGCTTACCCCTTGTACGATCTCTTCCAAAATTATCCTTATCTTGTTACAATTATCTGCTCGCCAGCATTCCTGCTCCAGCCCCCCCCCCCCCCTCCCCACACGTGCCAATGCATTGTGACCTTTACTAGACTGTGACAAGTAGGGTTGTGCAAATTAGTAAAAATGCCTCCTCGGGTACCCGTCGATCGAACGGTCGGGTACCCAAAATTACAAAATTTTAAGATTTGTTTACGATAACAAAAAAAGTTTTTGTGAAGTTAGCAAATTATTCACTTAATATTTACAGGTCGTCACTTTAAACACACGTTCTCATGAACGTGAACATTTCGACGGTCTCGGGCGCCAGAGATGCTTGTTTCTAATGTCCAGCTGTTAAAAACACACTTTCAGAAGGAACTGATATTTCCGGAATGCATAAATATCTCCGCCAGTCACTTATTGACCGATTACTATGAATAGTGGTGTGGGCGCAGCGTGTTGGTGACGTCACTCATTTGAGCTCAACACAGACGAAATTCGAGCGGTTATTAATGACAAATCACTTACTGCCGCCGCTGCGCGCTGACGAGATAAAGCCTGACCGGCGGCGGCGTTAATTGAGCGGGATTTGAGACGAAAACAGTCAAAACGAGTACCCGACAACTCATTTCATTACCCGGGCTATTATCAACGGGTGGGTGCCCGGGTACCCTTCACAGCCCTAGTGACAAGATATAAAGCAGATGCAATGAACAGTGAGTGTATTCTTAATGGCCTGTCTCTGTTAATCATTCATTAAGCGAGCGAAGCGAGCGTTTCCATTTGACTCTGCCGGAAAAAATAGTCACTGGTTTTGTTGTTTTTTTTGTTTTTTTTTGTTTGTATGTCTCGCCATAACGTTCGAACGAAGGCTCGGATCGAGTTGAAATTTTGACCATCCGCAAGCTTCGTTCCCGATTGAATGCCATTAGTTTTGTGGCAAAATCGTTCAATAAGTTAAAAATTAAAGTTAATCGAAAGTTTTTTTTCAAACTAAACGGCGACAAAATCTGAGGTGGACAAATCATTTAGAATGTCCGTCTGGTCACGAATATGTTAATTTTAGTTTGATCCGATAAGTAGTGTAGATGGAAATTACATTAGTATAACAAAAGTAACGTAAGCATGGCAACGTAAAGTCGCACAAGAATTCTGGGCACTATGCACTGCCACCTAGAAGTTATCAAAATACTATTGAGGAAGCAGTGTATTATTTGTTACCAAAGAGTTTAAATAGTTTTCCCAAGGAAATGATGTCAAGGTCCTCTAGATGGCGGTGGATTTTATCCACAAAGTAAAACCCAAATACCTTGGCAATAATAAATAATATTGGAAACATGGCGCCGTGGACAGCGAACGTCGCAAATTTAAAAATTAAAAAAATGTGCAATGTGGGTCTAGCTGTAGCACGTGCTCGCTTATCAACGCGTCCAACTGAGCGTTTCCTAGTGATTATGAAATACTACTTCATCGGCACATCATTGTTTTTAGGACAGCATTACGCCTGGAATATTATGATAATTGATGAGCGCGTTTCTTAGCAGTTCATAAGACACTCCACACGATTTTTTGTGTTACTAACTGGGTAATGTGAACGGGTACCCGGGTCGTAAAAAAAGTCAGGTTTTGTCATCCCTACAAGCAAGCGAAGCGACTGAATCTAGCAACAGAACTCAAGTGGGATTTGAACCTTTTTTTTATTTTTATGTATCTTGTCTTTTCGTCAAACACTGGTCGACCTATTATGTTCAATTTTTTTTTTTTTTTACTTTTAAAACCAACAAACAAGTAATAATAATAAACTGATAAAAAATGTGCAGCATTTAATTTGCCGACAATGGCATTTTGTCTTAAAGTCAAATAATATTTTTCAAATCTTGTTTTGAATGTCAGACTACTTACTTATAAGGGTGTGGCCAAGGTGTATCAAATTTCCTCTAGCAAGGTTTCTCATAATTTTGCTAGGAGATTGAGTAGACCTTGCAATCTTACCTTGTAGATGCTGTTTCTTGTCTCCCTACTTATTTTTATATATCATGTTGAAAGTGATTTCAAATGTCTCTAATCATACGTATCTGTAGCATAATTCCGATATGTTGTCTCCAGGTACGATGTTCCTCGAGCTGTGGAAGCGTTACTCGGCCGGCATCACCCACCGCTGGGGTCTGACCGGCTTCGACCACCAGGCCGAACATCCGCGGCCGGAATACCTCGCTCGTCTTGCTAATGTCAAGCGGCACAAAACCAACGTTATCACGATGGAGAAAGAACCCTACGTTCCATTCTGGAAAGTTCGCGTGCCATTCACCATACTAAGTTTCTCCGTTGTGCTGTTACTGGTACGTCTTATAGCTCTGTTGGAACAGTGTCTTGTAGTTAATGTCATGTTTACATCCAATTATCGTTTCGAACACTTATAATAATAATTCGTTATCAAAATTGTTGATGCAATCGTGTCTCATCAACAGATCGCAGTGGCAGTGGTCGCTGTGTTTGGTGTCGTTCTGTACAGAATGTCTGTCCTGACTTCAACTCGTTTCTTCGGCATAGCGGATAATACTAGCTACCTCATCATCTTCATCCCAGCTACTGCTGCCACCATCAACTTGGTCTGCATCATGCTACTTAACTGGGTAAGTTATGTCCCACTCACAACTCCAGGTTGTTTGGCCTATGTTTCCCAAGGCCTACTGAACTCTAGTTGGTAATTGTTTGCTTGGCAATGGTGTTGGCCAACTTGGCCGGTTTTGTGACTGATTGAGTAGACTCTAAATAAAAATGTATTTATTGAGGCTTATTTAATTATTGTGTAAAAATCAAAACAACCAAGTTGGCCCTACACACTAGTAAATTTATAAAATATTACACAATTTTTTTCAAGAAACTTGGTTGTTGGTAGTGATGACATCGGGTAGGCCTACCCGGAAACTTGTTTCAAACTTGTTCTCTAGTGACCTGGTTCCTATATTTCATACCGATTCAAATTTTTTCAAGATCTGCCTCTACAATTACAACGGTGAACTTCAAGCACTTTTCCCGACTCTCATTTTTCACAAAATGTTAATTTTACGCACCATTATTCATGCGGTCTATTCCCGCGGAGCCTGTGATGACATAACCGACTATCTATCCTTCCTCACCTGTTGCTTATCAACCACTACTCCTGCCTTGATGCTGCTTCATGACACAGTCGGCAGTCGTACGTAACAAAGCGCGGGCGCTGAAGCCCGCTCACTCCCAGCCATAAAGTCGCTTCCAAAAAACACTCACTTAAGGCATTCGGATTTAAAAGCAAAGTGGCTGACATCTGGTGAGCGAAGTGCGAACCCGCCGGAGTAGCATTAAGTTGAGATATGGCCGCTTATAAGTATGTTTTCCTATGGCACTTGCAATGGATCACGACTGATATAAACACTCAATAAAGTAGTAGTAGTAGTAGTAGTAGTTTATTTATTTAGCAAAATTGCTATTTACATACAAATACATACATATTATGATATGGACTACAGTTGTACAAGATAAAATCACAATAACCAATTCTTATAATTCCATAATATAAAAAACAAACAGTATAAAAACTATTCTAAATCTATGTTATTTTGATTGTTGCAGTATCTTGTCTATAATTATTATAAAACCCAACTTTCGACCAGTCAGCAAAATACCAACTTACAAGAACAATTTCCACTGTTCAAGATTAACTGTATCCACACTGTACACGACAAATCTGATGCTACATACATCATGCAACCACAGTCGTCAATAAAGAACTGATCTTATACAAAATTATACAATATATACAATTACAATTATCACAATATAAAAAGACCACAGCAAAAACACTTCAATAAAATCAACATTTATCAAGTATCATAGTACATGTTGCCATAGTGGACTAATAAAAATTCCTCATATAGTCAACATACATAAATTACCCAACATAATTACAATTGCCACCACTTGAAATCAAGTAATAATGGAAAACCTTCAAAATAGTGATACATTGCCACAACTTTATATATTTTAATTATATTTTAATTATGAAGATATTTATTTGTCCCAAAAAGAGCTTTTTTCATAAGGTTTAGCCATTAATTTACCATTTTTTATAAGTTTATTACACTCTATTCTAAAACGTTTATGATTGTTCTCATTGCGTATACCTATAGGGATTCGATTGAATATTTTAACACCCTTCACAAATATTGAATTCTCCTCTTGTCTTCTGTTTATTCTGTTAACATTTAAATTCATTGCTCCCCTTGTATGATATTTGTGTACAGTCTCAACCTTGGTTAATTTGTCCCCCAAGTATTTTGGTGTAAGACCTTTATATGTTTTGTGAATGAAGGAGAGGGTATTTAGTAGTATTCTTTCTTTTATTTGCATCCAGCCTAAGGCCTTACACATTTTATTTACAGATGTAGTTCTGTTTACTCTTAATATACCTCTCATTACTTTATTTTGCAATTTTTGCAAAGTCATGATCTCATTTTGTCCTAATAAAAACAACAACGAGCTACAATAGTCAATGTGAGGGGCAATAATTGCTTTATATAACATTATTTTTGCTTCCGTAGGTAACGATCCCTGTATTCTTAAGAATAAGCCAACTTTTGTTGCCATTTTCTTAATTACATACTGTCCATGTTGTTTAAATGTTAATCCGTGATCTAACATGATACCTAAGTGTTTGATTTCATCCACTAACTCAATAACCTCTCCCCCAATTTTTATTATGATCTGTCCCACCATTTTCCTCATTTTTGGAGAACCTATTACCATAGCTTTTGTTTTTTCTAGATTAGGTTTCATTTTGTTAATTTCTAACCAAATTTCCAATACATTTATATCAACATTCAGTTTTTCTAACACTTCTTGTATATTTATACCTGAGATTAATATTAAAGCATCATCTGCATATAGGTGTATTGTTACAAATTGTAGGTTATTGGCCATGTCGTTAATATAAATTATAAACAATAATGGGCCTAGTTTAGATCCTTGTGGCACTCCAATACTGTTATCCTGTGTTCCTGAGTACCAGCCATTATATTTAACTTTTTGTGTTCTATATGTTAAGTACGACTTAATCCATTTAGCCGCCGTACCCCGTATACCATACCTTTCCAGTTTTTGTAACAATATATCACGATCGATTGTTTCAAAAGCTTTTCTCAAGTCTAAAAACACAGCCACTGTTATTGTACTCCCTACTTTTTCCCTTAGATTTTCTAATACTAATTGTATCGCAGTTTCACAACTATGATGCCTGCGGAACCCAGATTGTTGTGTAGTAAAAATGTTATTAGTTTCAAAGAAATTCATCAGTTGATCCTTAACCACAGTTTCTAATATTTTCTCAATTATTGGCAACACGTTTATGGGCCTAAAGTTTTCCCCATCTATTGCCCTAGGTACTTTAGGTATAGGGGTAATAATAGCCGTTTTTAGGATTGCTGGTACTTCTCCTAATTTTAGTGATAAATTTATTATATTAGTTACATACTCTCCCAATACTACATTCGATACTTTCATTACTCTATCCGTGATGCCGTCTTCTCCTGGTCCAACAGCTTTAAGATTTAATATAATTTTAGATACTTCTTCTATACTTACTGAATTAAATTCCTCTAACACATCATTAGACATGACTGGTATCGATTCTAACATTTGCTCTACAGAATGTGTACTTTTTATCTGCGTGTATATGTCTTGTATACTATTAACAAAGTATTCATTAAATTTGTCTGCCACTTCCTTTCCATACACTTTTTTGTTTCCAAAATACAAGTCATTTGGACTATCCGAACTCTTACCATTATACAAAAGTTTAAGTGTTTCCCATAATTTTTTAGGTACATATCTGTATTCTTTTATCTTATTAGAATAAAATTCAGCCTTTTTTTGCCTTAACATGCTAAGAGATAGATTTCGTTTACGTGTGTAGTTATCCCATAACAGTGGGTCATTTGTTCTTTTTGCTATCCTAAAAAGATAATTTTTTTCTCCAATAACTCTTTTTATTTCATTATCAAACCATTTATTGTTTGTTCGGTTATACTTGGTTTTTACCAAAATTTTATGAAGTGGTATGTCTGAATCCAAAGTTGCAGATAAATTATTTAAAAGCTCCTGTACCATACTATCTAAATTTGTCCCCTGTTGATTTACACTCCAGTTTTTTCCCAATAAGTTTCCTAGAAACTTTTCTTTGTTCTCTTCATTATGAAAAATTCTTTTGTAATTCCTGACATTAATTTCTTTTGTTTTATTCTGTGATTTATTTATGTTACGACTTCTCCCATCTAAAATCGTAATACCAAGCATACAATGGTCTGATACTGTTTCATTCAGAACATTGACTCTAACAGTATTTTCAAGTTCTTTAAATGTTATTGTATAATCAATGGTTGTTCTAGTAAATGATACTTTATTATCAGTTTTACTTACTAATTTAGCAATTCTTGTGAATTCATTAACAAGTTGAACCACACCCATACGCTCAAACATTAACTGCATTTTTTTGGAATATATGGTTAATTTACTTAGGTCTATATTGAAATCACCATTAACCACTAATTTGGAGTTCCTGTTTACTATCATATCTATCGTCTCTTCTAAAGAAGTAATAATCTTTGCCTTAGCCCTTTTAGGTGACGAGTAGATAAGGGAATAAATCATACCCATAAGGTAACCGCTGGTAATCTTAATCGAAATTTCCCACCATTCTCTTTCCGTCACTTTAATTTTAATTATCGAGAAGGTTACCTCTTTTTTAATATATACCATGATACCTCCTGTATGCCTATTGTGCGAGTCTACCCGAATTGAGCTGTATCCCTCTATATCAGTTTCCCATTCCTCTATGTCATTTACTAGGCGCGTCTCTGTAAGACCGAATATAGTTGGGGTTTTCCTATTAATTATGTCCTCTATGAATGTTTTTTTTGACAAAAACTTTGAATATTTACATATAAAATATCAACCTTGCCTTTATTAGTTCCCTGTAAAGTTTCTGTCATTATTAGATTATTAATACTAGTATTATTAATGCTTAAACCAAATTGTTGTACTTGTTGGTCACTTACACCAATCCCCTTGTCTCTTTGTACATGTCCACTGTCCGAAATTAGTTTTCCAGTTTGTGCACCAACCCTACTATTATATCATACATTATGTTGTGACCTCTGTGATTTAAATGCAGGCCATCCTTTCCAAGGCTGTCCCTCAACAACCATATATTAGGGTCAACAAACGTGCACGCCAGTGCAGCTGTCACCCATTCAACATCATTATTTATCTCATCGATTTCCTTGTCCTCTATGTCTAATCTATGGACTATACCCGTTATTGCTATGTTTGCCCCTGGAAACTTATTTTTTAAAGCTGTTACCAGATCCCACGTATCATTGATTGAATTACCATTTTTCCTCCATCCTCTAATATTATTTGTACCCACGTGTGCAATAACTATGGGCTTTAGCCCAATGTTCTCTTTGTTAAGATTAAGATTTTGACTATCTAGGCCTATGCTACTTCCGTCTTTTTTATAATTATTTTTTATAATTTTAGTTAGTTGATCTGTTCTTACCCCAGGGTAGCAGTCTACAGTCCATTCCTTTCCTCTCTGCTTACTTATTTTACCTACATTGTAGATCATTGAATCCCCTACAACAAGGACTCTATTTGTTTCGGAATTAGGCCTGTTCTCCGCTTTTGTACCAGCAGGATCATTGCTATGTTCACTAACCATCTGGTTTGGTTGATCTAAATTTAAATTTAAATTTAAAGTACTCTTGTTATTCCATATATAAACCCTGATTTGAATGCCAGTCCCGTTGAACACATTGGCGATGGATCTTCGCACTTGTGGCCACTTAAGTCTGTCTAACCCACAGCCAAGCCTTGGCATAGCAATGCTTTTAACCCCTCTATCTAAACACAACTCTTTCATTGTTACAAGGCACTTGTATATGTCTCTCAAGATTGGTTTGTCTTTTTTTGTTCTTTTTTTAGTCACTAAGTTGAAAATGTATCTTCCATCATTCTCAAGAGTTGCAACTTCACCTACTTTTTTTCCTTGGTTCAATAATTCTTCTCTTCTCCCATACCTCTTGTTGAATTGGGCTGCAATGCCTCCGGCCATCAACATGTCTTCACCCACACAATGGGCATATGCAGACTCATTATCTTCAAACAAGTCTCCAGTGATGACTTTGATGAAGTCTACGCTTGCATTTCCCTGTATTTCGTTTGTTTCCTCAGTCAGTATAGGCCCTGACATCTCCTCATTTTCAGTAGTATTTAGGCCTACATCAGGGCTTAGGCCTATGCCTTGGTCCGCAACGGTCCTTGGCCTACATCCCAGGCCTAGGCCCAAGGCTAGTCTGCTATGGTCTGCATCAATCCCATTTGACCCGTTAAGAGACTCACTGACTACTTCTTTCAACAACTCCCATCTTGTTTCCATAATTTTTTCTAGTTCTAATCGTTCACATTCATTTTGTTGATGTATGTTGTCCATGGTTATAAGTAGTTCTGACATTTTGTTAGAGCATTCCTCTTTCATGTCGTAAACTACACTCCTTGAATCCTCCACTTTATCTCTCATACTAATATATATTTCTTGAAACACCTTATTCGTCTGGTTTAAAGTATCTTTGATTCGGTTTAATTCCCTAATCATGTCTTGGCTTGTGATATTCCCGTCTTCCTTACACGTACAGTTCACCAAACATAACCTACAAATCCATGTTGGTTCACTTTCCACTTTATCTATCTCATTTTGGGGAATATCCCCAAAATTAAAATGGATCCATCGATCACAACAGTCACATAGAATGCCATTTGCAACTATTTTTGAACAAAACTTACATTTATCATTAACTAAAACTCTAATACGAATAACTTGAGGCTGCTTACTGTTGTTACCCACCGCCATGACGTGATTAGACACAATTACACCACCAATTTATGAAATTGAGTTTGTAAGTCTAGTGGAATATCTGTAGCCACATCGTATACAACCTTGATAGGAAAATGTTAGTGAAAATAAGCGTGAAAGTTGAACTTCGGGGACGATAACATTTGAAGTAACCCGGAGTAGGGTAGGATGTTTTCGTCGGTTTAATCGGGGAAAAAATATTGTAGGGGACGTTTAAATAGTATAAGATTATATTTAAACTATCTATGAATGAAATAAAAAAATGGTAAGATTGTTAAATACACGTGATGATGGAGCATCAGCTTGTCATGAGTTCGTTCATTTCTAGGCCTACAAGTGGGCGTGTGTATACACACAGCTCTCAATGTAGGAATTGGATGTTTTCGTCAGTTAAATCGTGAAAAAATACTGTAGGTGAAGTTTAAATAATGTAACATTATGTTAAAACTATCTATGAATGAAATAAAATTGCAAGATTGTTAAAAACATGTGATGATCGAGCATCAGCTTGTCATGAGTTCGTTCATTTCTAGGCCTACAAAGTGGGCGTGTGTATACACACAGCTCTCAATAGTAGGATGTTTTCGTCAGTTAAATCGTGAAAAAATTCTGTAGGGGAAGTTTAAATAGTGTAACATTATATTAAAACTATCTACGAATGAAATAAAATTGCAAGATTGTTAAAAACATGTGATGATCGAGCATCAGTTTTTCATAAGGTCGTTCATTTCTAGGCCTAGAAGTGGGCGTGTGTAATTACACACACCACATCTTCATTTGTTTGATATTTTCGAGCCTGCTCGGCAACTTATTTAATATAAACTAACGCTGGTCAATACCAATAATATTACGTCCCTGGAGAAAAGATTCTGATAACAATTTTGAGCACGAAATTGTTTCTCAGACAGATCTAGGCGTTCCGTAGGAGGGCCTAGGCCCTTGCAGCGAGTTTCCGAGTTTAGCACCACCAACGACGTACGTTAGGTTACGGGAAACAGCTTTTTCCGATTAAATGGGTTAACGAAATGGCTGTAGGTCTAGTCTATTAGAAATTACACGGATGCAAGTAAAATAATTTCCTATAATTTTGTCACACATGGTCCGGAACTATCTGGTTTTGTAGGAAATCAAATCGGGACCGATCAGGAAAAGTAGGTCTAAAATTGACTCTTCGGAAAAGGAAATAAATATATTTCAGTGAGTTGCACTGAACATCACAACAGGCTAACTAATGTCATAACATTAATTCACATCCTAATTACATATCACAACATTCACCAACGATTGATTATTGAGCATTCAAATAGTCAGTTTATACACAGCTGCTTAGGGAAGGCCTACTCCTGATGCTACTCCGGCCGGCCATGATGCACGTTACGCCCACCGACAGTGCTGCCCCTGGATTTCACTTTAAACGCGTATATATACATTGAACAAAAATCTAACTTAAGAAATTGGTTACGGGCCAATTTTGAAGTGGAGGAACCGGTTTGAACTTTTTGGACCCGATGTCATCTCTAGTTGTTGGCAGCTGCAATAAATTGCTTTTGTGTGCTTTGTTGCATTGTTATTCTTTTTCAACTATTTAAATATATTGTACCGTTAAGTGAATGTGTATTTTTTGTGCTTCTTCACTACTGTAACAAATCAGTCAAGAACAAGGAAATCCTTAATATCAACTTAGGACTAAATTGTAAATATTAGGTTTTGGTTTATTTGGATTAAGAACGCGTCAACTGTTAGGTCATAATGCACCACTCTAGCCTTGGGGACATGGGGAGGAGGGAACCATGCTAGTCACTTGTCAGAATCAGCCATGGGTAAGTGGTGGAATGGGGTGGGGGGTTCTCACGTCGCGGTCGTTATCGTCTTGGTCATCGTTCCTGTTGCTTTGGCCATATAGATGATTTCTAAAAATCAAAATCGATCCCTTTAAAGCAAGGAGCACCAAGTCATAAATAAAACTCGCATTTAGTCTAAAACGTTTGCAAAATTTAACAAAAAAATCCGGTATCGTATACTAATAATATATAATACTATAATAATATAATAATAATAATAATAATAATAATAATAATAATAATAATAATAATAATAATAATAATTGAAGAGAAATTATAACATTGACGGGATGTTTCGTCGCGTCGTGGTGGTGAATAACTTACATTATTCTTGATTTCCCGACGTAGCGTCCTCACTGTGGAAGACATTTTCAAGGGATTGCTGGTCTTTTGTTTGTTTGCCTCTGTTGCAAACGTTCACTTCTTCTTGGAACTGCCAGGATGGCGGTGGACGGCTCTAGTTGTTGTTGTTGTTGTTGTGGTGGTGGTTGAGGTAGTTGTGGAGGTGGTGGTAGTGGTGTAGGTTGGTCTTGTGGATGAAGATGCTGTTGATGCTGTTGTTGATCTGGTGGTAGTTCTTGGTTTGATCGCATTTTCTCTGCTGAGAGGTGATTAATTAAATTAATTAATTAATTAATTAATTAACCACCACGACGCGACGAAACATCCCGTCAATGTTATAATTTCTCTTCAATTATATCGGGTCGCGAAAGCATAACTTGTGAACTAATAATAATAATAATAATAATAATAATAATAATATACTAATGTCCTCCATCTTGAAATAAATTTTACTAAATGAAGTTGACATGTAGTTGGCTATTTTAATAATCAACTTCAATCAAATTACAATTTGTTATGATATCCTCTTTGTGTGTTTCAGTTCTATGACTGGCTGGCTGTGAAACTAACGGAGCTGGAATTGTTGAGAACGCAGACACAATTTGACGACAGCTTAACGTTGAAAATTTACTTATTTCAATTTGTCAATTACTACACGTCCATATTCTACATTGCGTTCCTGAAGGGAAAGTTTGTTGGATACCCTGCAAAGTATAACCGGATCTTCCAGCTACGTCAAGAAGAGGTAGGTCTAACACACAGTGCAAATATTAAGTTTGGTGCATGGCGTTTACTATGTACTAATTGTGACTTTCAATCAATATTCCTTTAATCGGCTCCACTCTTTTTGTTGCCATTTATTATTTCAAATTTTTATTTTGTTGATCCTTTTTTGATAATTATTCCCTTAATCATCTTGTAGCCATCTGTAGTGGCTTATACGGTCACAGTGGAGGTCCTAGCGAATCAAAGGATGGGGTTTGAGTCACAAATGGCCTTTTGACTGTATTTAAATTTTGTTTATGATGTCACTGCTAAATGTCGGAAATATCATAATCGCATGAAACATAAATTTGCAAACACAAAAAATTCGGTGTGGGTTTATTATTTTAATGAATGAGAGATGTGTGTGTGGCTCGTTGGTCTTGTGGTTAGCGTATCTGCTTCCAATGCAGAAGGTCCAGGGTTCGATTCCCGCTCAAGTCAGAAATTTTTTAACTTCTGATTTGGACTTAAGTCCATCAGTTCTTGTCTTAGTAGTTTGTAAACGGTGATTTTGGAGCCATCCTAGCAACGAAGCACATAATAAATTTCAGAGTTGTTCTGAATCGGCCTTGTTGATTCTGGCGTTGATTCGCGGGTGTTCGTACTGTCCATACCACTGATTGCTATATTTCCTATTAAAAAAAATATCGATCTTTGGTTGGTTATCGCTCACTTGTCGATTGCGTCTGGGCCTGCAGGGTTGGCTTGGTCGCTTTGATTTAAAGTCCCCCACTGAAAATCAGTTATATAACTGAGTGGGTAGACTCTAAATAAAATTTATTATTTATTATTTATTTATAACAAGAAGAAAATGTAACTTGTGAATTGAACGACAAAGGAATGGAAGGGGAGGGCTGTTCCTCTTTGCTTGCGATGCAAACGGGCCGGAATAAGTCATTTTTCAACTCATTTCTTTTTTAAATGGTTGTTTAGAATCATAATTACCGTCTACGTTTGATTGATTGATTGCAATAAATATAAACAGGTCACATTGAAGTATAACGATATCACATAATTTTAAACAACCTTGTAAGAATTAAATGAGTTATGTAACGACTCGTTCCGTTTGCGCAGGACTAGTCCGTCTGATTCATATTATCAATTTGTTTGAAAAGGCCAACTGGCTAGTTTAGTTTAGGTTGGAGAAGGGTTGACTGGTTGGGAAAGCATAGAGAACATAAAGCCCAGCCTGAAGGGCTGGGGGCGACAAAACTTTTCACCTGCTGATGACAACTGCAGCTAATTTAAAGTTGTTTGTTACCTTAATCCACGACGCGTTTCGTCGTGCCTGATCAGTCCCAGGACGAAACGCGTTTTGGATTAAGGTAACAAACAACTTTAAATTAGCTGCAGTTGTCATCAGCAGGTGAAAAGTT
Organism: Sweltsa coloradensis; assembly: GCA_024449915.1. NCBI lineage: Eukaryota > Metazoa > Arthropoda > Insecta > Plecoptera > Chloroperlidae > Sweltsa > Sweltsa coloradensis. Next base: position 1,636,659 of record JAMZAV010000108.1, on the reverse strand, counting down.
TTGTCGCCCCCAGCCTTTCAGGTTGGGCTTTATGTTCTCTATGCTTTCCCAACCTGTCAACCCTTCTCCAATCTAAACTGATTCATATTATCGTTTGAGTTTATCGCTGCTTCCAATACAGAATTCCATACGTTCAATTGAAGTGTAGTGTTCACTACTGAAAGTCAGTTCTTGTAACCAAGTGAGTCGGCCAATGTACTTATTTCTCCTTCCAGTGTAGTCCCGGTGGTTGCCTGATGGAGCTCTGCATCCAGCTGGCCATCATCATGGTGGGCAAGCAAGCTCTCAACTCCGTCCTTGAGTTGGTGATACCCTGGTGCTGGCGGTGGCTGAACACGCTACGAATCAAAACAGGGATGGGTCGTGCGGAGGATATGGAGGTGGCTAACAACCAGTGGAGTCAGGACTACCGGCTGGTGGACTGGGGACCTCGTGGACTCTTCCCTGAGTACCTGGAGATGAGTGAGTCTGTGTTTTCAATAGAGGAGCAAAAGAGCAAAGACTTCAGTATTATTCAGCAATGAAAACAAACAAACAAAATTCTTTGTTTGTTTGGTTTCTACTGGACAAATTGCTACTCTGAATTTTTTAGTTTTCAGGGGACTGTCTAAATCTTTTTACTTGAGGTATTTCTATAAATTTTTATTATGCTATGAAAGGCATATTTCTCATGAAATGAAACTGTAGCTAGATAAAAATTAACTAATTAAGTAAGTAAACCATAGTAAAGTTGCTGAATAAAGCAAAAAAGGTTTATCAATAAATGCAACTTAAATAAGCATAGGCCTACTTGCTTAAAAGTGCTAGTAGGTTACTGATTAATCAGCTTTTTGTCTCAATTGTTGTGAGTGGAATTGTGATAAATATTAAACACTAATTGTATATTCCAGTCCTGCAGTACGGCTTTGTCACCATCTTCGTGGCCGCGTTCCCTCTGGCTCCGCTCTTTGCTCTGATCAACAACGTTCTGGAGATGCGGCTGGACGCAAAGAAGTTCCTAAAGTTCTATCGACGACCTGTGCCAAGAAGAGTAAAAGATATCGGTGTCTGGTTCCGGATCCTTGACGTGCTGGGAAGGATATCCGTTGCCTCGAATGTAAGTGCAAGTAATTGTAGGCTATTGACATTCGATTCACGGGAGAGAAATCTTTAGGACGTCTTCCAAGATTTGTCTTCTGCAGATTTTGGAGTTTGTTGCCGACACGTTATTTGAGCAAAAACAATACAAAACTGCTCCTCTCAGATCAGAGGGATAAAGCCCCATAACTTTCATCATCATTATCTGTTGCCACGTCCAACTCAGCATTGGGTCGGCATTGCAGACAGGCCTCTCCATCTTCTTCTGTCCTGCCACCACATTCCAGTCTCCTCCTCGCAGTTCTACATCCTTTCTCACACTATTCTGCCATTGTTGTCGTGGTCTGCCCCTTGGTCTCCTACCTGGAATTTCCAATTCCATAATCCTTCTCGGTAATTTCGCTCTTTCCATCCTTTTAACATGTTCAAACCACTTTAATCTTCTCTCTTCAATTCCCTCCATTAAATTCCTCACGCCTACTTGATCTCGGATATCCTCATTCCGTATTCGGTCCCATCTAGTCTTACCTACAATGCTTCTCAAAAACTTCATATCTACAGCCTGCACAAGGCTCTCCTCTACTACTGTCATATTCCAAGTCTCTGCTGCATATGTCAGTATTGGAACAAAGTAGGTCTGGTAGATGGTAACCTTGCACTTCTTTGGTACTTCTCTGTTCCATTTCATTTCATTTCATTTTTATTTTCGTAATGTTGACCCGTTACAACATCAGCTGGTCTGGGTATATTACATGTCATTGCCCATCCAGGCATGTCTAAAACTAAAAAAAGAAAATTTACCTACAACCAGTTTCTGTACAACAATAATAAATACATAAAATGCAACAACACTGCAGACCCTTATGTAAAAAACAATTCAACCATGGATCACAATCATTGGTTAAAATTAGTTCAAAGTTAGGTAATTAAATTGTAACATTTAACAAATTGTAGCATTAAGCATTATACAAACACCACCTTTTGTTTAGATTGGAGAAGGGTTGACAGGTTGGGAAAGCATAGAGAACATAAAGCCCAGCCTGAAGGGCTGGGGGCGACAAAACTTTTCACCTGCTGATGACAACTGTAGCTAATTTATGCTATGTTCTCTATGCTTTCCCAACCTGTCAACCCTTCTCCAATCTAAACTAAACTAGCCATTTGGCCTTTTCCAAACTAATTGAAAAACACCACCTTTTGTTTGTTTTGGTTACACTGTAAAATATGCCTCTACAGAATAAAATGCATTTTTGACTAGGTACTTGTGTATTTTCTCTATCTGCTTATCCTTATTTCCTATTTCTCTAATACCCTTTGGGAGCTTATTGAATATTGTTTGGCCTGTAATACAATAACCCTTTTGGTACCTAGTTGTTCTACTGCGTGGTATGTTAAAATCCCCCCTATGTCTTGTGTTATACTGGTGAATGTCTTTATTTAACGTTTGGTCTCTGTCTGTCTGCTGTTTAATAATTAGTTTCAACAATTCATATATATAGATACATGGTACCGTAAGAATCTCTAATTCAATGAATGTGAGATCTCGGATAGATTGAAATAACCCAACAGCTTGCTGCGTCCTTCTTCCTATCTCTGGTTGAATCCTTCCATCGCATGCTACTATACTCTCCACGTACTTAAAATTCTCCACTTGCTTTTAAATCTGTCCTCCTAGTAGAATCCTGACATTCTTTGCTTTATCTCGTGTCATCAGCATTGTTTCACTCTTGCCACTTCCAAACACAAGACCATATTCTCCTGCCACCACACTCCACACATCAACTTGAAATTGTACCTCCTCTTCTTCCTCTCCCCACACCTAAAGATCGTCTGCAAATAACATTATTTTCATGCATTCTTCTCCGATTCTCTCTACAACTTTCCTAGTGATTTCCTCCATGACAATAATTAAAATTAAAACTATTAAAAATTATTTTAAAAAATCTTAAGTTAAAAAAATTATTAAAAAAATAAAATAGGCCTAATGAAAATTGGAGAATGTACTCCAACTCAGTTAATGTAAAACAGGAGCTAGTTACAAATAGGAAAAGGCCAATCGGCTAGTTTAGTATAGATTGGAGAAGGGTTGACAGGTTGGGAAAGCATAGAGAACATAAAACCCAGCCTGTCCCAGAAGGACGAAACGCGTCGTGGATTAAGGTAACAAACAACTTTAAATTAGCTGCAGTTGTCATCAGCAGGTGAAAAGTTTTGTCGCCCCCAGCCCTTCAGGCTGGGTTTTATGTTCTCTATGCTTTCCCAACCTGTCAACCCTTCTCCAATCTATACTAAAACAGGAGCTAGTTTGACCTGCAAGTTTTAAATGTGAATATTCTCAATTTGGTCTATTGTTCCCAAAACAAGTTTTATTTATTTATTTTCTTATGTGCCGCACTAGAAGATAATTCTCCGGAAGAGGTATTGAATGCTTTACAAAGTTGTACAATCCTTGCTTTGAGTTGAGACATTTAGCAATAATTCTCAACAATGTTGCCAAACTATTGTTTGCTTTATTTGTATTCTTAATTTTTTGTATTATTTCATTTATTTGTTGACAAAACGTAACTACAATACAGAAGTTAAATAACTGTTACCGTCTCGGTGGTCTAGTTGGCTAAGGCGCCCGCCCGGAATGTGGGAGACTCGGGTTTGTACCCCGATCGGGATGGATTTTTTAATTTCTGGATTGTACTAAATATTAACAATTTCACCTACGGGAGTGTTTCCCGACTATCCAAATAGAGAAATATACCCTCGCTCATACCTGCATAAGGTAATGACATTATAAATAATGTTTGTTTGGTCAATTCAACAGCAACAGTTTTTCGATGCTTTATTGTTCCATCCATTCAGTTCTATAATGTAACTACAATACAGAAGTTAAATAGTTACCGTCTCGGTGGTCTAGTTGGCTAAGGCACCCGCCCGGAATGTGGGAGACTCGGGTTCGTACTCCGATCGGGATGGATTTTTTAATTTCTGGATTGTATTAAATATTAAGATTATTCTATAGCCCGCGCTGCCACTTGATTTAGCGCTAGCGTTCCCCCCTAGCTCGCGAACGGCTCCGTTACCGGCGAATGGCCTCTAAAAGTTCAGCGTTTTCCCGATAGACTGCGAAACCGAAAACATCGCTTGGCTAGCTACATCCGGCCGCGTTATATTTGAAGTTATATCTCGCGAAAAATCCGATCGCGCGGAGAAGACCTTATATGAAGAGTATGAGTCATGGTGTGATTACAGCGGTATGCAGTTGCACTGTGCAGGCCGCTAGACTAGCTAGCTAAGCTAGACCCAAACAACACACACACAGTTTGTTGATACAACCAACCACTTCTCAGTTATTTAGATAGATGTTATTTTGTAAGTGTGACATAGGCCTACGAATATAACGACATTCACTGATTGCATTTTTTTGATTCAATTTCCAATCAATCCGCAGTCGGTTTGCATTTTGAAATCATCTGCTAAAGGCCTAAAAAGTTATGTCGGTAATCGACACCCGACGATTCAAATCTTGTCGTGAATCATAAATAAAGTAATATTAATGATTAAATGTCTTTTTCAGATGCGTGTTTAGCTGAATACGATAATATATTTACATTGTCAAAATAAATAGTTTTATGTTTAGTTTATGACCGATTTATGACTGATGAGTCTATAAAAATCTGAAAGCATCTCAATTCTCAAGCGCTAATGTTAACAGATTCGATTGAGGGAATGAGTGTGCTTAGTTACAATAGTCTATATTTTTTCTAAATTGCCGTATGAAATATTGCCAGCTCTCAATATGACAGCCGTCATAACATGCTGAAACACATGATCTAACAATATATGGTGAAACGCAATATTAGACTGGTGCCGACGATTGACGAAAGGCAGGAAGGCAACGAAACGTCAAGTGCGCAGAATAGTCACAATGAACGTGTTATTGCACTCGGGCAACGCGCTCAATGCTTGGAAAATGGGATAATCTCAGAAGTCAGAACTGCATCATTGTCCTCGAGTAGGTTTTCGTAACGAAAATACATGATAAATTTTATAAAATGCTTATAAAATAATGATAGCATGAATCAGATCGACGTAACATAGAAAATAACAGTACACCACTCATGAAATGAATTATAATTCTTTTCCCGTTTCGCGACAGACAAGACACAGCGTCATTAACGCCCCCCCCCCCCAGCGCGTGACCAGGTAGGCTTACTGTGATTGTTGCGTAAACAATGCTCGTCTTTGTGAAGGTCGCATTTCTTAGATGTCTTGGCTCTGTGAAGTTCGATTGCATCGTCCATGGTCCATCGATCGTCGTTCATTGACAGCGTTTTTGGGAAGTGTCCGACGTGTGGCCATGACTGGTATTCGTTGTTTGGTGATAAGATTAGCAGGCGCAAGCAAAGGAATGAACTGATACAATCATTAGGGCGCGGGGGGTGAGAGGCGTGCATTGGGAGAAAAGCGATGGCTTGACCTTCAGTGACCTCGAGATCACAGACAGATGCGCCAAGTAAACAGTTTCGAACTGGTACTAGGTGTTATTTTGGTAGTTGTTCATTACCGTTACGGGACCCCCCAGTAACAGTGGGGGGGGGGGGGAGCATGAAGTGCTTTGCTGTGTCAGCTAGGCCCCCCCACGGTGCTTCGCGTTTCCCCCCAACCGCACTTACCTACTTTCCTTTTCGGGGGGATCCTATAATGAACAAGTACTGTTTACCTGTTCGTTGTAACTCCCGTACCAACCATCATGAGCCTTGGTCACTGTTACTAAAATGTGCGAGACTATGCATGCAATGCAAGTTGCCTGCACAACTAGGGCAAAGCGTCGTCCTCCTCCGACGAACGAACGACGTGTTGCGGCCCGTTTTTGACCGATTGGCAATTATTTGTTTCGAGTGTCTATAATGACTTAAGATTATCGACTATCGAGATTTTTAGATGAGCGAAGCGAAGACTTCAATTAGACTGAGCCCCCCCCCCCCCCCCAAAAAAAAAAATAGCTTCGGGTGTTTTGTTTTTGTTTTGTTGTTTGTTTTTTCTGTCTGTTTGTTTGCTGCTCTACCGGTACAAACGGCATATCCGATCTTGATGAAAATTGGAGGGGACCTTCGAAATCTCTGAACTTAGACCTGCCACGTTTTTGGGTACAATCGAAGAAATATTTCTCATAACTATTGTACTTTTTACGATTTTTTTTCGATTTTTAATGCGATATTTTTGTGATATTTGGGCCGATTCTGACCAAACGGGTGGGGCTACAACGTTCATATTTTACATGGACGTTAAGATTATGGTGATGTGTAGTACCTTTTGAAAGAAAAAAAATTAAAAAGTTAGCCAGAATCCATCGAAATACAGGTTATATACCTCAAAAAACTTAATTATTAACAAGTAACTATAGAAACTTGACTACAATCACCTATAATGTGTACAAAAAAGTAAGTCTTCGGGCCTCCAGATATTTTTCATTCTAATAACCATAGCAATTAGTACTACTTTATAAAAATTATCCTTACTTAACACAATTGATTTTGCAATGGAACTTGAAGAAGTAAAGAGATCCCACGCATACTAAAAACTTAAAAAAGCTCATCCATCAACGCGCCAAAAAAAGCGTTCGCAAAGCGGCCTAGTAAATATCAACACATGTTTTTCCAACGAACAATATGTTAAAAAAAAGCTGCTTGAACTTTGAGTCAGATCACTTTCGTTTTTTATGTGGTCCTGACTCCTGATTTTGCTTCCTTCGATATTACTCTTTTGGAGGTTTGGTACCAGGGACCGTTTTTAGTTCGTTTCTGTCGAGCCAGTTCAACATTGACATGTTCCCTAACACATTGTCCTCTAGGAATACGGGGATCGGCTTACTCGGGTAAAATACAATTAATATAGAAGTTGATGAGTTTCGGAAGCATGAAATCTGTCCACAGTGTTGTCGGTCTGGAAGTATTCTTTCCACAAAGTAGTCGTTAGTGGCGTCAAGGACGTCCGCAGGGGGGGCAAGGCGGGCCCTCCCCTCCCCCCCCCCCTTCTTGGAATCCTATATTTATAAGCAATTTTATTAAAATATTATCAAGCTCCGCAAACGCTTTTTCAGGCGCGTTGTTGGATGAGCGTATTTTTTTTTAAACGAAAAAAGCATTAATTGGCGATTTCATGAGAAATAATTTTTCGATTATACGCTCAAATTTCCCACGAAAAAATAAATTAATAAAATTCGGGTTCTGTGAAAAAATGATTACAATCGGATCAAGAATGTCGGTGTAAAAATTGAAAGAAATTTAAAAAATCGAAAAAATCGTAAAATTGCGATTATCATGAGAAATATTTTTTTATTCCGCTCAAATTTCACACGAATACATCAATTTCTTAAAATTAAAGTTCTGTAAAAAAATCATTATACAATCGGATAAAGCATGTAGGTGTTATAAGTCGAAGAAATGTTTTAAAAATAGAAAAAAATCGTAAAATTGCGATTTTTATGAGAAATAATTTTTCGATTGCGCTAAAAAACGTGGCAGTTCTAAGTTCAGAGATTTCGAAGGCCTCCAAAAAATTTCATCGCAATTGGGGTATTGGTTTAGCCAAAATCGTGTTACAAACACACAAAAATACAAAAAAAAGAAAGAAAGAAAGAATTAAAAAAAAACGGATTTTTTTCTCCAGTGTAGTGAAATGGAATCTTCGCTTCGCTCGCATCGCTCATCCAATTAGATACTGATAATATAAAATATAAATATGAACGGTCTACGTTTTTCTTTACATTACTACTCAACATTAAATCTGATAATATATTCGGCAGATGTAACATTATCGATTCCATCAGGACAGCGTTCCAATTCCTTTTGGTGGTTTTCTAGTTTCGAGTATCGACTGCACAAAAATTGCATTATTTTGGTATTGCATTCAGCCAGCTACTTTCTTCTAAAACGCACCAAACGCACTCTAAAACCTGATTTTCAAAAAAAATCGCCTGCGGCGCTATTGTTGAGGGCCTCACCCCTCCCACACACCCCATGTTTGTCCTACGGGAGTTACAAGTTATAATTTGCCCCCCCCCCCCCCCCTCATGACAAAATTTCTGCGGACGCCCTTGAGTGGCGTTAACAATGAAGTCACAATGTACCTGTTGATTTGAAATTAATTAGTTTAGTATAGAAATATATACAATATTGAATATGCAATATGACATACAATAGGAAACCCAATTGAGAATGTTGATCGAACGGTACACATTAGCAAAGTCTTGAAAATAAATATCGACGTTTGTGGTGAAAGACCTATACCCACAACCCATACTAATATAGTATGCGCTAATGCTCGGAATAGTCTTGTGCGTTGTAAGAATTACTCCCTCGTGACCTTGTAGCGGCGATAGAGACCGCCGGCTGAACGCAATGTCTCCCCCCTCCACACAACAGCGTCAGACTGTCAGGCCAGTGGTGTAGGTGTAAACACAATCCATAACCCCCGGCAAGCTACTGACCCGGGTTCGATTCCATAACTAAAATGAGTTGCAATTTCAGTGCACCATGAATGTTCCGAGTTGGTAACTATTGTAATCCAGGCTTCTTACGTGGATCACATTCATATCTATTGTGATCAACTTCCCAAACAACATTTAAAAACAGAGACATGTTTGACCTTTGTTAATTGTGTAAATCAGACTAACCAGAGTATTCTGTTATATATTTTTTAAATCGCATACACTTGAATTTATTGTTCAAGCATGCTTTCAAACTAGGGTCACCAAGACGTCCCAAAAAATACGGGACAGTCCCGAATAAGACCTAAGTGTCCCGCGTGCCGGACTGATTTTGTTCCGAAATATAGTCCCATTTACCATGACATCAAAATTTCAAACAGACAGAGGTAGCTTATGCCGTTTCGAGAGGTCGCCGTTTCGATGCCCGCCAACGGCAATTATGACTGTTATTTCCAGGGTGGGGATTGAGTTCTGCTTACTAGCCATTTGACATTCTTTTTAGACTACTGTAACACTCTCTATAAAACTAATTTTTAAATGCGTAGCCCTACACATTTAAATCATATTTTGAATAAGCAAAGATGTATACTATATGAGATTTTATTTGTGTGCTCTCTCGTCCTCTAGTCCATCTCCAGTCTGGTTCAAGCTACAGCTGACTTGGCTTTCCAACACCACTTGAAAGTAAACAAAATATATCCTTGACTGCTAAGTGCTGCGTGAAAAAGAGAACATGCATAATATTCAATTCAGTCAAGTGGAAGAGCTGTTTACGTTATCGGTTTTACAGTCTTCGTCGTCTCCTGAAACAGATACTTGACAGCAATAAAGAATGATTGTAGCGTGAACTTCCAACGTATAGAACGCAATCGTGGTGTATGGGTACTTCGTTCCGGGTTCGAACCCTGGTACGATATCAGTATTGTTGTTTGGATTTAATAACTGGAACGGATTCTTATCTTCATAAATCGTTCACACATTCTTGTCGAAATATGATACGTTGACAAAGACTGTAAACAGTTGAGTACAATCGAAAAAGATTTGATTTGATTGTTTGCTTCGTTTTCTTGACCAGCCTTTATTACGAGGGAATTGACTCGCCTTCCCATTATGTATATATATTTAGTTATTTACTTTTACTAACGCATAACTCTACATAGCGGTAAATGTTATTACATGATAAAATATATTACTTTTCATCAGGCGCGTAAAAACGTTTTGAAAGTTGGTGGGGGGCAAATTTATTTGCAGATCTCGTGTGTGGAGCCGCCAGAGGCTCTTTCGATTTTTACCATACCAGACCACAGTTATTTCGTCATGTTTTAACTGCACTCAGACTCTGTAAACGATGTTTTACAGCAACTATCTGCGATCTAAAAGCTAAAAAAAATGAACGTGAAGTGACACATTTTAGTAAATTTCAACCTAATTTTTTATCTAATGACGAAGCATTCAGGCAAACATATTTGTTTAACCAAGGTGACTGTCGAATTGTATGTGTATGTGCATATTTACTACGGAAATTCTGGGATTAATATTTTACTCACGTTAAATTTGCCCTCCCCTCCTCCTCCCCCCCATTCCTACGCCACTGCAGTTTTCATAACAAATATTATAAAATACTTGTCCACAGCAATATCGCACAATACACGTTACACATACACACGCCTGACACAAGACTTAGCTGATGCGCCTTTTACAATCGCTGACACTTGAGATAACGAATCAAACCGCGCGCTATCCGAAGCTCACCGGATCTTTGCTCGCCAGCCACTCGACAAGAGTTCCCGAGATTGCCACCGCAACGCCATCGTTCAGTCGCGAGCTGATCGGTTGCCGACGACGCGAGGCGATTTTTGGAGGGATTTACATGACGGCAGGTCAATGAATGTGTAGCAGCCACTATTGGTGATACAGACAAGTTGTTAGGTGGAAATCAAAGCTGAGGGTTCCACACATAGGGTGAAAGTAAAATATGCCACATTTCTCTCCCATTTGATCTATTTACGATGGGCTGAACACAAGCGACTTTGATTCACGTTTTCAGTGGTACACTAAAAAAATCAAAATAAATAAACTAATAAAGATAATGTAATGAAACTTATTTCAGGTCACTTGTAAAAGAACTACAAAAACGTGGTTTAAATTTCATATCATTCTAACAAACCGTTTTTCTTAAACATTCATTTCCGTTTTAGCGATTTAAATTTCCGGGACAGCCCAAAACAATGGCAATAAAAATAAATTTTCACTTTTTTTACATCAAAAACGTCATAATGTATTATACTGTGTAAAATGAAAGCATATAAAAAATATCAATTCTTTGTCTAGATTAGCCTTAAGTAAGAATATGTTTGCCTCTTCAAAGAGGCCTCACAATGCAATTTCAGTTTCACAGAAATAAAAGCAATTTTGAATTTACTATTAATCATTATGTTCACAATGTCAATCATTTTTAACAGTGCTCTTAAGTGTCTCTCGGTTGATGACTGACATTAGAAAAGTAATATGTAATGAAGTGATAAATCGTTTTTATTCATCTGAAAATAAATGCTCCCACTTACTCAGTAAAAATTTAACATGCATTACATTTAGTGCAATGAAATCATGCCATTTGAGATATTTATGAATTGACTAATTTAATTGATTTACAACAAATTGGGCATCGTTTTAAAATGTGTTCTTTAGGTTCTGGTAATACGATCTGTGCATGATATTTGCTAAATTGTATTTCCAATGCTGTTCAAAAGATAGACCCAACAAATAAAGACTTCAAATGCTTACAGTTTCTCAACTAGTATGTAGTATTTGTTTAGTAACACTTATTCACTTAATTAATGTGCCTAATATGATGTGTGTTTTTGCAGGCACTTATAATAGCTTTCGCTTCCAACTTCATACCGCAGCTTGTGTACCGAATGAGCGTCAGCCCCGACCACACTGACGCGGGCTACCTGAATCACTCGCTGGCTTACTTTAACACGGAAGATTTCCAGGAGCACGCCGCGCCAGCCAACTCGTCTTTCTTCAATGTGACCACATGCAGGTAAATGTAGAGTAGAGTCGGGTTTTGACACTAAAAATAAGTGTATAAAATGAAAGTGGGAATGGCATGACCGCATGAGGACCTTTAGCTGGCCAGGAATTTGCTAAGAGAGTAGAAACTTTGATCGAGGAGGTACTTTTTCAGCGGAAATTTGACGGTATCGAGAGAGGGGGTTCTTTAATATTTGCAGAGTTTTAAAAAAAAAACGAAATTTCAGTTTGGTTCGGGTATTTGAATCGCGCGCGTAAGTCACGACTTCTCGCCAGTAGAAGGCTTTCCCACACACACAACAACTGAACAGTCAGCCGGGCCACCTGGATCAAATGCGCACTTGAGTCAGCGCATGCCCCCCCACTCCTCTCAGTCAATCATCCCCACCCGTGCACAGTCAGCTGTGAAGTGGATCGTTTGCACCTCCCCTCCTCCCAGCTACGACCTTGGCTACAACAAGCTACATCTCCGCCACTCTCTCTCTCTCTCTCTCTCGCACTCATTACGCTTACGCGCTAACACACAGATGCTGGAAACGGCGCTGTACTTTTATAGATATTTTAGTGATGTTATGTACGTAAATATTTTGTTTTATCATTAATAATAAAGTGATACACATAAAGACTAGTATTATTTAGCATTTGTATAAATATTTTTATGTTTTTACTAGGCCTGTTAAGTTGTCTTGGTTAGTAATCCTTAAATTAATGTTTTTACTTTTTATTCATATTTTGATGAAACCGGAACCGAAAAATTGGGTACTTCACTACCTGGAACCGGAACCAAAACCAAAACCTGGAACCACACATCCCTATTATATAAGTGGGACTCTTGGAGAACAGGTGTGTGTTATGCTGCGGAACATGGATATTGGATACCGAACGAGTGGCATTGGATGGGCGTGAGCTGAATGTTCCAGGAGGAACAAAGAAACACTTAGAAAACCTCTTCTAACCAAAGATCTTGTGAAAGCTTGGGGGCCTATCCGGCGCCTTTGTGATAATATCGCTTTTATTCCATACATAACGAATGCACAGTCAAATATCGGTCTCTAATTGGTCATTATTTGCTCGTGGATGACGTTGGTAGGGTTAGCCACTGAAAATCAATTGTGTGGCTGTGATAATAATTTGTAAATTTGCATGTATTTAATATTTAACCGCATATAATTTTATCTGCTACATTCTCCTGTATTTCATTGAAAGTTTTTGACAATTTGAATAGATATTCTTGTGTATTGTACAAAAATATTTAAGAGACGAATAAAAATGGAATGAGATGGAGGTGTTATTTTGACTTGTGTTTTAAATAAATAAATAAATAAATTGTATTTAGAGTCTACCCACTCAGTTATATAACTGATTTTCAGTGGGGGACTTTAAATCAAAGCGACCAAGCCAACCCTGTAGGCCCCGACGCAATCGACGAGTGAGCGATAACCAACCAAAGATCGATATTTTTAATAGGAAATATAGCAATCAGTGGTATGGACAGTGCGAACACCCGCGAATCAACGCCAGAATCAACAAGGCCGATTCAGAACAACTCTGAAATTTATTATGTGCTTCGTTGCTAGGACGGCTCCAAAGTCACCGTTTACAAACTCCTAAGACAAGAACTGATGGACTTAAGTCCAAATCAGAAGTTAAAAATCTTCTGACTTTAACGGGGATCGAACCCTGGACCTACTGCATTGGAAGCAGATACGCTAACCACAAGACCAACGAGCCACACAAAATATAATATTTGTGTGCTGTATTGTACTATGTATTATTATAATATTAGCTGTCAATTGATCTTATATGTTAATTAATATCCATATTTGTATCCTGTATCAACGGATGAATAAAAACTTGAATTTGAACTATAATATATCAATATTCAATATGTATTAACATCATGCTTACGTTAATAACGCCTTTTTCAGGTCCAGGAATGGTATGAAAAGGTTAATCTCAAAAAAGAGTTCCTCTAGATATCAACTTAATGAAGCGACAAAATTTCGTGGGCCAACATATTTAAACTTAACGATATTTTGCTGCAATTTTGCATCTACTACTGGGACATTTAATTTAAAATGTTGTAGGCCCCTAATGCTTTTCTCTTGTGTATTTCCTACGCCCACCACAGTATGCTGTAATTGTTTATTATTTTGTTAATTGTTCTTTTCTCATCCATCACCACACATGAATAGATATGTAGATTCAAGAAAAATAGCATAAGCCTATGTTATAAAATTTAAATTTTAGCACACAGATTTGTCTGTGTCAAATTAAATTATTTTTTGTCCTATTTTAGTTTTAGAATTTACTGGACCATGTTATGTACAAAAGCTCAAATGAATGTACCATATGCATTTATCTACATGGCTAATTAAAAATTATAAACTTGTAATCACCTTTCATAATCCAGCTCCTAGTCTACGGTAGGCCCTACATCTAGGTTACTATTCCAGGTTATTTAATTATAACATGAAAAAAACATTATCCTATTCCAGATACGCAGAATACCGCAATCCTCCGTGGCACGATAGGCCATACAAACGTCCTCCCATCTATTGGCACATCCTCGCCGCTCGCTTAGCCTTCATCGTGGTCTTCCAGAACGTCGTGGGTTTCGCAACGCTTGCAATCCAAGGCCTGATCCCTGATATCCCAACGGAACTACGGGACCAGATCAGACGGGAGGCCTACCTCACCAACGAGCTCATCATACAACAGGAAACGATGCGGGCTCGTGCAGCAACGATGGTGAACTCTTCTAACCTGATCGCCGCTGAACGAGGGGACCCAGCGAGGAGGGGGAAGCTCCGAGCAAGGCAGCCAGAAGCCGGCGATCATCTCTTAACTATAAATAACGTTTAGTCTGAAAAAGTTGCCAATCACTGAAGTAGTGACTTATCGCAGCAAGATATTATTGTGAAAACCTGTTTTAAACAGCAAACTGTTGCGATGTCCGAACAACCACTACTATACTCAGGTAATTTAGCCAGAATGAAAGCTATGGAAACTGAAATTGAGACGTGGGTAATTGTGTACAACATAGGCTTGTTGTTCTCATAGTACAGTAGACCTATTATAGCAAGCCATCCAGCGTCTTGTATTATTAATTTATCTCATTGACAAGAATCTTATGATGATGCAACTCCTCTGCACAAGCAGCTTTGTTCATATATATTTTAACTAACATTTAAGTATCCACCCCCACCCCTAGCCAACAGCTAACATTGTTTTAAGTTAGACCTCAGTCTCTCTCACTTTACTCACTGAGGAAGGTCACATGGACCAAAAACATTTTGAAATGTACTGTTGTGTTTTTCTATTGCGGCATGCTTACTCCACTTACGGTAAGCTAATGATAACCTACCTCTTTCATCACTTATTTTGTTTTATTATTTCATACATAAAATCATTAACATTCCATCTCTTTATTCAAACAAATTTTTAGCAATAATGTGCATCAATGTTGATTTTTTTCTGTTAATTACTCTTTTTTGCATTGGTTGTAATCGTACCGATAATCGTAAAAACTTAAGTAGGCCCTAACGGTTTTGTGTGTTAACTAGGGATGAGAAGATTAAACATTTAAACTTTTAATGGTCATGTAGAGGTTATTAAATTTGTCTTGGGGTCAGTAAATTAAACAAAAAATATAGAAATTTAATTTAAAAGGGTCCTGTTTTGACTGGTATGCAAGTAATTCATTTACATAATGACGCTATGTCTTAACGTCCAATGTTTACAATTGGCGACAATTGTGCCATATACATTGCTCCGTATGTCGCAGACTTGACGTTACTGACAAGTGACACTAGTCAGGCAGACCAGTTGATAGTGTGGCACCAGCGGAATGCTGGTAAACCTCAGATAAACCGCCACTGCTGTCATCACGGGCTCCGCAGAAATAGACCTACGGAATAATGGTCGCGTTGAACGCGATTTGTTCAGGCGGTGAAACGTTTTAGGAAACTACTTGTTTTTTACATCCCTAGTCTTATCATTATTAACGCAACTTTTGAATTTTCTTACTTCTGGAAATAGCTATGAATAGGAGATTTGTAGAAGGGGAAGGGGACCGTGGCGGGTTTGGATGCATCATAGTCTTAAGTCTTTACTTTAACTTAAGCAATGCATATTGATGTGTGTGTTGTATGTGGAGGGGAGAGGGGGATAGAAGGGCCAAGGGTTGTGCAAAAGTTTGGTGATGGGAATTGAGAATAATCTGTGATTTGAAGGGGAGAGGAAGATGTGATGACAGCTGTGCCTGATAAAGAGTGTGTTTTAGTAGTTTGTAGTAGTTTAATTCGCAGGATATTTTCAGCTCTATATTACAAGTTACGCAATACGGACAGGAATCATTACCAGTGGTTGTTTTGCATCCGTTATGTATTGGAAAAGTTCACTAGCAAAGAGTTAACATACTATATGAGGAATGGTTAGAAAAAGTACTTCTTGAGTACATTGTGTACTGCAGTAAAACTACATCAATCTTCTAGAAACAGGTAACACGTGTGCCCTAACTGGTAAACAAGGATCTTATACACCAATACTTTGCTTGTATGTGGTACTGTAATCATATTTTTATTTTTTATACTACATATAGTACATCTTCTACAGCATACCGTATTTTTAAAGCAGAAACTTAAATTAGGTTTTATTTAATTTACAAATTACATTTATAGGCACTAGTATACCTAGGCCTATACATCTTCTTCTTTTCATAATATGCTTGCATTTTTGTTTTACTGGGCCATAATATAAGCTAGAATTACAAAAAAAAAAAAACAAGGAAAAAGTTTATTTTTTCATGAGGTCATTCGTGTTTCATTAGCCTTTAGGATTTCATAACAATATCTGATTACCAGTATGTTTAAATGGTGCTTATCCTTTAATGATGTATCTGCAGCTCTTAGCTTACGTGGCCATACAGATATTATTTAATTCTAATTGTATAGACTGCAGGGTGCAAACTACTGTAACATTTTTATCACCACTTTTGATTTGTCCAATAACCTTGACGCATACATAATTTACAGGCACCTTGCTTACCAAGTTTTTTTTTTTTTTATGTACACACCTTGATGTGAACAGAAATAAATTTAATACATAAGTATCCACTATCCGTGCTAAAAAATGCCTGCAAAAAATTATTTTATTTTTGACGTTTTCATATGTACGAAATGTGTGTAGGAAATGTGCATTTACTATGTTTGATTGTGGTCTTGCCATTAATTGTTTTATATTATTTTTATATTCACATTATCTTTATTTTTTAAATTGATTTATAACTAAGTTTCAACAGAAAGATTAACAACATGAAGGCCTGCCTCTCAAACAAGGAGCCTAATTTATTAAGTATGTAGGCCTTATAGTATTAGGTATTGTATACAAATGAGTCATTTGTAGCTTGTGTTGCTGTACGTATTCAATTACCTATTCATATACTATGTAGTACTTCTCTGTTGTGATTGTGTTGTAATTTTGGATGGTAAAAAGTAAAAACTATAGCATGTTCATTGTTTACATAGCCTACCTGTACTGAATGTTGTAAAAAGAAATACATATTATATTTGTTAATATCAAATCCTAGAAATGTCAAATAGCCTCGTGGAATTTTCAAGTGATGTATTGACGAGTGTTTTATTTTTTCTAACGTGAAATGGTTCTACTGGATACCCACTAGCAATCTGTCTGCTCCATCCATTTTATTTTTATACCAGTCATGTCTATAATATAAATAATGAGTGACATTCTGAACTTTCCAAGTTGTTAAACTTGATTCAAAACCAAGTGTACTTATGCCTATAGTCTGGAAGAAATCTGTGATTCATTATTAACGGAGCACTTCCTGACCATAATTGAGATGCGCAGAAAGAGGTGGAAGGCTTCTTTGAAAAAGATTTAGATCAGCACCACGATTCTCTAAGGTCCGCGTTAACGTTAAATTTAACGCCACCACGTTAAACATTTACCGCATGTTAGGTCAACGCGCGATTCCTTAAAACAAAACTGTAAGGTGCGTTAACCGTCTCAAAAGCGCGTTACCGGTGCAACAGACCGGCGCCAGTTATATATTAGTTTGAACAAGTTCTCGAGAAGGCTGTGTGATCGCAATCACTCGGCCAATGAAAACGCTGGAATGAAGAGAACTTTAAAGCAGAGATGTTCAAATAGAAAGACAAAACCACTTCTATATTCGGCATTGCACTCTTTGCATAATTGAGGTTATGTTATTACATGTCTAATCTTTGTTATTACTTATTACTATTTGTAGGCCCTATATGTTATAAATGCAGTAAAGATGTTACTTAACTTCACTAAAACATATACATTAACCCGAAAATTGATTACTATTTAAATAGCTTTTACTACAAAATACAATTATTCAATGCTTCAAAAATTTGAAGTGGAGGTGAAAAAACGTAAACAAACCGTCCATCTTTTTTAACGTAGGGCTGAAGGCAGGGGTTTGGATTGCGTTAAAAATTACGTCACTTTTAACGTCCGCTGACGATAAAATTCGTTAGTGAATCACAAACTCGCAATGTTATCGTTAATTAACGCCAAAGTGATATTTAACGTTAACGCGGACCTTGGAGAATCGCCGTGCTGGTCCATTCAATTTTAAATGTGTGTTTTAATGCAGATTTTTACAAAAATGCATTTAGAACATATTTTATACATGTTTAATTAATTTTGAACATTAAAGTCTTAGCCATATGGCCCATATGGGTGGTGACTGGTAACGTAACTTAGTAACTTGATGTGTGCTTTTGTTGGCCTCGTTGCTTTTCATAAGAGTTCTAACTCTAGCTTTCATGATCATGAAATAAAATTGAATCTATACTAGTACGTAATTGTAGCTTATTATGTTCTATTGTTGTCCAAAACTTTTATGTTTGTCATGTTTAGTTTTAGTTATCGACAGCCTTTATTTGGGCCTAAGTTTGTCCTTTTTCATACTCAACCCTGTAAAATATATGTATCATTCATTATTAGTAAGAAATTTACTATATGTTTTATATAGAAAATTCAATATTGTAGACATTTAATTCAACAATAGAAAGTTATAGAAACTACATTTCATTGCAAGTTGCAAAAATATTATAAGATAATCATGTATAGTTAGTTAACCTAATTTTTATACTTAAAACATCATCATTGGTAAAAAAGGAGATTTCGATGTTATGCTTTCATTGACTACGTATATCAGGCACATTCAATGCGCGTTGAATGAAGGCACTTAGTTTCTATCTGGTTGCAGACTGATAATATACGCTCTGAATTTGCCTCAAAGCGGTTCCGATCCAATTCGCTTTCGGAAGCAACTTGGAGGATGCCAATCCGCTTTGACTTCATGTACTTGATCCACTGGAAGCTAATAAATAAAAACAAACAAACTTCTGTTGTCAATTCAAAGCGGTTTTGTTATGCAAGAGTTTACACATCCATAGCTAGGCTAGATTAAATATATCAATGAATATAAATTGTATTTAAAGTCTACCCACTCAGTTATATAACTGAGTGATTTTTGGGGGACAGTAAATCAAAGCGACCATGCCAACCCGGTAGGCCCCTACGCAATCGACGATTTTAGCTCGATTTTAGCATCCGCCTTCTACAACCGGCTTGAAAAAGTGCTTCCCAATGTTTGTGATAAATGAGCAAAATCCCAAAACGATTTCTATGACACTTTGGTGTGGATATGTATGTAGTCAATGTCTATTAGAAACTATTCAGTATCAGCAAAAGTAATATCATTGCTAATTGCTATACATATCTTCAGTAGTTATTTTTACTGGGCACATTACATGTGTTGTGCTTTTTACATTTTACTAAGTCCAAGTGTACTTGTAGCAAATTGGCGGCATTCCTCACTTTGTCGTGGACACATAATTTTATTGCGCGGTTATCCAAGGTAGTGCAGTGCTGTAGCTATAACTAACAACATAATTTGCCAAAGTATCAATCTGACTTCTAGTGTGCTGTTTGTTAGTAAATAGGGAGAATGCAGCAGCATGGCTTATCAATAATTAAACAGGCTACTTGTCACTTTACTGAGCAATAGAGCCGCAAGCATTTACACTGTTAAGTAAAGAGTTGATTTCCTTTTCAGTTTTCATTATGTACGGGTACTAAACATTGAATGCCAAAGTATGAAGTAGTATGACAAATCCTATAGCAATGTATTGCATAAATCAAACGGATGGTAATAATTACATACATTCATACAATGCGTTATTCCAAGTTAGTTCGGCATTTAAATAACTGAACAACCTTGAAAGCACGCCATGAAAGAAAGCCAAAAGGCAGTAACATGAGTCTTACTTCTATTTGTTTCAAAATGAATGATGCTATAAATACACTACTATGTCCATATTATAGTCAAAACAAATATACTTCCCAGTTCCCACTTGTTTGGGTAATCACCTGTAGTTACCTGTAGTTGTTACAGGTTATTGTATTTAATGTTAATACAGTTAGTAATTGTTATCCTTGTCTTCAATAATGTACAACATTAGTAGTATCTATGATTAGACCTGTCACTATTACTTAGAAGGGAAAATTATTCATCGCTTACGTATTGATATTCTTGCCGCTAACATAGGTAACTATTGTTTGATAGTGCAATTACAACAATCTGATGAGTGTGTGTAACTACGTATCTATATTCTTGATACTAATATTTAAAACTGTTCAAAAATACTTTGACATTATTGTAAACATTGAGGAAGGGAATGTTTAATTAAACATGTGGTATGTTGGAGCTAAAAAAAATAATTTTATCATATTTTTAGTCAATAAGATACTGCAGCATAAAAATATTGTTTTGATAGATAATTCATTTTCAATTGATTCAAATCTCACCCATGCTATCGTGAATTACTCTTATTAACATCTAGCCCAAATATCAACAAGTAAGAAGTGAGAAATTATCATTTTTAAGTACAGTATTTCAAATTTCAATTTAAAGTTACAGTAATTTTATACTTGTGTCGCGGGGAGGCGGTTACCCATTTTAATCGTGATTAAACACCCTTAATAAACATTATTTCTCAATTACATAAATTTATATTAAATAAATAATCTTGTATAGAGTACACTAGTATTGTGGTTCAAACAAATTATTGATTTTTTGGGTGTTAGTTGGTTTGGTTGATCGATCGATCGATTGATTGATTTTTGTTGCTTAACGTCTATAATTGCAATATTGCTATTCAAGATTATGTGGGTGGGGGACAATTACAAAAACCCATGAACCCGTGTCCACCTTGTGTTACATATCGGTAATCGCGGGCGGCTATTAGTTGATAAGTATTTCACCCAGAAATATAATGTTTATTTAATGTATTTTAAATTTGTTTGCCAAAGCCACCGGTTGTTTTTGTTGTCGGCGCCTCATTACTTTATACTTTTTTAAATCAACAATTGTAAAATCTTTTTTGCAATAACCTTCTAAAATTACTTCTACAAACATGGTGCTTTGCATTGTCTTCAAAAATATGAATTATGAATACAGTATTCGTAGTAATTATACGACTACAAATTAAATGAAGGAATGAGTTATAAGAGTGCAAATCAAGTCTGACTAAACATACCCTTGAGCTTACATATTACATACATCCCTACATACATTAATGTGTACTCGAGTGTGCTTTGTAAAGAGTATTATCATTATTTTTCTTTCTCTCTTAAGTTGAGTTCTTAAGTAGGCCTGGCCTATTGTTCATTTATTTTATGATCTGACAAAAAACTATTGCTTTTCTTTAGTTCATTATAATAATAATTACACCACATACATGTGAATTTTAAACATTAACATAAAAATGATATCTTCTGGATTCATATTTGTACCTATTTACCTTTGTAGCCTATATAAGTTGAAGATCTGTTGATATTATTTAGTAGGAATGTTAAAATTAAACAATATGAGCTTAAGTTTTGGATGTGTATCTGGGACCATGCAGCTTTAACTAACTAACTGTGTACCTTCAGGAAATAT
The DNA here is from genome assembly GCA_024449915.1 of Sweltsa coloradensis. Lineage (NCBI taxonomy): Eukaryota > Metazoa > Arthropoda > Insecta > Plecoptera > Chloroperlidae > Sweltsa > Sweltsa coloradensis. Next base: position 1,615,060 of record JAMZAV010000108.1, on the reverse strand, counting down.
TACTGTGCTTCATGAAAGTCAAATATATCTATATGAAATAATAATTATACAACACGTGTACAAAAGGCTTCAGTTTATTTTCTAGACCTTATAACTAGGGGTGTGCGAATAGTTGGTACGTATTTGAATTTCAATTATGATTTGACCCGGCACCTCCACCATGGTTGAGCTACCGGTTCGTTGGGCAGACCCGAGTTTGGCAATTATTTCTTTGTCTGTTGCAATCTAGCTACAGCTATGTAATTTTACACCATTTCGTACTTTTTTGCAAGTGTATTGAAAATCGCTAAAAACAGTTTTAAAGTTTTTTCAATTTGATATTCAATCTTTTAATCGATATTCGATTCAAACATTAAAATCACTATTCGCACACCGCTACGAATAACATATTTGGCCTCCTTCCATTTATCACTAGACGTATAATTATACATGTAGTCGGACCAATAATGTCAGCGGTCCTGCCTCGGGTAAAGCATCAACGGGTTGTCGAATGGAGACAAAGACTAGGAGCCAGAACAACGAGCAAACGGGGCCGGATGGTTCATGAGCTCAAGGCACTTAAAGGGGTATTCACTTGCTAAATTAAAAATAAAAAAAATTATTTCATTCAGGCTAACTAGTTATGAATTTAGAAATTAACAGAAAAAATATTAAGTCCACCGTGACCCCTCAATAAAATGTCTAAAGACTGAATTAGATGGTTCAATGTTTTGTTCAAGTTTCATTGAATTCAAGGACAAAATATGGTCAAGGTGAAGGAGGTATTGTTGTATTTCATTATCAATGCACATTTTGATTGTGTTTTGTTCTTGAATTCAATGGATCTTCAACGAAACATTGAAACGTCTAATTCAGGCATAAGTTGGTATTTTTCGAGTTAGGTCCCATGGTAAAAATCTCCCATAAGAAATAACATGCGGACAATCTTCATCCCTCGTGACCTTGGAGGATTTTGATCCAAAAAAATATTGGCCATTATTGACGTACTCGACAGTCTTTTCTGTGAGTCCTCTATATTTTGTTTTATAATTTGGGCAAGTGGTTTGGTCAAAATAATATGTTGATTACCAAGAAGGGGTGTGATTTTGGAATGCATATTTTTGCGTGTTTGAGTGTATATTTGTGTACAGCTTCAAAACAATGTTATAAAGGGCCATTTTAGATTGGTACGATCATTGATATTAAACCCCTATAGTAGGCTAGATTAGCAGTGTCCAATACTTCCGCACAGGCGCGAGAGTAACAAATTGAAGCGTCGAAAATCCAGTTCAAGATGGCGATTTGGCGTTTTAATTTATGCTTTTTCAAAGCAATAAAGTATTTTACTGGATTGTGTGATATGGTTTTAGCTTGTGCAGCATGGGATTTAACAAACAGAAACAATAAGAAGTTATTGCACAAGGGAATTTAGTAATCATTTGATGTTAAAATCTAGTATGCTCAGCTGTCAAACTGGCGGCCATCTTTAAAAATATTCGGTCTTCAAATCTCTCCCATTTGATTAGCATGTAAACTGTCATTTCGAGATGGCTGTCAAATACTGTCGGGAAGTTAACTTCAAACCCAAACAAACGGATGACTTGAGTATTCCAACTAGGTACTACACAAACTATCCATACGTCAGTTGTACTAGGAAAACGCTAAAGTCCCGCTGCGTTGATGGATGAGCTTTTTAAAGTTTTTAGTTTGCGTGGGATATCTTTACTTTTGCAAGTGCTTTGTTTTGCTGCCTACGCATTGTAGGTGATTGTTGTCAAGTTTCTATTGTTTCTTGTCAATTGGTATTATTTACCGTAAAAAACTTATATTAAAAGCTTTATTTCTATGAATTCTGGCTAGCTTTTTCAACTTTTTCTTTCAAAGGGTACTACATCACCATAACCTTAAGAGGGTATGCTGAGGCTAGAATGGAGGCGAGTTTAAGCGCTCAGCTTTCTGGATTTTTCGTGTAAATGGTTTATAACACCATTATCAAATTTCACACTAACGTTTATAAAGAATGAATCTATGTTATCCATTATGCGTATTCCTAAATTAATTGAAAATTGCTTGAAAATGTGAATTAATATTAAGGATTAGGGTAACCATTCACATTTGCTTCCTTGCACATACTTTTTTCTTCTCTATTTAAACTAAAGTAAATTACTCTAGCCATCATCTTGTTGATTATGAACAATGTACTTAATATGTCCTGTAATTGCCCACACACGAGCATTATGCTTATGTGGGCTTCTCAAATGATAATGCATTTATAGAATTTTATTTCATTACTATTGTCATTTCACTCATAGATTATTTTGTTTCATCATTCATTATTGTTATTATTTTGACCTCAACTATGAGCTTTTATTGTATTGATTAACTTGTGTTATAAATAAGCCATGTAACCAATGTAATAAGCATTTTCTTGTGAATAAACATTTTTCTGATTGATTTTGAATTAAAATTTAGTGAAATCACCAAAATTTACTCAATTTTGGTCAATTTTGGGAATTTATTCCAAGTGCACAGATTTTTTAAACTCAAATTTGCATAATGGATATCAACGTTTAAATCAATGTGAACGCGCAGGTTTATGTGGTTTTATCGTAAGATAAACGGTTTGGTGGGAATTTCCAGAATTTTAATCCATGTTTTGGATTTCCCATTTTTTCACGTTTTGGACTTATGTCCCGCAATTGATCTTTAAGACTTATTTTGTGCAACCAGTTACGGATATCAATATAAAAGTACTTTATTAACATCCATTCAAAATTTGGTAATGATATTACCAACCGTTCAGCAGAAATCATCAACACCTGTTTGCACGCATTTGAGTTGGGCCAAGCTCAGCGTACCCTCTTAATGTCCATGTATAATATGAACGTTGTAGCCCCACCCGTTTGGTCAGAATTGGCCCAAATGGCACGAAAGTATCGTACAAAAAATCAAAAAACTTATATTTAAAACTTTATTTCTATAGATTCTGGCAAACTTTTTCAACTTTTTCTTTCAGAAAGCAATATATCACCATTACCTTAATGTCCATATGAAATATGAACGTTTTAGCCCCACCCGTTTGGTCAGAATCGGCCCAAATGTCACGAAGATATCGCACAAAAAATCGTAAAAGTACGATATTCATGAGAAATATTTCTTCGATTGTACCCAAAAACGTAGCAAGTCTAAGTTCAGAGATTTCGAAGGCCTCCAATTTTCATCAAGATCGGATAATATGCCGTTTGCCCGGTAGAGAGCGAACAAACAGACGGGGAAAAAAAAAAAAAACACCCGAGCTAAATTTTTTGGGGGGTCGGTGAAATTGAAGTCTTCGTTTTGCTCATCCAATGACTGGGCGGACAATAGTTTTTAATTGCAATATTATTTAATTGAATTACAAATCAACAAGAATAAATTGAAAACTCTAAGCTACTCATTAGAGGAAAGGTTTTAGGTCTTGGAGGGTTACTTGAAGGTAAATAATTGTCTCTACTCTCATAATTATTTAGGTAAGGCATGTCCGAAGATATATGGGGGGGGGGGGGGGGAAGAGGAGGAAAAAACGCCTTATTTACGTTCTGATACTGAAAATTAATGTGGCTGAGTGGATAGACTCAAATACGAATAAAATGTTATTTATAATTTACTTGAAAAAAAATGCTCAATGTTTCTCTAGGGCCCTAGGCAACGAACTCCTGCCCTTTTGCATCATGTGTTCTTACCCACTCGACCAATGTCATGGTGTTGGTTTAAGTTCTACTATCGCTACAAATTCGGTAATATAGTATAGTTAACCATAGATGGCAGTCGTGTCAACTCGGTATCCAGGATAAAGTTCCGCTTGTTTTATACACGAATCGGCAATAAAATTAAACATAGATGGCAGGCGCGTCAACTCGGTATCGTCAGGATAATAGTTCCAGCCTAATTCTTGACAGCACAGCTCCTGATACCGCACAACCATCGACCAAACCGTTCAATCTAATCGACCGAACATCAAGCACTTCCCGGCTACCTAGGATAGTACCTGCCTCCGCTGTCCGCAACAATTTTGGATCAACATCCGCCAATCCGCCTTTGGTCGGGACTTATGCTGCCGTCACTGCTACCCCACCACTAGTCACGACACGAGCAGGACGTCGCGTGTGCGCACCGGCTCGCCTCGGCACATAGAGATTTCTTTCCCATCGCTACGCTCGTTCACTGGAGGGGGGGTCCTGTAGTGACCTACTTTATCTACTAATTGTACAACCTGACATTTTACTTATTTAGAAGGCTGTGACTTCCAACCACCAGCCAATTTTTATGTTAAGCATCACGCATTCACAATCAGTTCCAAGTCGTATAAGGCGCAAGGTCTAAGGCGTAAGGCTCAAGTCGTAAGAAATGCTAGGCGTTTACAACAACCATACCATTTTTCATTGCTCCTGTGTATTGCGCATGCGCGTACAGTCAGCTGTGGAGTTTCCTTGTTCGTGATTGGCTCGTCGTAAGAAACCGTCGTAAGAATTGGATTTTGGGCAATTCGTTACGACATAAACCATACGCCTTGCGACTTGCGACGTGTTGTGAACGTTCTGATTGAAATACATACTCGGCAATAGAAATTGTTACGCCTTAGGCCTTGCGCCTTACGACTTAGAATTGATTGTGAATGATGCTGCCTTACACGACTTAGAATTGATTGTGAATGATGCTTAAAGCATCATTCACAATCACTTCTAAGTCGTAAGGCGCAAGGCCTAAGGCGTAATAATTTGTATTGCCGAGTATGTATTTCAATCAGAACGTTCACAACACGTCGCAAGTCGCAAGGCGTATGGTTTATGTCGTAACGAATTGCCCAAAATCCAATTCTTACAACGGTTTCTTACGACGAGCCAATCACGAACAAGGAAACTCCACAGCTGACTGTACGCGCATGCGCAATACACAGGAGCAATGAAAAATGGTATGGTTCATGTGTAAATTTACACATGAACCATACCATTTTTTAACGCCTAGCATTTCTTACGACTTGCGCCTTACGCCTTAGATCTTGCGCCTTACGACTTAGAACTGATTGTGAATGATACTTTAGATCATTGTTGAGCTTAAAGACAAATGAAGGTCTAACTCTCTCAACTGCTGGTTTGGAAAGCAGATGTTTTCTCTGTAGTCCTTTCAATGTGAAACTCAATAAATGTTATTATTAGCTTACTCGAATAATGTATTCATTATGACTTCCACATGTGTATTATATTATCATAACTGCATAAGACTATTGTTCATATAGTATTTTTTGTAGACTAGGTCATACGATTGTAATAATTTAGTTATGTTTTTGGATGAGCGAAGCGAAGATTCCATTTCACTACACTGGAGAAAAAAATCCGGAATGTTTTGTTTTTTTTTCTTTCTTTCTTTCTGTATTTTTGTGTGTCTGTTAACACGATTCCGGCTAAACCGATACTCCGATTGCGATGAAATTTCATGGAGGCCTTCGAAATCTCTGAACTTAGAACTGCCACGTTTTTGGGCGCAATCGGGAAATTTTTTCTCATAAAAAACGCAATTTTACGATTTTTTTCGATTTTTTAAAACTTTCTTCGACTTATAACACCTACATGCTTTAACCGATTGTAATTATTTTTTAACAGAACCTTAATTTCATGAATTAAGATATTCGTGCGAAATTTGAGCGTAATCGAAAAATTATTTCTCATGATTATCGAAATTTTACGTTTTTTTTTCTTTTTTTAATACAATTCTTTGACTTATAACACCTAGGGCCTATATGCTTTATCCTATTGCAATAATTTTTTCACAGAACCTTAATTTTATAAAGTCATTATATTTGTGTAAAATTTGTGCGCAATCGAATAATTATTTCTTATGAAAATTTCAATATTACGATTTTTTTCTTTTTTTAAATTACAATTAATTAAAAAAATTAAAATTTAAGTTAATTTTTCATTTAATTTAATTTAATTTTTAAAAAAATCTTCAACTTAGTAATGATTTTTCACAGAACAACAGAAAATCCGCATAACACATGGCAGCTCAATGCACCAATTACGCTCATCAAAGAACTAAAATCATTGACGCACCTTGGCCAGTGTTGCCAATACAGCGGTTTTGCCGCTAGATCTAGCGTTTTTGAAAGACGAAAAGTGGTGAAAATATAAAATTGAGACTAGCGGTGACACTTAGCGGTTTACAACTTTCAAAACAGTGGTAAACTTTACATAAATCCGCTAAAAATCTCCAAAATGTGTGTTAAAATTCCGCAATTTAAGCGAAAAAAGCAGATAGACAGACTTATTTTACTTGTTTGATTTATAATTTTAAATCATAATCCACGCCCATTACTTAGTTGATAAACTAAAGACAATATATTAATTGTTTTATTTGATGTGAGTCTTTGATCTACTTTGTTTTGAAATTTATTTTTAAAGTACATTTTGTATGGAAGGTTTTTAATGTTTTTTTATGCAATTTCATCAAAGTTAGCGGTGCAGACCTTGAATTTGGCGGTATTTTAAGGTGCTACTAGCGGCCGTGGTGCTGGGGGTATTGGCAACACTGATCTTGGCCGCCTAGGCATTTCTCTATGGCCTTTGTGTAGGCCTATCCAATCCCTTTTGCTATGGCCTAGGCCATGGCCTAGGCTCTACCTACAAATTCACTTGTAATTCTTAGGTAAAAATTTGATGTAGGCCTAAGCCTACTCAGGGTAGGCCTAGGCCTACTCACGGTAGGCCTAGGACTTATCTACAGTTTAAATGAAGTGAAAATTCAGGTAATATTGGAACACTAGTACCAGGGCAGCTCATTTGCATAGGGCTAGTGAATTTTTGTAATCCTCTCAACGAATTGGCTGAGTGCTGTGTTGTAAAATGGTAGCTCCTAGGCCTAGACTCTTAGCCAATAATGTTTGTATTAGAGAACAATTAAGTAAGTAATGCTGCAGAACAGCTGAATGCCTAGGCCCTACTGAGATAATAACTTTAGGTAGGTAGGCCTAGGCCTAGGCTAGTACTAGATTCAGATTCAGATTTTGTTAACCAACTAGACAGGTACATGGCACACTGTATGGGCATTGTCAATAAAAATATAGCCTAGGGCCTAGGCCTAGTAGTAGTAGTAGTAGTAGTAGTAGTAGGCCTAGGCCTAGTAGTAGTAGTAGTAGTAGTAGTAGGGCCCTAGTAGTAGGCCTAGTAGTAGTAGTAGTAGTAGTAATTTCCTCCGCTGTTGACTCATTGTCGGTGGCAGGTAACTCCTTCATCTCCCTCACTTCTCATTCCCTCATTTTCATTTCTATTTCGCTTTCAACTCCCTTTCCTCTTTTCTCTTCTCCTTCTTCCCCTCATCCATTTGCTTCACTGTTCCACTTCCGAGCAAGGCCTCTTCTATGTAAAAAAAGTTTCTCTCTATGGGTATGTTCCGAATGATGCTCCAACGCACCCACAACACCCAGACATGCCCACGATGCCCGAGGTTTAACATTGGGCGTTACGGGCGTTGTGATGGCGGCGGTGTTTACGGAATGCTTTGGGCACGCCCAAGGCCCAAGCATGCAAGTTAGCATCATACGGAACGTACCCTATGTAGTATGTAGTAACAATATTTCACATTAAAGCAAGCATACGAAACTAAATATTTAAAACAATAAAACACTACTAAAACCAGGTGTAAGGCTAGGCCTAGGTTCAACTTCCACCAATTACCATGCAGCGCAAGGACGCTGTCCATCGCCCAACTCTGGCACACATCAGATTTTTAGTTATAGTCTATAGGTGGTCTAAATGTCACTATTTCCTTGGACTAGAATTTTTTATATAAAATATCCTGTTCATTAGATGCATTAAACAAAATCATGGTATACTACAAAATATGTGAATTTTCACAGCATAGGTATGTTATCTTAATATTTAATTTAACTTAGAAATTAAAATATGCATCCCAATCGGGGATTTTGTAATTTCTGAATTGTATTTAATGTTGACAATTCCACCTACGGGAGTGTTTCCCGACTATCCATGAATCGAGAAATATGTTAACTTATTGAATAATTTTTGCAGGCAACAAATGAAAAATACAACAAAATTAAACTGAAACTTGGAAAGATGGAAATGGAACATTACTATTTTTGGAGGACTGTGTAAGTATAGACCTACATCTTGCTTTTTTAAGTTATAAATTCAACTGCCTTGTTGATAAGTAACCAGGGGAAGACGGCGTGAGAGGAGAAATAATTTTTACAGCAGCAGAGTCATCTTGGTGGGGGTCTTGCACATATAATAGGCATCCCCTTGAGGCACCAGTGCCTGGTACAGAGTACTAATACTAATAATCAGGCCTCCAAAAATTTACTATAATTATTATTATTTATTTTCAATATGTCTGGATTACAAATACGTACATATTGCTGGTGGCAAGAGTAGAGCAAGGCCCCATAACACAATGTGCCTTGCCACCAGTTTGTTATTGCAATGTTAGTAGCCAGCCAAATTTTCTAGTAGCCAGAACACTTAGGCCTAATTGTTCAACCAATGCATCGCCATCGAGTCGACAAATCTAATATAATGTAACACAGTCTTGCGGGTGGGTGGCCTACCTGTCACGATGATTTACTGCACTTTCCAGATGTCGAAGAAGACTCAGCCAAAGTGTGTCGCTTGTGACCTTGTGTGTGCCTTGTGGTTTTGGCAGAGAAGTACCACTTGTCCACTGCCTTTTGAGGTTGGAAATCTTGTAGTGAAGGTCCATTGAGATGGATCATCATTAAGTTGTTTAATGTAGATGAATCAATGCATGAACGCTTGTCGTTTTTTATCATGTTCATGTGACTGAAGCCACGTTCCAAGAGGCTGTTGAAGTGGGTAAAACTGCCATTATTGACAGCAAATGGCCAAGCACTGGAAATCTGTCTTGTCTGGCCAAAGCTTTTTCAATCAGTTCATCAATTGCAAACCCTGACCCACTATTTTAAACTCATACCATTCTGCCATCAGAGATTGCTTTTTAGATTTATTTTCATCATCTGAATCACTAGGAAAGATGTGGCGCTTTGAAGTGATTTGCAAGGAATTGAATCTTATCATTTCCAAAATTTTCCAAGGTATCCTTAGGCCAGAGAAAAGTGTCAAACACAGAAGAAGCTTTGACAACTTCTGTGTCTGAATCTGAAGACAATTAAGTTGCGAAAATCTGTGAATGGTTTGTTGTGTTTAGCAACGTAATAGGCTGTATTAAACAGCTTCTCAAGATGTTGAAACATTTTTGCATCCATTTTTTTTTTACATGTCGCAAATGGAGTGCACTCTGGGGTTATTTTTGCTATATTAGCTTCTACACAACTCCTGTGCGTTCTTGATTTGCCGTGCAATCTAAAAGTTTCCAATTTAAAAGGTCCACTGAAGCCTTGAACTACTCTTGAATGCTTATCAGAAATCTCAGGATATTTTGAACATAATGAACATTTTGCAATGCCATTTTCAAACTTTAACCATGTTAATTCATCACACCACTTTTCTTGAAATAGACCTTTTCCCATCTTTTGTTGTTTACTCTCAATAGAGTCGGACGATGCGCTCGTAGTCGCACTCGCAGTCGCAGGCCTAGGGTTAGGAGAAACTAGGCGGCGGTCTACTGATGATTCTTGTAGCCCTAGGCCTAGGCCTACCCCTACCTCATCATGTTGTTGCAACCGGTCCCGTACCTCACTTTGATCTAGGCTTGCATCTTGGCCTGGGCTCAAACACGTCGCCGTAGACGGAACAGCACTTTTAAAGAACGAGAAAAGAGTCTTTTGTTTCCCTGCCATTACACTTGCATTGCATAACCACAACACCGACGGCAAACACACGAGAACTTGAAGACTGAATACGCCACAGGTGGAAAACACTGATGTCAGTCTAAACTAGGCCAACTAGGCACATTGACTGACGCCGTGATGGCAACGATTGTAAAACTCGACGAGTCGAAGCAGGCTTGGAATCGATCGATCGAACTGAATAACGACGTGGTGATCTTGGCTGTAGTCACACTTTGATTGGTGCAGCGTGTGGCTTGGTGGGCGGGTGGGGATCGGCGAGGGCGGGTCGACTACGAAGCCACGCCCTAGCTAGCCATTGCCGCTGGAAATACGTATGTCGGATAGCCAGCGGGAAAATTTTAATCTGAATTTTTTTGGAAATATCCGTAGTACAGGCCCATATTGTGCTACATTATATGGGTCGCCAGGGTCAAATTTTTAGTCGCCAGTGGCGACCTGGCGACCGCATTATTATGCTGGACGTCCGTTATGGCAAACCCTTGGTGACGGAGGTCTTCTTTGATATCTTCGACGTCGACAGTGGCTGAGAGGCCTCGCAGAACGATCTTCTTCAACCGCTGGTCGGCTGTCGGGAAAGTGTATAACTGCAGGTCTAACTCGCGGAAGGCTTTGACAAGGTCTGCATACGTAGACAGGTTTGCTGCCCGTACTTTAAATGAGTCTTTGGTAGATGAAAGGGTGAAATCACCATTGGTATTGTCTTTAATTAGTTCTAACATCTGACGATATGTTGGCACGCCGAACACTGTGATCGGAGGTACCCGTTCTGACTTATTAATAGTTGAGTTGGGTGTGATGATACTAGAATTTTGCTGGTTGCTACTGGTATTCATGGGGTTAATGTCATCCTGGTCTTCATCCATGTCGGAATCTTCAGAGTGATGTGCGATATGCGTATAGTCTGTTTCGTCGGCAAGGAGCGAGAAGCGGTTCGACAGAGGGATACTGTTTAGTGACTGTGAGGTCACAGTGCGGGAAGTTGAAGGTTGACTATTGAGAGAGTTGATGTTTGTTTTGATTCGAGTGGTGGACTGCACACGATTTCTTGACGCTTCAGGTTTTAGCCGTTTGGCAGCGGAGGCATTGGTGGTTAAAATGCCATAGTGTTTATGAGATCTGTCTTGTTTTCTTTGATTGCACTTTTGTTAAAATGTAATTGAACGAGTGAGCGTAGCGAACGGAGTGATCTCCATTCGACTTAAACGGCCCTTATTGTTTTTCTACGTGCGTGCGTGTGTGTACGTTGAAAATCAGCCGAATCGCTGAACAGATTGCGCTGAAATTTTAAACAGACATCCGGTACGAGTTTATTGAGAACTGCTAACAAAATCAGCAAGATTCATTGCGATTTAAACCTACAAGAAATAATAAACTGAAAAATAGACTTCCAATGTTTAGAAATTATTTTTAAGACAATGTTTTAGATTTTGAAAAGATATTTTTTGTTTGTTATTCGCCTGGCCGTGAAATGCCGTGCCCATGCAAGGTCTGTCGAATGTTGGACGTCAAGGTACCCCCAAATTCCGCTCGTAGATTGAGTAAACCTTGCAATATTTTCACGTATTTCGTACTGGCTATGTTTACCATAGTAGGCCCTATTGCCACAGATGATGGACTACACTGCGTTATATGCATTTCAAAACATGTTTAATTATTTTTGAAATACAATCTAGAAATTACCTATGCCTATGATAGGCTAGGTAGGCCTAAGGTAGGGGGAAGAAAAGAAATGTTACCGGGTACTCAACACATGGCTCACTCACTCGTCTAACAACGACTTTGGCGTTTCCCTAGTAAATAATATTGGAAACATGGCGCCGTGGACAGCGAACGTCGCAAATTTTAAAATTTTAAAAATGTGCAATGTGGGTCTAGCTATAGCACGTGCTCGCTTATCAACGCGTCCAACTGAGCGTTTCCTAGTATAACAACAGTTGCAAATAAAATGTTGCCAAACTTTGCAACAGCTTGCAACTTGCAATTTGTTCCATAAATTATGGCCCTTCTCTTGGATCTCAAAGCTTTTGAGTGTGAAAGTTTTGGCTGTATATGTTTACAAGTTTATTGTAAGCGTGGTATATAATATCTAAAAGTATTAAATCACTAGTCAATTGTGGGACTATAGTGCAATTCGAAAGCAATAATTGAGCACTAAACATTGTGTGAATGTAAAAATTAGAGCTATTGGGGGAGGGGAGCGTTAAGTATAAGCACCCCCCCCCCTACCCCCACCACCACCCTATAGTTACTGATTAATATTTATTTAAGTGTTGAAACTGAATTGTATGGAATTGATGGGACTTGTGGCATTCGAAAGCACTAATTGAAAACACTAAATAGTAAATATTGTGTGACTTCAATTCTAGAATTAGGGCTTAGAATTGGTGCTGCGTAACACCCCTTGCAGTAATTTCTCAATATTTCCTAATGTATTGAAGCACTAGTTGTGGGACTAGTAGCATTGCCATTGCGTGATTTTTAGAATGTGTGCTCTTGTGGAGAGTGCCAAGTCCACGCATCTGTTTACGGTGTTAGGCTTTTAGATTTTAGATTATCTGTTAGAAAATCAAGAGCCAGTGGTTGAAAAACATATAATGTTGACAAGCAAATCACAGGTAAGAGACGAGAGCTGGTGTAGGCTTCTAATTAGCGACACTGTTTGTGGACCCCCTATTGTAAAATGTCTGCGCACGCCTAACGGTGGCTGATACGATTAGTAGGGCGCTGGGTATTATGTCACTACGACGGGTTCGAATCCCGCCTAAGATATGGGTTTTGTATTTTAATTGTCCCTTACCCTTCACCCTTATCTATCCCCACTCATTGTCTCGAATAGAAATATTGCATTAATAGACTCGTTAAACAACAAAACTCATCATCATAATCAAGCGTTGTTTGTGTGGAAGGAACTATCTGATTGTTTCGGTGCATTTTCTTTTAAATGTCACCTTGACAGAGATCATCTCAAAACAAAAACATCGGACGTTCATAACCGAGTCCAATGACGTAATATAATAAGCTTTGCTATGCAAAGCTTATGTACGTCATTGAGCGAGTCACAGCTGACGAGACAGCAACCCTCAAAACTCGTTTCTTATCCATCTCCATAATAGACGTGCATTTGTGTTTGTATCACGCTGCAGTGTTTTTTATAATTCCTGAGATTCTTAGAACAGTTAGGTTTAATAATTATAATCAATAATTGGACTCGGCATGTTCTTTTAGTAAATTATTATATTAAATTAATGGAAAAGCAATATTTCGGGTACTTTCAGTACCCTTCAAAAGGCAACAAACCAAACAAAACATAAAACTCCGTCTCCCAGCCAAGGTCGACACATCTAACAAACACTGCCATCTTGATCTCAATAAAAAAAAATATATTCAAATAAAAATTAAAAATTATACCACAATCATGCCCACAATAGTTCTATGGCTTGGGGACAAACTCCTTCCAAATCGCCGGGAAGTCAATGCTGGGAGCACTGATGACATCATCAGCTACAGACATCAAGGCAGCCTCCTTTAGCCTCCGTTTATGTGTATTTGCTTCGTGTAGAATGATTGAAGCGTCATCCCAGTTCACATAATGATGATGTTCATAGACGTGCTCTGCTAGTTTTGAGGAGTATACCTTGTGCTGTGCAACGTTGTTTTTATGTTCCTTCAGCCTGACTTCCAGAGGTCTCTTGGTTTCTCCGATGTAGATGGCATCACACTGACATGGGATTGAGTACACTGCATTTTTCGACGATTGTGATACGTTCAAGGGCTTGGTTTTTGTCAATATACTTCTTAAGGTTCTGGAAGATTGAAAAACTGTTCGTATTCCAAATGGAGAAAGTAAACGTCTGATTTTTTCTGATAGGTTTGGGTAGCTGCAGTGTAGTTCACTTTTGGAGCTCCTTACAACACGGCTCGCATCGCAGGCCATAAGGTAAGCAGAAGCTACACGTACTACAAATATACAGGCACTTAGAAACTCCTTTTTGAGTGGTTTTTTTTTTTTTTTTTATTAAGGACGCGTCACCGTTAGGTCATAATAATGCACCACTCTAAACTAGGGGGGGGGGGAGGAGGGGGGCCCATGCTGGTCAGAATCAGCCACGGGTAATGGGAGGAAAGGGAGGGGGGTTTCTCACGTCGGGGTCGTCATTGTCTTTGTCATCGTTCGTGGTGTCATTGTCGTCGTCGAGGAGTCGTCAAGGGAAGGGGGCAAGGTCCCCGACGACGATTGCCAGAGCTCGCCTCTAGATTCGGGGAGTTAAATACTACCCCTCTTACTAGCTGATGTTTGCGAGGTGGACTTTTTCTCTTGAATCGCCTTTTACGATTAGCAGAGCCATGCTCTGGGCCAATTCTACCCCGGGCCCAGACGGTGCTGGTGGGAGAATGATGAGCTTTTTTTGCATGACAACTAGCCACCACAAGTCAGAGTCAAGTCAGAGTAGCGTAATGCACGATACACGTACTTTACTTTGCTTTATGACCGTGGTAATTATTATGTGTGACAAAGACCTATGTGACGTTTTTTTTAAATATCTTTTTAGACAGCTGGCTTCGTTTGAGTATATCGATTCGCATTTGGAATTGATACTCCTAAGCGGGTGGTTTTGTTTTGGATTCATTAAGTTTAAGGGCGCGTCAACACTGTTAGGTCATAATGCGCCGCTTTAACCTAGGGTCATCGTTCGTGTTGTTATGAACGTCGTCATTGAATCATTCGGGAGATCATCAAGGGAAGGGGGAGAGGTCCTCGAAGACGACCGCCAGAGCTCGCCTCTAAGTTTCAGAGAGTAATATAAACTTCCCTAATTACCAGCTGATGTTTGCAAGATAAACTTTATCTCTTTAATTTCGGGTTTCTGAAATGATACTGTATCATTATTAACCCTTTGGATGCCAAAAGCCGATATATCGGCTTTCGCTGTCCGCGCGAGAAATGCCAAGAGCCGATATATCGGCTCGGCCCACTTTCGCTGGTCATAGCTCTCCCAAATGACACTTCGCGCGGGCGTGATATACATCGTTGCAGAGGTTATTTAATTTTGAATTTGGCGGTACATATCGTTAGACTACTATCGAAAGTCGAACTTATGGCGTTTTCCACTGGACCGCACTGAGTGCAACGTCAGTGCGCACTGAAACATCACGGTCACGTGATGCACGGCACCAGTGCTGCCCTGAGTGCAACTGTCAGTGGAATACGATTATTTTTTCAGTGCATAATATTGAGTGGTAATCCTCACAATCAATATGTCTTCATACGCTTTCGAAGCAATTGTGGTGGATGAGAATGGGGAAAAAGTCGAAAGCAATGGCCAATGCATATTATAGCCGTTCCCAACTGGACTGAACAGTAAACAATAAACATAACCTCAAACTAAAATGTTATGCAAATCTACCTCTTTGTCAGAATACAATGTGGACAACATCTTCTACGTAGTTTGTGATTTCTCTGAGACAATTCTGATAATGAATTGATCAACTCATCGTCGCTGCTATCCAACGAAAAGTCGGTCAAATCTAACAACACAATTAAATTTCGCGGGTCTACGGTTGCACTGGAAAGATTGCCCTGACCCTCGGAGTCAGTGCGGCTCAGTGCGCACTGCGAGTGCACGGAGCGAGTGCAGTTCGCCCAGTGGAATACGATATTTTTGCACGAGTGCGATTTTCAGCTACCAGTGGAATATGCTACTTGCACTCAGTGCGCATCAGTGCGGCCAGTGGAAAACGCCATTATTCGTGCGCGATATGCGTGCAGCGCGCGCACGGATAAAGAACGAACTAACGTTATTATTACTTGGACCAACATGGCGTCCCGTGATCTGCCAGAGCTCCAAAATATTGACATTTGCAATCTTTTAGACGGAAATCTTAGTGAGTATTGCGAAAGTGAATTGTTGACGGACGAAGATGATTTTTTTGCACCCATTTCTCACGGTGCAGATAATGAAATCAGCGCGTCATCTTCAAGTGACGATGTTCCTCTCGCGCGTCGGGGAAGGCGTAACCGTTCGCCTCCTAGGCCTAGGCCTAGCCTAGGCCTATTCCCGTGACTGACAGTGACGGCAGTTCGAGTGACAACTCGAATAATGATAGGCCTAGTAGTGATAGTAGTCATGGTGGAGGCCAGAGCAATGATTCAGATGATGATTGGGACGAGATTTTAGGCCTAGAAGTTCCGCCCCTACACCAGTTCCAATTCATGGAACTGACAGGTCCAAAACATGCCCCCCCGCCGGATTCGCCCCCCATTGCCTATTTTCACATGTTTTTTACAGCCACTCTTTTACAGCTGATCGTCAGGGAGACCAACAGGTATGCCCGTCAGTTTCTTGCCGAACATCATATAAATCTATCTGCCCATGCTAGAGCTAAACAATGGAAAGATGTGACCCTGAATGAAGTCAAAGCATTTCTAGCTGTGATTTTCAATATGGGCATCCTTCGCAAACCAACAATAGCTTCTTACGGTTCACTTCTTCTTCTCAAACGTGCAATTGGTTTGGCAATATGTTTTCTAGAAACCGCTTTCAAATTCTTCTCAAATTTTTTCACTTGGTTGACAACTCTAATTTACCGGACCAGGTGAAGATGGTTATGACCCCACTGCTAAGTTTACTCCCCTACTTGATCATGCCAACCGTGTCTTTCGCCATCATTATACACCCCATGAACAACTTAGCATAGATGAAAGTTTAGTTGGAACTAAAAAACCCAAACCCAGCTGATGCAATATTTGCCCAACAAACACCATCACCGTTGGGGCATCAAATTTTGGATGTTATGCGATTCTGTTGTCAACTACTGCCTGGCATTCTACGTCTACAGGGGGGCAAAGAGCATTGACGATAGGGATGAAATTAAAAAGAATGGTTAGGGTACACTGTGGTTATGAAGCTAATGAGAATAAGTAACTATCTGGGGAAAGGTTTTCATATTTTTATGGACAATTTTTTTACAATGGTGCCACTTGCCAAACAACTTTACAACTGCCAAACGCTTCTCACCGGTACGATCCGCCGAAATAGAAAATTTTTGCCACTTGCTCTTCGGTCAAAATTTGCTGTGGGCGAAAAAAAATTCTACCGTCAAGGGCCTGTCCTAGCTGCTGGTTATAGGGAAAAAAAGTCGCAAAAAAATGCTGTTTTACTTTTATCCACATCATCGTCCAATCGTGACATTGAACGTACAAAAACCAGACGCGGGCAAGTCAGAATAACAAAAAGCCAGAAATAATTCAATCTTATAATGATTTCATGGGTGGGATTGACTCATCTGATATGATGACATATTTTTATCTTGACGAGAGGCGCACAATAAAGTATTGGAAAAAAGTTTCTTTCAACATTTTTTCTAGAATGATACTAAATGCTTATATTATTTATAAAGAAAATACATTGCCACCTAAAACCCCTCTTTCTCGGCTGCTGTTCACTATTTCTGTAATTGATTCAATTGGCAATGACTGGATATCTTCTAAGCAACACGCACCAGCCACAGCAATGGGTAGGCCTTATGTGGGTGGTAGAGATATGCCACAAAAAAGAAGCCGTGAGGTTTCTCTGGATTCGCTTCCCGGCAAAAAAGAAAAAAATTGTGTTGTTTGTAGTAGCGAGCGAAAAAGAAAGCGGTCCAGAACTGTGTGTAGGAAATGCCACAAGGGGGTGCATGGTATGTGTATTGAGAACCATAAATGTGTCATGTAGGCTAGAAAACTGTTGGACTTTGTGTGTATTCTCCGTGCTATTTTTTTTTCAAATTATTGCTTGCTTACAAAGCTGCTGCTTGTTGCTTTCAATCAAATTGTTGATTTTATGTAGATGCTCTGCTACCAATTTTATGTAGATATGTTATTGTTTGTGTTAATTTATGGGTGCCGGTAGTCCTACTAATTGGGGAAAACTTTATAGGCCTAGGTGCAGAAGCATGTTTCAAGTTTTCTTTTATTTTAGGCATAAAATATTTCTAATTGTTGCCCTTGTTCTAAAATAGTTTGTTGTAGCCTACACCAATGAACACTAAATTATATTATTGTTACCCTATACCAAGGCTTACTTGACAATGTATTGTATTGTATTGCATTGTATTTATTGCCACTTTTTAAATTACAATATAATGATAAGCTATGCATCGTAAGCATGTACCAGTAGCCTAATATTGAATGAGGCAAAATAGTGTAGGCAACTTTTTGTTTTTTTTTAATTTTGCGGGTAGGTCTATGCTGGTAGGCCTGTAGTTTTTTTATTTGCTGTTCAATATAAACTTGAAATCTTTGATAAATATTAAATAACATTGATGCACATTGTAATAGAAAATATCATCTAGAAGTTGGTAAATATTTTTTCCCATTTTTTGTTGAAATTGTTTCAAAGAAAATGGTCCAGAATTGTGTGCAAGAAATGCTTAGTTGTAAATGTTGTGCCAGGTGTAGGGCCTACAATATGTATTGAGTTTTGAGGACCATAAAGGTGTCATGTAGGCCTAGGCTAGAAAACTGTGATACTTTGTGTGCATAGTCCACTAGTATTTTAAAATTTGTGCTTGCTTGCGAATTGCTACTTGCTGCTCTCAATCAAATGCAAGTGCAGGTGCTAATGCTAGTTTATGCATGTGTATTGTGTATATTTATTTATGTGTACCGTTTGTGGAAAATGTTGTAGCTACAGGAGCATGTTTCAATTTTAATTTTATGCATAGCATTGGTATTTTATTGCCAATTGGTACCGGTATACTTGTTGCATGTGTAGCCCTATTCAAAAATAGTTTGTTGCAATGCAATGTCTATAACTATAAGTAACCAGTAATATTTAATGTGGCAAAAGAGTTTATGCAATGTTTGTTGTTTTTACATTTGTGTAGATATTTAGGTAGGCCAAGGCCTGTAGTTTTTATTATTAGTTGTTCAATATAAACTTGAAATATATTATGAATAACACTGATGCATATTGTTATAGAAAATATCATCTACTAGAAGTCACTAAATTTTTTCCTATTTTTGTTAAAATTTTTCCAAAGAAAGCGGTCCAGAACTGTGTGCAGGGAATGCTTGATATGTTGTGCCAGGTATTGAGATTTGAGGACCATCATGTAGACCAAGACTAGAAAACTGTGATACTACTTTGTATGCATTGCATTGCTTATGAATTGCTGCCTGCTGCTCTCAATCAAATGCATGCAATATGCAGGTGCTAATTGCTAGTGTTTATTTATGTGTTTATTTATTTATGTATACTGCTTGTGGAAAATGTTGTAGCTACAGGAGCATGTTTCAAGTTCATTCTATTTTATGCATAACATTGGTATATTGGTATACTGTTGCATGTGTAGCCCTTGTCATAAATAGCTTGTTATCAACAATGGACACTAAATTATAGTGTGTTGTACAACAATGAACACTTAATTATATGGCTGTAATACCTAAGCTATTTCGACAATGTCTACATGTAACCAACCAGTAATTTTGAATGTGGCAAGAATTTAGGCAATGTTTGTTGTTTTGACATTTCTGCGGGTATTCAGGTAGGTCAAGTCGATCCTGTATTTTTTATTTTTAGCTGTTCAATATAAACTTGAAATCTTTGATGAATAACACTGATGCACGTTGTTATCAAAATATACTTCAAAAATAAAAATTAAAAAAATGGATTTTGAAAATTTTGATTTTTGGAAATTTTGATTTTTGAAAATTTTGATTTTTCGAATTGAAATAGGGCCAAAGAAACAAATTTGGATTTTGTTATAACCATAATTTTTGTTCCTTGATGTGTTCCGTACACGACTCACAAATTTCAGCAATTACTTTCAAAACTAAAATTTTGACAATTTTTTAATTTTTTGCAGCATAATTATTATTTTTGCAAATGCATGACTTTATAATTTTGGACGTACAATCTAAATTACAAATATTGAGAAATTATTTCATAATTATAAATTATTGGAAAAAATTCAATCTTCAAGATGGTGACATTGAAAAAAATATACAAAAATAATTGCTCCTTGTATTGAATGGATATTTTGGGTTTTCTTTTTTTACCATACAAAATTTTCCAAAAATAATATTTTCAAAATTCAAAAAAAAAATTGAGAATTTTTTTCACCAAAAAATTTTGGTCCTTGTTGTGTTTTATGTATAATTCCAAAATTTCAACATTCAATTTTCTAAAATAAACTTTCTTTAACACTTTGAATGGAAACACACATTTTACTTAATATTGACCTGGCATTTTTCACATATCCCTTCCATATGGCTGGCATCAAAAGGGTTAAATTAAATCAAATCAAATCATTAAAAATCAAAATCATTAAAAGATAATGATAAGTTCTTTATTATCATGGAATTCTTAACCAAGGTCACTACGATGTCCTTTGCTTTAAATTTAATTTGATTTATGAGTGTCAGCATAAAGGGCAATGCCCCACTAGTGTGATACAACAAATAATACAATAGAGGCTAGAAGACTAGACTAGTAGACTTTAGACTACACAAAACAAGCATGCAGTCATCAAAAGGTTTTTATAACGTGTTTTTAAGATTTTAAAAGTAACAAAAACTTAACAAAGCTAGAATTTTCTCCCAGCCCAACCTTAGGCCTATTATAGTTTTGCCATATCGAAAACTACGCTTCTGCTTCCAATGTTTTTTCCATAAACATCATTAATTAGGGTTTAATACAATTTGTGAAAATGAAAATTACAAAACATTATGCAAACGGCTGGGCTTGGACCATCGTCCTTGCAGGCTTCCTCTCTTCAAAAGATAATATTTTTACAATGGAAAACGCCCAGCTATACCGTATCCTAAAAATTATCGCCCCCCACTCCTCTTCCACTCCCCGCGTAAGACAGGGTTATTTTTTTAAAAAATATTTAGGACACATAATATATTTGTATTCAGTTTGTGGTTGCAGGTTTGATTATAGTGTATAATACTAGGCGTATAATAGAAAAACGCCAAAGTCGTTGTTAGACGAGTGAGCGAGCCATGTGTTGAGTACCCGGGAACTCTTGCATCCCTACTAAGAGGTAAGCGAGGAAATACCCATGCTGTCTAGATCCAGCCATAGGTAGGGGGAAGGAAGGGAATGTCCCCGGGTACTCAACACGGTCCATATTTTCTCTGTATCTACAGAGGCTACAGTCTGCAAGGATCGGCTATTAGATTTATTTCTTTCTTTCTTTCTTAAACGTCTATCCTATTCCTAGATAAAACCATAATAAGCCAACATCTAAATTATTTACATTGCTATTGATATTACTAGGAAACGCTCAGTTGGACGCGTTGATAAGCGAGCACGTGCTCTGTGTGGTATTCACTCAGATGAAAACTATACAGGTGAGTTATGTGTTTCATTTTCTTTAAATTAATGAAAGTACCAAATCGCATGATATGTTTGGTCTTGACAGACAAAGAATGTACACAAGTTGCATCACTAAAATCTAATTATTATGCGTTTGCACCACTTAGGCAGAAAAGCCACGGTGGCATGAGATGCACAAGACTTTGATCTATCCAATGACGTAAGCAAATTTCTTCCTAAAAAGGGGTGCACTGAACACCCTCTAAAACGACATTTTTCTAGCCTGGCTCCCGGACTATAACTGCTTACTACTGCTTACTAAATGAGCAATGCCTATTGCGATTTAAACCTACAAGAAATAATAAATTGAAAAATAGGCTGCAACTGTGTAGGATTCAATTAAATGACAATGATAATAACAATTTTATCAAATAATTTTTTTAATATCAGGCGGTGACCAAGGTGTATCGAACTTGCACGCTCATGGTTACCCAAAATTCCACACGGAGAAACATTGCAATCTTTATTTGTATTTCGTAAACCGGCTATAATGTTTCCCATAGTACTGTATATGCATTTCAAATTTTGTTCTTTAATTTTTCAGATTGGAGAAGGGTTGACAGGTTGGGAAAGCAAAGAGAACATAAATCCCAGCCTGAAGGGCTGGGGGCGACAAAACTTTTCACCTGCTGATGACAACTGCAGCTAATTTAAAGTTTGTTACCTTAATCCACGACGCGTTTCGTCCTTCCTTCCTTTTCAGAAATAAATAAAATGGCCGGAGAAGAAAGCCAGGTAAGTTTGTCAAGTAAAACATATTTGACGTATCAAGATTAGAAGCTTGTGAGTTGAGACACCTCAACAAACTTCAGGGTTATGTTATCAGGCGCCTACTTGTTGTAGTAGTAGTAATTGTATTAAGCTAGTCTAGCAACTTATTAGTCGTGAGTAGGCTCACAGTGGCGTGCTCAACCAATCAATCGATAATGAGCAAAACGGGTTGTATTGCATTGTTTTATTTGTCAATTGATTACTGGGTAGGCTAATTGGAGAAAAACACAACATTTGTAGTTTTACACATACAAGCATGACCTTGATGTGGATTCCCATTATAATATAGACTTCCTTCTCGATTTGGTTAGTCGCAAAACAACTCCGCGTAGTGTATTGTTTATTATTTACTATGTAATGCCGCTCCACCACTCGTAGCTCGTAATGTTAGATGATTTCGAGGCTGATTGGACTCTTCGAAGACGTTGGTTTTTTTGGCTGCAGCCTGGACTATACGGCAGACGGGACTGAGGTGTTGTAGTTTGTCCTGGGGAGCTGGGACCATGCCTTGCCGTAGATGTTAGGGGTAGTTTGGGGAAGACGGATGGTATGGAGAAGCTTTCTCTTTCCTAGTGCCTGTAGTCTAGATTACGTTTTCGTGAATCCGGTTGGTTTATTGTATAAAGTATTTTCCTTGGTATTTGAGTGATAGTTAAACGAAGTTGTAATTATAAAAATGTGGATTTAAACTGTCTTGGAGCACCCACACTACTCTAATTTCTATGTTTACAATCCCAACCTGCCACAGTCCCTAGCTCTAGTCAAGTCATTCTTCCTAGTCCTCACCAAGTGCATGTCCATCACAGCCAGCCCACTTTAAAAAATTGTTGACTGATCACATTCCGAATACCATGAAGTAACTAGTACAGGGAAGTGAGCTTAGCTACACCTCTGGCACTTTGCACAATACACCTAACTTGCTTTTTATAATTAATAGGCCCACATGAAATTACTTACAATCCAATACAATTTCAAAATCAAATTACATAATATTCCTACCCAATACATGTTTACATGTATGTGTACAAGAATTTAAAATAGACTTATAAAAATTTACTAACCATAACTTAGACTAACCCGCTTCAACTACATTGCCCTCACACTTTCAACAGAACCATATCTCTTGATGATTGGTTCCTGTTTCACATCACTTCACAATCATTTCAAGTCCAAATCACAGTGTGAACCAGCCCTTCAGACTAATCTGTTACCTGACCGATGATCGCTCCCGCCAGCTTTGCGGAAGTGTGCACGAGACACACAGTCAGGCTGAATTAGGCGCAAGTCCAAAGCATTCCCGGTCGGTTGCAGTCGATCACATAGGTAGTGCTCAGCCATGCTGCAACCAAAAACTACGAACAGTATCCAAAATCCAGATCTAGAGACTCAAATATTTACAGGCTAGGCTAGGCCTACTTGCATTAATTTTGAAACATTATTGTATTACCAGCAAAATAACCTAGGCCTATCCCATTACAAATCATATCCAGCATAATTATAAGAGTAACACAAATGGTCTTGAACCTAGACGTTATTTTTATTCTCCACACTTAAACCCTTTACTACTTATATTATATCCTTCTCTGATGCCAAAACAAATTTAGTTGTTCTGACAGAAACTCTGTCAAATTGAAAAGTACACATGATTTACAGTGTCTACCTAACCAACCACCAGCCTTTAAAAACAGCAACAAGATGGCAGTGAATTATACTTTTGACTTTTATATGGTTGGTATCTCTTACGCATGGCAAATTTCGATCCATTGTTTAAAAATGACAAAAAATTGCTGACTCACAAAAGTGGGCATCATATGCGAAAATACACAACCTACACCTTATTATGGCTATCACAATGATCCAGTAAAATACAAATACGTGCAGTATACATCAATCGGCCTAGCCTACAAAGTCACGTTGAGCCAGGTGGGTAACCTACACAAACAATGTTAAGATTGTGTTACTTTAAGCATATCTAGGTAGTATGCTAGTTCCTATGCCAGCGCCTTTGACCACGCTGGCACGGTCATTTCCTCAAAACTGTGATCAGATCTCACCCCCTCTGGCCTGTGACGTGCTCAGAGCCTTCCTGCACGGATCAGGTTCTTCAGCATTGCCTTGAGAATTGGACCCAGCTCCCCCACGTCGACCTACGTCTTTATAGAAGCACAGGCGTTTGCTGTTGTCCTGTCCTAGCTGGGCTTAATTTAAGCTGTATCCTCTTGCACGGCATCACACAATTATTGCTTAAAAATTGTGGAATACGTATACCTTCACCAATCCAGGGCGTCAAATTCTCTTGGGTCAGACTCCAAGGGTGTTCATCCGTGGCCAACACGACGAAAGTCAATGAGCGAGAAGAGCCGACCCATGACCACTCTTCAAATGCCTGAGCCACCTCGTTGTACATCCAAAGGCGTCTTGCCCTGCTTCAACTCTTCCAAGGATCTTGCTCATACCGTTGCGGTGAACTCGAACGCCTGTAATGAAATGCTTGTTCGTACTATCCCCCGAAAGCGCCACTGAGTCTCGTTCTGACGCTCGAGGTAACCAGGTGAATGACTCGTCCAAGGATCTCGTGCTGAGACCACTATCATCATCACTTCGAGACCGGGGTCGATAGACGTCATCCAAAATCATCGCGCCGAACCTATCATCAATCACTTTCCTCCTCCTTCTGAGAGCATGCACTGACACCATCTCTGAAATGTTCCTCCATCCGGTCTTCATGCGCTCTTGCCGCCTTCCTGTACGCACACATCCTCATCCCAAATGTCTTCCGTAGCATGTAAGTGGACGATTTTTGTCAATCGTTTCCGAGTAGCGTGGAACCGTAGGCTGATCACTTCCTAACAGGCTCATCTCCCCTACAGGTCCATGTTTCAGTCGGTACGTGAATAGACGCTGCTCTTTTCCACCATACACTCCTCTGATCCGAAGTTACGGTGAATTTTGAGACAAATCCGGAACGGTCCCAGTCCGACTTAGGTCAAGCTTCTTTGTTGTTTCCCAGTTTCACTGCTTCACTTTCATAAACCTGATCACCTACCTAAAATGCACAGGTCCAGTTTCTTGTTGTACTGTAGCTGCTCTTTACTTCTTGGGCCGCACGAGAGTACTAGTCCGAACGCTATCAAAAGCAATCTCTCAATCGCTCTGCCAATCTCAGACGCATAGTTTATCCAGCTACATCCATCCTTAACACGTTGAGGTGGAACAAAACTATGAAAAGAAACGACAGTCTCTCGCGTGTAGCAATAGAACGGCGTGTCCCCCAGTCGCGCTATGGATCGAAGCTCTGTACGCCAGCAGCACATATGGGATCCACTCAGGCCATTCTCGATGATTATCCTGTACGAGTGGACAACATTTCCTTTAGTAGAGCACACGATGGGTAAGTTCACAGCATACCATTACTTTCAGGATGATAGCTTGGACGTCCTGAATCCTCTCGATCCTGGAGTGCTTACACACTTCCTTCATCTCTTTTAAACAAGTGGATCCTAAGTACGTTAGAAGCTGGCCGAGGAATGCCATGTCTCGCCACGGCTACATCCACAAATGTCTTCGCTACTGTCGGCGCTGTCTGGGTCTCGCATCGGAAATGCTTCAGGATACTTGGTAACGCACACTGATACGTTAAGATGTACTTAATCCCTGGTCACTTGTAGTAAGCCCGAATACGTTCCCATGCTGGCTCATCTCGAATGTCATAAGTCACCTCCGTGAATGCTTGTAACGTGCTTTCTTACATTAGGTGGAGACTTGTGTTTCCAGCACGATTTAACTGATGCCACGTACCCTCTTTGATGTCACCGTACATTCCGTCCAATAAACAACTTCTATCAGCTCCTAATTTTATTCTTAAAAACCATCATTCGAAACAAAACCATCGTAAATCTTGCTATTTTAAGTATATCTCTTCTCTTGCTCAGGCGCGACTAATGGGTCTGTCCTCTCCGTTCCAGACTTCATCTTATATAGCAGTCCCTCTTCATCAGCGTGTACACCTCCTAACATTGGTCCTTTTCCAAACTTTCGATCACTGCACTCCACCTTCATCACAGCCTCTGTTCCTGCTCGAATGTGACGTCCTGTCCCACAGGGCTGGTTACTGTGTCAGAGCACACATGTACTGCTACCGAGAGCAAACGCGTCAGCTTACCATGTTTTCCTCCCAGGCCGGTGACATTTAACTCTACTCTGAGAGCATCATGCCACCGCATGAGTTTTTGAGCTAGGATCCTTCAATTAAATAACCAGACTAGCGCCAATTGATCGCGTGAGACAGTGGAACTCATTCCCGACAGGTAAGCAGTTAACATGCTTCATCGACCAAACCCGCGAGCTTCCCTCTCTGTTGCTGACCACCGCTGCTCTGTTTTTCATTCACCCCCTGCTAGCATAAGCAATTGGTGTTCCAACCCATCTACTTTCTGGTGACAGAATCGCTCCATTGATAGTCACTTGCATCACATGACAACGTAAATGTTTCTTAAATCTGGGTAACGGAGGAACACAGCTCTGTATCACAAGGCATTTCTCAGTTTCTCGAACGCCTCTTGAAACACTGTGACTCAGTCAAACTTGACATCCTGGCGAGTTAAGCGGTTTAACGGCACTGAAATTTCCGCGCAATCGCAATAAATCGACGGATAAAAAACCAAGCAAGGCCAAGAAACGCTTTTTACATCCCGAGCGGCTTATGTTGCAGGTAGATATTTTTTATCACAGCAATCTTGCCTGAATCAAGTTCGAACACCTTCAGCGATAGTTACGGATCCTAAATGCCCGCTCAAAAAATGTTTCTTCCACCGGACAAGGTGTAATCACACTGCTTCCGATATGCCTACATGTCCATCCAAATAAACAAGACACTGTTCCCCAGTCCGAGTCCAGATAGCAAGCGCATCATTAATAACCGCTGCCAAGTGGCCGGACTGCTTCTTTAACCAAATCCCATTCTTAAACCTAGCAATGTGGCCCTTTGCTGAGTAGAAATGCTGTCCTTCAATGTCCCTCTCATCATTTCCAACCTGCCAATATCCCGAATAAAAAACGGGCACAAAAAGCTCTGCCCCTCCTAGCTGGTCAAGCGTATCCTGCAAATGGTGGCAACGAAAAAAGTCACGCTTACTCAGTGCGTTTATCCCACGTTAATCTTATGCACAACCTTCAAACCCGATGGTCTCCCTCCTCCTTTCTTCTTGACTAAGAAGACCCCAGGTGCAACCATCGTGTGACTTTGATGGCGTATTATCCCGTCTTCAAGCATACCATCTATTATTTTCCTGTAAACCAGTGTCTCTGGCTGTGAGGTACTCGATACGGGTATTCGGCTCTGGACTCATCACCAACATCTATTCTATGTTTCACTAACTGAGTACAACCCATTTATCGCCAGGGAAAAGAAACACGTCACGAATATTGCCGCTAACAAGGCACGCACTTCCTGCGATCCTCTGATCCAGGTGGTCGGCTCAAGTATGGTCCAATGGCGAGCCTCCCGCTACATCTCCAATACATGCACACATGTGCCACTACATCAGTATCCGGCATGGTGTGGGTGTTGATTCATCCTCTTTCTGCTATGGCCTAGAATGCCTTCCTCGGACCACCAACGGCATGCGTGTCACTATTCATCACCTCAGCGAACCTTCTGCGGGAAGGCTTAGAAGTGACGAGCACATCGCCCACGAACACCCAGTAAACTTGATAGTACAGTTTTCCACGACACACGTCCCGGTTGTTTGCCAGTCTTGTAACTCCGTTTTACACGCATCTCCACGCGCGGCGGAACGGTTTTTTCACCACGAAGACGAAACGTAGCATGTACCTGGTGATCAATCGAGCTCAAATGGTAGCTGTCCTTCTCCTCTTCCATGGAATGCTTGTCGCCCCCGCTGAGTGTCCCGTCCTATGCTGTCCAGGTTGATTGCTTCATGACTCGCACACATCCGCTTGTCCCTCAATGACCGCTAGCTTAATGCTCTACCCCACGTAGGGTTCGTCTGCGGTCCTGAGTGTCCTCGATATCCTCAGCAGTCCCGTCCACCAACAAGCTGCTTCGTCTGGCTCAGAAGATCGGAGTTGAACATGCTTACTTGACCTTCCCCTAACCCCACTACCGAAACTACTTTTAGCTCTCTTCTATGAAGACCTCTTCTTTCTGGTGCACGAGAGTCTACTTAACAATACGTCTATGCGTTCCTCACTGTTTGAACTTGAGGAGCTAACTTTTCATATTTATATTAGAGTCTCCTTCTTCCATTCTGTGGGAATCTTGAGAGTAAACACACTCTTCACTATGGAGCTAGCTTACTGTAAGTGTTACGATGACTCTCACACACCTATCTAACTAGAATCTACATTTACAATTTCCTTCTTCTTCTCACTGGCATAGATTGTACTCGCGTAAGGCTACCACTGGCACAACTTCAGAGTCGCGGTGACGAAAGCTTCGCCAGCCATGTCTACACCTAAACTTGTCAAACAGACCGTGGTATTCCTTCACAGACAGCGGAACACACCTCCTCGCATCTAAGTTTGCTTTCTTCTTAATCAATACGACTGCTTCATTCCTTTCCAAAAATCGAGATCCCAACAATCCTCTTCACGTATTTGAGTTCATTGGGAGAAAACTTAGCAGACATGAATAAAATTTATGACCTCTAGAGTAAATTCTATTGTAGCTGTACCAATAAGAGTAAGTGTTCGTGCCACCGAGAATAACTTCTAACACTCCACAAATCCATTGGCCTCACTCCAGCCCCTCCGTCAGAGCTTCCTTGACGGTGGTGGGTAATCAGAGCACCGTATCCACAAGCTCTCACAATTCCTGGTCCCCTATACTCCGTACAGCCAACACTGAGCGTCCTAAACTGCTTATTGTGATGTGGGCGCTAAATACAGAGGTGTCCTACGTTTGTCCAGCGCGAGGATCACTTAGTTTGCTCTGTTTCTCTCCACACGCTGGGGTGTATGTATGGAGCGATGAGTTTGGGGCTTACCGCTGACTTGCGTGTGCTGAACACTGCTGTTCTGAGCAGCTGTCCCTGCGGCATGGGCTGAACTGATTCTGCTGAAAGGTGGAAAACAGGAGCCTGCCGTACTCACTGGTGGTTGTCCATAACCCCACTGCGGTCCCCAGGGTCGCTGTTGAATGTTTGTGTCTAAAACTGAGCGTTAACTGTGATAGGCTGCTGTCCCCATGAACCCCAGTTACCAGGAGTCGCGTCCGATTTTCCTCCGGTCCCTCGAAGTTTAGCCCGACACTCTCTTAGCCACGTGCCCCCTCTTCGATGACAAAAGTACATTTTCCGGACATATTATTCGGACAGTCTTTTTTCCAATGGCCCTTCCCCCACAGCGATGGCAACCTGTGTCATCCTGTATTATCCCACGTAGGCCTACCTGAGGCGAACCGTAATTTGCTAAGGTGCTGTGGTGCTGCTTGAACAACACTTTGCTCATTCCTCACCAAAGTCGATGTTTGAAGCTAATTCCGCAGAAACCAGGTTTACATGCCTACTTTGAGCTCGTGTACCGGACAATTCTTTCATTTGTCCCTCTCCTCTTGCGCTACATCGATTGCCTTTTCATAGTTTGTAGGAGAACGTGTAATAACACACCGTTTAATTCCATCTTTAGCCCACTTAAAAACTGAGCAAGTTTCCTCTCATCAATAATTTCTCCCTAAGCTCCACTTCAGCACCTCCCAGTCCCTGCTTCCCTGCAATAACCGCTACCATTAGTTTCAGTCTGATGGCGTATCCTGTTCCCGTTTCACACTTGACTCTGGTACACACCTTCGAAAAGCTTTCTCACGCATGACTAGAGGCTCGCTGTGGTTTAAGATTTACTTCAACAGCTCTGATCGAACTCCTTCCATGTTTTTTCAAGGACTTGACCATCCTCATTTGCTACTAATAAATCCCTTTGCTAAATTTTTACATCTTTAATTTTGCTATTGCTAATTTCTGTGTTTCCATCCAGTCTCCGATATGGCGGCTTTCTTCCACAGAGGTGAGAAATCCTCCACACTCTGTGACCCTCTTCCCCCAGTGAACACACTTCCACAGGCTAACACCCTGTAGCAGAGATTATCGCCCCACATGACTACACAGAACTGCACACCTCTACAACGGACCCACTTGTATTTCATCTTGATTACAGACAATATATAGGATTTAATAAATTAAGAACACAACCTAACATAAACTTGTAACAGATGTGAATTGAGAAGTGAGGTACCTTTTCGTCTAACGGTAACGCACTGCATCCTTTGAGCGATTGTAGTTTCCTAACAGCTGTATCCTTGGGCGGATCGTGTTTTGCTCAACAGTCACCGGTACAGCCGAAGTCCAGGCAGCAGAATTCCGGCAGCGCTGCCACCAAATGTAATACCGCGTCCACCACTCGTAGCCTCGTAGATGTTAGACGAGTTCGAGGGTGGCGATTTGGACTCTCCGGGCTTGTTTTTGGCTGAAACCTGGACTGCGACAGCCGGCACCGGTATGGTTGTTAGATTGGTTGTGGGGAGCTGACCTGCCTTGCCCGTAAGATGTTATGGTATTTGGGGAAGACGATGGTAGGGAGAGGCTTTCTGCTTTCCAGTGACTGTAGTCTAGTTACTTTCGTGAATCCGGTGGTTTATTGTATAAAGTACTTTCTTGGTATGTGAGTGATTTAAACATGGTTGTAGAATTATAAAATGTGGATTTAAACTGTCTTGGAGAGCACTAACCAGACCCTACTCTAATTTCTATGTTCACCCACCTGCCACCAGTCCTAGCCTCATAGTCAAGTCACTTCTTCCTAATTACCCTCACCAGTGAATGGTCAATCACAGCAGCCAACCTTAACACAAAATTGCTACTGATCACATTCCATAACATGAAGTAACTGTACAGGGATAGTGAGCTTGCTAGCACCTCTGGCACTTTGCCAATAACCTAACTTTGCTGTTTTAATAAATTAATAGGCCACAGAAATTACATTACAATTACCAAATACAAATTCCCAAATACAATTACATTAATTTAATCACTACACAATCAATGTACATGTAGGTAGTTAAACACAGAATGTAAAATAGATCTATAATAATTAAACTAAACCAATATCATTAGCATAATCACCCGCTTCACTACAACTACAATCCAGAATTAAAAAGTCACCCACCGATTCTACTTTAACCACTAGACCACCAGAACGGGAACATTTTAATCTGAATTGTAGTTGCATTATACACCTAAGACGCTCACCTGGAATGTGGGAGACCCGTGGTTCGAATCCCGGTTGGGGCGGACTTTTGTAATTTCTGGATTGTAGTAAATAATAATATAGACTTCGTCAGCAGCAATGCTACTAGTGGGATTAAGATGCCTAAATATAGTGTAAAAGTGTGATACCAGCGTAAAAAATTGTTATCATCCAAATTTTTTAACGATAAATTCGAAAAAACTGTCTTCAAGCTAATTTCGTACTACTATTTTAATATTAATAAATTAATTGAAAAATAATTAGTTTATAATCCCCAAAATTTCAAAGTGAGCCTAAATTTGTCATGTTTGGTACCATTTGAAAGCATTTTTCATCGACTTAAAGGGAAAGAATATATTGGAAAAATATATTAAAATATATACATGTTATAGCTCAATTAGTTGATTTTGGTGATTTTTTACATTTTGAATTAGGCCTAAATATCTAATTTAATTTAAATTTCCTTATTATAATCAATGATAGTGTTCATAAAAGAGCTGTTGACTACGATTAATGAATCAATCTAAGTTTTTCATTAATAGTATAATAATATATGATGTATTCAACACTACAAATTACAGTTTTAGTATTAGTAGTTTTAGGGCGCTTTAACAGCTAAGATTACTCGTGCCTTACGTAAAGATTAAGGGCCGGTTGCACCAAGTTCAAGATCACGAGTTCTAGTAATCACCCTTGGATAATTTAGTTTTTACCACCGCTAATCCAGTGCGCTAATCTCGAGTTCACTGCTATCTAAAGTCGAGTTCTACTCTGATCCTGTGCGTTGAAGTTGAACTCGAGAAATCAACATGGCCGGTGTTAACATGTAGGCCTCGCCCCTGCCCCTGCCTTGCTCCAACTAGGGCCATGCAACTTTGTAAACTGCTAGCCCTAGCTATGATTAATGCATAACCGCAGCTAAGAGCACCGTCAAATTATTATTACACCATTCACTCGACAGTGGGTCGCCTAGTGAGGTTTACTAGTTACGGTGTACCTGGGTAGGTAGGGTCTAGGTCTGGGATTACTTTTTTCACGCGGTAGGCCGACTGGTTAATCATCTGGTCTTGGCATAGGCGTGCGCAGGGGTGGAGGGGGCAGGGGGATGCCTTGCCCCCCTGCTTAGCTTAGCGTTCTTGAAAATTCACTAAAAATAATTTATAAAAAAATTAAAAATATATCTACTTAGTTTTCCGAAATCTTTACCTACCTTTTTCTCTTCATCATCTCACTTTTTTCTATAAGTTGTATAACAAAAATGCCTTAATAAGGTATTAAGTGTAAATAATAGGAATTCTTACTTTCAAATACGTTCCAAGCCCTCCTCCAAAAAGTTAACCGCAACAAAAATTCGACTCCGGCGGCTGGGGCTACGCCCCAGACCCCCCCCCCCCCATCCGGCCCTTCTCCGCAACAGCCATTCCCCCATATTATTATTTATTATTATTTTTTTTTTAATTAGCATATTTCATATTATTTCATAATAATAGTTACTTGTTTTATCGTGCAAACCTCGACAAAAAAAGGTCGACATGACGACAAAACAAATTACGCACACAAACTACATTGTTTCGATATTGCATTCAGCCCACCATGCACTCTAAAAACATGATTTTCCGAAAATTTCGCCTGCGTCGCTGCATTTTGTGGGGGGCTTTGCCCCCCCCCCCCCCCCTGCTTGGACCCTTGCTTACGGATATACATGCTGGCGCGAATCGCCCCCCCCCATGATTATGTCCTAGATTTGCCGCTGTCCTGTGGCCCCTCCCCCATTGGGTTCAGAAGGGAAAATTTAATTTTTAAAAGCAAATATATTTGGTCAATGATGAAAGAGTTTTATCACAGGTAGTAGCTTATTTTGGTTCTCTGTTCTTGAATAGGCCTTCATGATTACCGGTACCTACCTTGAAAATTTAATGCAATTTAATGTGCTGTCAACAAGAAAATAAATTTAAATATTTCACACACAGTTCCTTAGGTGTAGATCAAAGCTAGGGCTTGCCCAGTGGCAAGGGCCAGCCTAAAAAACAATTGGCAAAATTTGTAAATAAATTTTGATAGGTACCGGTAGAATACCGGAACATGCGCCTTTTTACCTTATAATCCTGTCAAATAAGATCGTATATTGACGTTTGGTGGAAAAATTGCGATGTTGCTGAATTTTTGCAGAGACCTTCCTTATATAATAGTTATTAACATACTAAAACTCCCTTACAATCGGACTGGAGCTTCGGCCGCCATATTGGAAAATGGCGGGCAAAAGTTGTTTGTTTATCGAATATCTCCAAATTCGTTTGAAATAGACAAAATATCTCAATGGCAAAAATATATCCCATTTAATTCCCTACAAAACAGGTGTCTTCTATAGTTTTGGTAGGGGCAAAGGTTACGTCAAAAAATTGTGTTTTATATGTTGCTCATTGGAGTACCAGCTTATTTCCAAATTTTCACGCCCAGCATCAAACAATGCCCGGTAAATCCGTAAAAAATAGAAACGCATATCATGTTTGGATCATTACATTAAAAAAAAATGCTATTGCAAAAATGTTGATTTTTTAAAAGTTTTATCCAATTTGAACGAAAAAAATCGGCCTACATTTACGGTTTTTAAGTATTTTGTCATTATACAAAATATTATAAATAAAATACTTAAAAACCGTAAATGATGTGCGATTTTTTTCATTCAAAGTGGATAAAACTTACAAAAAATCATACATTATTGTAATTGTATTTTTATTTTATTTTAATAATGATTTCGAGAGTTAATGATTGTATTGTATAAACTTATTTATTACTTTATTAATTAAATATTTTTATGACATCCTAGTCTAATTCTATGGTCAATCGTCGGACGTGTTGCTCCTCGGAATCTGAAATTGTATAGAATTCAATTAGCTGACATACAAAAGAACTCCGCTCTCGAAGAGAACAATGTGTTCAAGTCGCAAGTAAACGCACTATAGACGTTTATTAAATTTATGGTAAGGTCGGTCCCTGGGGTTGGGGTTCCCTGTGGAGACACCCACCCCCTTGAGGACCAGGAGCAATTTCTTCTGTCCTTATATGGTCAGCGCGCCACTGCGGCCTCATCACACTAGGCCTACACTGTATGTCGTCATTACGCTAGTACGTCATTGCAGGTAGGGCTTACCATATACATATTTTGTTAGGGCCTAAACACTTTGTTTTTGGTTACAGGCATATAAAAATATTGCCCATCAGATTGGCCAAGAATCTTTTGAAAATATAGGCAAACTCTTTGGCAGCTGCCTTGCAAACATATCCAAAGAAAATCTCGTTTTGAGGGAGAAATATGAAAAAGCAGTAGAAGAAAAAACCAATGAAACAGCGGAGAAACTTGAATTAAGAGAAGAAAACAATAAATTAAAGGAAAATAATAATTTATTAAAGGAAGAAAATAATAAATTAAAGAAAGCCAATAATCAATTAAAGGAAGAAAACATAAAGTTAGTGATTGACAAACAAACCATTCTAGATAAAATAGACACATTAAAAGCAGACAAACAAACGGTAATCGACAGAAACAACACTCTACAGGCTGAAAAAGAAAAAGAAGCTAATGAACACAAGGTAAGTGCAATATGTACGTCATTGGTGCTTCCTGTGGGCAACTGCCTTAGAATAATGTTTGATGTGCTGCCTCCTAGATGTTTAAGCTTTTATTAGCTTCCCTTCCTCGTTACCTGCATGAGTGACCCATAGATGTTGGAATCAGGTTGGTCTCATTCTCATGACCACTAAACAAGATTTTATTGTTGACCAGTCAGTCATAGGGACGCTTTTTAGCGTTAATTTTCACCCGAGAGAGCCATTATTTTGTGTAATTCGATAAACTTAACATTCGTAAACGCAATAGGTTGTTCAAAGGGATCGTTCACCTCTTGTGCCAATGTGTTAATGTGTGTGGCCCGTTGGTCTTGTAGTTAGCGTATTTGCTTCCAATGCAGAAGGTCCAGGGTTCGATTCCCGCTAAAGTCAGAAGTTTTTAACTTCTGATCAGTGTTCTTGTCTTTGTAAACGGTGACTTTGGAGCCATCCTAGCAACGGAGCACATACTAAATTCAGAGTTGTTCTGAATCGGCCTTGTTGATTCTGGCGTTGATCCGCGGGTGTTCGCTCTGTCCATACCACGATTGCTATATTTTATTTAGGTTGGCTTGGTCGCTTTGATTTACTGTCCCCCACTGAAAATCAGTTATATAACTGAGTGGGTAGACTCTAAATTCAATTTATTTATTTATTTATTTGTTTACATTCATTTACCTAAGTAGACACCATTTAAAAAAATTCTTGACCGAAAATAATCGTAGTTATGCTAAATGAATTGTTAAATGTGTAATGGAATAATATCCTTCAACTTCGCCGCTTAGCAGTCGTGGCAACAGCTCGTGAGTGAGTAGCGGCCGGCAGAGAACCAAGTGTCGTGTGTCGCGGAAGAGTCGCCACATAAAGTCTCCTCTCGTAATAATGGTGTCATGCTACGTCAAAAAGGGGCGTAACCTCAAACTAATTGCAACATATTTTTTTCTTTTTGAAACTTCTTAAACTTTCTTATTTATGTTGAGTTTATCATATCAATCAATGTGTTTTATAAGCAATTAAAATTAATCTCGGCGATCAAAACTATATTTAATACATATTTTGATAAATTACGTTTTAATCGATATTTTAATCTGTCATCTTTAACAATCACAGTGATATGATAAAATCCCATTGTATGTTGAAAATTACCTCAAGGTTTTAAAAGAGTAATTGACAAAGTTTAGTCGGATTTCTTCATTAATACTGTACCAAAATGAGTAATTAATAATTATTTTATTTTAATGATACTTCAAATATGCTACATTTTCCAACCATAATGGTTTTTACAACTTTTTATAGCAATTTATACCGTACATTGTTCAATTAAATTTAACCCATGATTGTAAAATATAGATTTCAAATCAAATCATTTTAATTAAGTATTTACCCCAATTAAAGGAAATTGATAAAAAAAATAACTCTTACAATGCTGTTGATAATTAGCACAGATAAGTGTACTCTATTATCTGTGGATATAGGTATCAATAATAGTGTATTAAAACATCAGATTAATTCACTATAATAGTAACATTTAAAATATTTGAAGTTAATTTGTCATGCGTGATACACTGACAGATGTAGCGTAACGCACGAGATCCCCGGTCGACAGCTGCCATCGGCAATCCCGACCGAAAGTGTTTTCAAGGGTACATTGGCGTGTGAATGCGAGGAATTGGTTCGTTTCCAACAGTCTTTCATCATACCATTCATACCTTTTGTTACTCCAAAACACCTTTTAGACACCTGAAGTAGTGCATGCCATTGTCCCTTGTTTGTTTGTTGCTGTAAAGGGGTTAACGGTGTATTGTTTAGCCCATCATTATCTCCCATTCTGCAATAGGGCTACGTCTCAAATACACCTACCTTGTTATATTCTTTTCTTTTCCAAATTTACTGAAATATTCTTTGACCATAACACAGTACGATCATAGTTCATGAAAAAATGTAGTTGTTTGTTTGTTTGTTTGTTGATTTTATTTGCAACAGTACTAAGTACCACAATGGCAAATACAATAGGACACAAATAAATAATACAGAATAGAACAATACAGATATAACATGTCGGTAAATGCGATATAAGTAGAACAAGATCCCCCCAAAATACAAAAATTTGTAAAAAAAAAAAAAACGGCAGCCAAGCTCTCCTTCCAAAGTCTTCGGCTGTGAATGCTGTGAGATATAGAAGCCAAGCATTTCATTCTTTCTCCCTAGTTTCGCATTGAAAAGAAGTAAGATCATTTCGCCTGTTGACGAGCGCCAAGCCAACCATTTTCGTGGTAAAAAAAGTTAAAATTTTAAACTCAAAATCATAAAAAAATTACTTGGCCATTGACTTTTCAGAGTCCTCGTAAGTTTTAAATTTATATAAACACTTTTGGTCAGGATTGCCGATGACGGCTGTCGAACGGGAAACTCGTGCGTTAGGCTTGGGCTACATCTGTCAGTGTATCATGCACAATGACGTACATAAGCTTTGTGTAGCAGCTTATATTATGTCATTAAACATGCATGACAAATTAACTTCAAATGTTTTTAATGTTACTGTTATAGTGAATTAACCAGCCGTTTCAATACACTTTTGTTATAAGCCCATACATCAATAACATTGGTTATAGTTAATTTTTAAATAATTTACTATTAATTGGGATAAACATTTTTAATTATTTGATTTCAAATGTGTATACGATCATGGTTTGAATGTCATTGGACAATGTTCGGTTTAAATGGTTAAAGGTGTAAATCCCCAATGCACTATAGGTGGTCTAAATGTCACTATTTCCTTGGACTAGAATTTTTTATATAAAATATCCTGTTCATTAGATGCATTAAACAAAATCATGGTATACTACAAAATATGTGAATTTTCACAGCATAGGTATGTTATCTTAATATTTAATTTAACTTAGAAATTAAAATATGCATCCCAATCGGGGATTTTGTAATTTCTGAAATCTGAATTGTATTTAATGTTAACAATTCCACCTACGGGAGTGTTTCCCGACTATACAAATCGAGAAATATGTTAACTTATTGAATAATTTTTGCAGGCAACCAATGAAAGATACAACCAAATTGAACTGAAATTTTCAAAGTTGGTAATGGAACATTACTATTTTCGAAGGACTGTGTAAGTATAGACCTACATCTTGCTTTTTTAAGTTATAAATTCAACTGCCTTGTTGATAAGTAACCAGGGGAAGACGGCGTGAGAGGAGAAATAATTTTTACAGCAGCAGAGTCATCTTGGTGGGGGTCTTGCACGTATAATAGGCATCCCCTTGAGGCACCAGTGCCTGGTACAGAGTACTAATACTAATAATAGTATTAACTAATGCGAAGTGTGTTGGTTTTCGCGTGTGATTTGGTATGAATTACTGTGGTAGTTACAAAAAGCATGAAATGGCATTTGAAGGTTATGACGTAATATCACAATGATGTTTGTTTGGTTTGTGAATGATAATGTTACATGTACAGACTGAGGATGGGTGATTTTTTATTGTGCATTGTACGTTACACACAAAATTAACATTAAACTAAAAAAATAATTATTTATTCATAGCAGTTGTTGTGTTGTGTAGTAATGTTTATTTTCCTGTTTTGCTTCTGGCGATCCACACGCAATAATTAAATAGTCAAAAGGCACTCATCCAACCTTGTATAATCTTAAGAATCGTTGGAATATAATGTTAGGTTGATGATGCAGAGTTGTTGAGTGTGGTTCTGTGGGTTGTATGATCGGGGACGGTTGGTATTACTGATTATATCCGCGAAAGTGGCACCTTGAGATACATGGGGCAGTCGGCTGATCTGTGCACATTTGAAGCACGAGGGAGGTAGGATGCAAATAGCTGACGAATGGCCGAACTGTTGGCAATTGACGTTCATATATGTACCGGTACTCCTGGAATCATCCGGATATACGTCATAAAAACGGAAATGGGAGTAATAAGTACACGTTACTCTCAGTAGGACACTTACCCTACTTGCACCCTGTTTTGACATTTGACGAGGCAACGAAGGCCTAGAGCCTATACCACACGATGATAGGCTAATAGGCTTTGGGCCTATAACTATATTTTTCAATATTTTGGCCTAGATAATAGGTTTTTAGTACATTGTTGTGCATAAAATTGCTTTACGTCTTCCAAGCAGACCTATCCTAGTTTAAGGTTAACGGTTGATTAATTGGCATTGTCCCTTTTAAGAAAGGCCGTGAAGATTCATATAATCATTGGGAAAGATAGCCTATTGCTCGGGCCGGCTTTTTCCATTTTAACTTCTAGCTTCTTTCTTAGCTTCTCACTACACCAACCAAGTCACTACAAACTTTAAAAATGGCACAATATTTTTTCGTTTTACATCCACTCCTGCTAAATTAGCAGGTGTAAAATTCTTACTCCAGTCGCAGTGGTGGTAACTTACAACTGGACAAAAAAACGTTTCTGGGTTGTGACAGGTACATTAATTACACCAGGACAGAAAAACGGGTTTTCGTGACAAACTTGTACCTGGTGTGATTGAAACAGGACAAACAAACGAAGCTTAGGATGATACGGTGATACAA
Organism: Sweltsa coloradensis; assembly: GCA_024449915.1. Lineage (NCBI taxonomy): Eukaryota > Metazoa > Arthropoda > Insecta > Plecoptera > Chloroperlidae > Sweltsa > Sweltsa coloradensis. Next base: position 1,575,696 of record JAMZAV010000108.1, on the reverse strand, counting down.
GATGTATTGGTTTTTCTTCCTCATGGGCATGATTAGTTATTACGAAGAGTGGCATTGGCCTGCGAACTCCATGTTCTTCGCGATGCGTGAGCTGTCTTACTTCTATGTAGTTTACCTATTGATTCCTTAAATCTGTCTTTATTGAGTCGATGTCCACGGTGGCGGAGAGTCCTCTGATGACAGTTTTCTTGAGTCTCATATCTTCCGTTGAAAATGTGTGGAACATGAGGTCGCGGAGCTCGAGTGTATTGATTATCTCATCATATGTACGACGGGAATCGGAGCGGATTTTAAAGGTGTTGGAGTTGGAGGATATCGTGAATTGTCCTTTGGTGGCAGTAGTGAGAATAGATATTAGTTTGCTGTATAGTTAAGAATCCCATACATGGTTATGGGGGGAGCACGCTTGGATTGGTTTCTCCGTTGACAGTATGGAGTGAGTGATTAGATGTACTCGAGTGGCGAGAGTGTTGCGAGTTGTCGGAGAGCGAGTGTGCATTCGTCACGTCTTCTTCCATTACATTTACATCCTCAGAGTCGGAAAGGGCTGCAAGCGTGTTTTTTGTGACAAGTGGGGTTGGTGTGTACGTCTTCATTCATTTAGATGTGGATGGAATTATTTTTGTCTTTGTTTCTTCGGCCTAGAATCTTTTGGCCATGGTAGGCTTGATAGTTTCTACCTCGCCGCTTTCTTCGAAGCGAGAGGTTTTCAAGCACTGAAGGGAAAAATGAGTGGGAACTTGAGCGTGATGCCATGGTAAGTAACCCTGGTTGGGGGGTATTTAAGAAAGTAATAATTCGGGGTGGAAGCATGTTTCGATTGGGTGGGGGGCAGTTGACAAGAGGTGTGACGTAATCAAGATGTTTCGTCTAGATGTTATTCCTTGTATTTGAAATGAACTTTGTTCGAATGCGATAACGCGTAATTGCAAGCTAGCCTCCTGTGTAATTGTGCGAGAGAGGCACAAGTAACCGGTCGAATTAGTGTCGATACACTTACAAAAACAAAACAGACAACGCACTGCAGAGTGTGTACAGTACGATGGCGTATATTATAAGGTAGAAGTGCAGTCTGGTTGAGGAATAATGCAACTTATATTTACAATACAGTTGGCGAGTTGTAGGGGCCCACGTCCCTAGGATATAGCCTTGGAGAGTAGGTAGAAAAAATCAAAACGTTTGTTAACACAGTATGTCACTAATTTGTGAAAAGCACAAGTTTTCCGAACACGTGTACTTACGTTCAGAATCAGTAAGTTCCTGTATCAATGTATCTTACCAATGCGAGGTTGTAGGTTTATACATGAGAGCGTAGCACAGTAAACGCGTCCGCACTAGACGAAGTTTGGAGTGAGAGTGTTGGTATTGGGGCGCGTCAACTTGGTATAAGGGCGCGTCAACTGTAAGGCCATAATGCGCCTCTCTAGCCTAGGCTAACGAGAAAAGACCGCTGACTTGATCTAGTCTTCGGGAGGGGGAGGAATGTTACTGGGTACTCAACAGTCAACACAGACTAAGAACTACTCTGGCGTTTTCCTAGTTAGTAAATTTGGGTTTGGTTGGTTTACTTTTAAATTGTATGTATTGTATTTTCTCATTATTTTTGTTGTATCCTATTCTGTATTAATATAACAATTATTAATACATTTTTTATGTGCCCTTCAACGGGAAAATCAGCATTCGTAACGAAGGAACACACACAACATGAACATGACACATGAACATGAACTGAACAAATCGACGGACTCCGTGAGTGACCTATACATCTTCTCATTCACTCTTTTAAAAAATAATAAAGCTACACTGGTTAAATTTTAAACAAAATATTGTTTTTATAATTAGTTTTTTCTGATAAGATTAGTAAGAGAAAAGATGAGAGATATTTATTTTTATTATTATTATTATTATTAAGTCTTTATTTGCAACAGAATTTATTTTCCCAAAAGTGAAAATATAATATATTACTTATAAACTAACAATTTATATTTTTATACTAACCATAATTTAATCGTTAATTTCTCATATACTACAATCATAAATTAATCATGTATGTGTATTTGTATGTGCAAAGTGTATGTGCATGTGAATGTGTGTGTTGATGCATGTGTGGGGTATGTGTTTTTGTCAGTGTGAAAGTGAATGCGATTGCGATCGCACTTTTGTCTGTGTGTAGATATTTTTAGGTGTCGACAAAGGGGCTGTACCAAGAGATTTAAATGATGCAAGAGTATTAAAATGAAAATCAAGGCTTGTGTTTAAGACTGAAGACTGTTATAGGTGTTTTGTAGCCTGTTTTATGCATGAGTGTTTGGAAACGTCAATTCCCACTTTTAGTTGGATAAAAAGGGCACTGATGCCTTAATACTAAAGGATACAATACTAAAGGAGCCAATGACGGTAACCATTTAAAAGGCAAATGCAAATAGCTAGAAACGGCATAACTGTATTTTTGTATTTTAGAGTCAGGTTGTTTGGCAAGTTTCTTGTGAAATTAAGGAAATTAATAACCTAAGCTTGTTCAATCCCAAAGTGTAGCAAGTGGTTAATGGAAAGGGGGGGGGAGTAATTGGTTAATATTCTAGTTTAAGTATTTTCTAGCATTATGAATGGTGTTTTCCCACAGTGCCGCTTCCCGTAAGGCCATTAACCTTGTGCCCCCTATGCCATCATTTTTCCTGTCGATAAATACAATGTTACATAGTCCAGTTTAGAATCGAATTTCCGTTTGCATTTTGTTGAGACAGATTTTTTATGATTGATTGTTGTAGAGGGTCACTAGTAGATGAGAAATCACGAGTATATATTTTTTCTATGTTGGGTTCTTGGAGCCAAATTTGGATTTTGTGATTTTTATACTTTTGGCGATAACTTCTCGGAAATGGGTCTAAACGAAAAGTTTCAAATTGCATTTTTCTTTGCGAATTCAATTGAAATCAGATAACATTAGTTAAATTTGTGTTCTTGTTGAAATGTACAGTCAGTACCAAAAATTCAGATACCATGTGTTTATTTTTACAAAGTACGACCTGCACCGTCTTAGGAAAATTTTTGCGAATTAATCATTTGCGATCGTAATGTTTTAAATTGAAAAACGAATTAATTAAGTGGTTTGCGGTTTTTGTATCTTTTAAACTATGGTGAATAACGGAGGTTCAGGAATGGTTTTGATTTTGATCTCTGCGATTTTATGCTGTTAAATCGAGTTTGCAATGTTGTTTTAGAAGGTTGATATTGTACAAGAAGGCAGTGGGACTTTAGTAGATTAGAGTTATGGTTGAATCGTGGTTAAATTAAAAACATATTTTGCACATTTTTACATGAATACTCAACTAAACACCTAGTACGACTTAAATATTCCACTCCTAGGCTTGTGAGATGTGAGTTTGTGTGGCAGATATGGGTAGCATTATAATAATGAACATCATTTCGTATTATTCTGATGAATTAATGCAAACACTTTAAGCAGCTGTGTATACACATATTATTACTTAGTTGCGTCGCGATTTCTCTTAACAGTTGCGTTGGTGGATGAGCGTTTTTGGCCAAAATAGCCTATGTTATTGGCATTGATACCGAATGTAGAATGATGTTTTGAAACATGTATAAAGTAGATGTGTCTCTATGGTTAGTCAATTCTAATTCTAATTCAATTCTAATTTTTAATTCAAAATCAATTAATTTAATAGAAATACGCGTACCGGTACTGGATAGCATAGATTTATTCTTTAATAACGTAAGTGGGAAATTTGATAACGGTGTTCCGTTTACCTGAAAAGAAAAAAAAAACAGAAAGCTGAGCGCCTAACTCGTCACCGCGCCAGTCTCAGCGACTCTTTTTAAAAGTATCCGAATGTCAACCTTCTATGTTCTTGAACGAATTTGTACAAGTATGTCACATAAAAATTGCACTCTATTTTTTTTGTGGTTTTACAGAACTGTCATCGCTTTCTAAATCTGATTCAAAACTTACAGACATTTTCGGAAAATAAAATATGTAACGGTAAACCCACACACTTTCTTACTAAAATTAAAGTGATTTTCACGAAAACGTCACTTAAAAGGGTGTATTTACCTTACACTTTACAGTGTTTCTGTACAAAATCGTAAATAACTTAACATATACCAACCTCCTAGAACTTATTAATTACCATGTTCCCACTAAATGCACTAGAAACAAACTTACTTTTTAGGCATCCAGAAGTCGGACATTTATTGGATGAGCTAAGCGAGCGAAGCGAAGATTCCATTTCACTACACTGGAGAAAAAAATCCGGAATGTTTTTTTTTTTTTGTATTTTTGTGTGTTTGTCCGCACGATTCCGGCTAAACCAATACTCCAATTGCGATGAAATTTTATGGAGGCCTTTGAAATCTCTGAACTTAGAACTGCCACTTTTTTGAGCGCAATCGAAAAATTATTTCTTATTAAAATCGCAATTTTACGATTTTTTTCAATTTTTGAAAAATTTCTTCTACTTATAACACCTAAATGCTTTATCCGATTGTTATGATTTTTTCACAGGACCATATTTTATGAATTAAGATATTCGTGTGAAGTTTGAGCGCAATCAAAAAATTATTTCTCATGAAAATCGAAATTTTACGGTTTTTTTTCTTTTTTTAAACCATTCTTTGACTTATAACACTTACATGCTTTATCCTATTGTGATTTTTTCACAGATCCTTAATTTCATAGATTAACATATTCGTGTGAAATTTAAGCGCAATTGAATGAATAATAATTTACTATTTATTAAATTTTTAAAAAATCTTCAACTTTGTAATGATTGTTCCACAGAACAACAGAAAATCCGCATAACACATGGCTGCTCAATGCACCAATTACGCTCATCCAACAACGTGGCGTGACTTAAGCGTTTTCCTAGTGATACACATATTGACATCCACAACACCCCCATCCACAACTACAAAACAATGATTAACCTTGCACTATCCAAAACACCTAAGTAATCACCTAAGTTAACACAGATACATCAACTCACACACACAATCATTCACACTCACAGAAACACACTCACATAAGCTATGCGAGGCCTGGTACAAGTCTAGTTTTGGTCTAGCTTTAGCTTAATTTTAGTTATTGTATTACTATGTATATTATATTGCATATATATTATATTGCACTTGTGGGACCTGAGTCCCGTTGTCAATAAATACTTAATTCAAAATTTCAAAAAAAAATTCACCATATAATCTAGAACATAATACTTCACTCACATGACCGTTGAAAAAATTATATCTTGTAACTGTGATTTTACTTTTTTTTTAATTCTGAAATTTGTAAAATTTTGCATTTTGGTGAATTTCTTAAATCGGCTTCAACATGCTTATTTTTTGTTTTACATAGATAATATAGCATTGTCTGCATAGTACCAATCTAAAATTGGCATTTGGAAAATTATGTTTTGAAAATGTGCACAAATATAAACTCAAACACCCCCCAAAAACACTATTTCTTGGTAATCAGCATATGTTGATTAAAACACTAAACCACTTGCTCAAATTACATAACAAAACGTAGATGGTTTACGAAACAGGTTGTCGAGTACGTCAATGATATCCAATATTTTTTGGACCAAAATCCTCTGGTCACGGGGCATAAAATCCGTTCCCATGTTATTTCTTATTGGGTTTTTTTGTCGATGGGACCTAGCTCGAAAATTTCCCAGGTTTGGCAATTTTTTTCGGGTAGAATGGACACAATAGTTTTTCTGTCACTTTGTAGGTTCATAACTAGTTACCCTAAATTACATTTTTTTAGTTTAGCGGGTGAATACCCATTGTTTAAAATATATGTTTTTAGTGCACCATGCAATTTTGTTTGCTACCAAAATTAAACAATAGCTTCTTCTTTAACACTAGTTGGAAATTTTAAATCTTGTACATGGTACTTTCATTGTTTATAAGAATTGACTAACCATAGAGACACATTTAATGGTATCTACTTAATACATGTTTCAAAACATCATTCTACATTCGGTATCAATGCCAATTACATAGGCTATTATGGCTATTTTGGCCGAAAACGCTCATCCACCAACGCAACTGTTAAGAGAAATCGCGACGCAACTAAGTAATAATATGTGTATATACAGCTGCTCAAAGTGTTTGCATTAATTCATCAGAATATACGAAATGATGTTCATTATTATAATGCTACCTATATCTGCCCCACAAACTCCCATCTCACAAGCCTAGGAGTGGAATATTTAAGTCGTACTAGGTGTTTAGTTGAGTATACATTTAAAAATGTGCCAATAATGTTTTTAATTCAACCATGATTCAACCATAACTCTGATCTACTAAAGTCCCACCGCCTTCTTGAACAATATCAACCTTCTAAAACAACATTGCAAAATCGATTTAACAGCATAAAATCGCAGAGATCAAATCAAAACCATTCCTGAACCTCCGTTATTTATCAAAGTTTAGAAGATACAAAAACCGCAAACCACTTAATTAATTCGTTTTTCAATTTAAAACATTACGATCGCAAATGATTAATTCGCAAAAATTTTCCTAGACGGTGGCAGGTCGTACTTTGTAAAACATAACACATGGTTTCTGAATTTTTGGTACTGACTGTACATTTCAACAAGAACCACAAATTTAACTAATGTTATCTGATTTCAATTGAATTCGCAAAGAAAATGCAATTTGAAACTTTTCGTTTAGACCCATTTCCGAGAAGTTATCGCCAAAAGTATAAAAATCACAAATCCAAATTTGGCTCCAAGAACCCAACATAGAAAAAATATATACTCGCGATTTCTCATCTACTAGTGACCCTCTACACAATCAATCATAAAAAATCTGTCTCAACAAATGCAAACGGAAATTCGATTCTAAACTGGACTAACAGGAAGGGTGTTGGCCTAAGGGGAATAAATCAATTACCCCAAGGGCAACAACGCCCTGCTCCTTACCTTATATAATTCATATTCACTGTTGGCCTTAGGCAGTGTTCTCCCCAGGCCCGGACCGCCGGGCGGGCCGCCCGGCGATAATTCCCTGCCGCCCGGCAATAAAAATTTTGAAAAAAAAAAAAAAAAAAATTGAAAAAAAAAATTTGATTTTTTTTTTTTTTTTTTTCTACTAAACGATTTGCGAATTTAATAAACAAACCGTCCACTAAACGTTTAAACGTCCCATCCCTAAACTGCAGCACAGATTGTAAACAACATAATCTCGCTGATCACTATAGAACCCGACAAGGAATGCATTTGAACGAAACACATAAGTTGGCAAAATGGCAATCATCGCTATGATCGTGAACATTAACTGCACACAAGGAGCACACACAAGTGAACAATTTTAGCAATTTTCCAAGTTTATTGATTGCTAGGACGAATTTTAAAGTAATAAAAATGAAGTCATCAAATATAACAATGTTTCAAGTTGTAGTAATTGTAAACCTACAAATCTTAGATAATAACCACTAAAAGAATAATATCATCACCTTTATACGGGCCTATCGTACTCATTGTAGCAATAGGACTACAGTAATTCACAAGCCTACATTACAAAGGAGAAAATAGACTTAAGACTATGATTTCAATCAAATTTGAAATGTTTATAGGCCTACTTCATACCACTAAACCAACAAAAGTAAGCTACTTTAAAGGGCTTCGAAAACCTCTAAAACACCAAATCGAATCTAGGATCTCAAATTTTTTCCCCCGGACCCCCACTATTTTTGGCCCTACCCGCGAGTACCCGGCAATGTTTATGAAATACCCGGTGAACATTTTTTTCTGGGGAGAACACTGCCTTAGGGAATAAATCAATTACCCTAAAGGCCAACAACGGCCCGCTCCTTACCTTAAATAATTCATATTCACTGTTGGCCTTAGGGGATTAAATCAATTACCCCAAGGGCAACAACGCCCCGCTCCTTACCTTAAATAATTCATATTCACTGTTGGCCTTAGGGGAATAAATCAATTACCCTAAGGCCAACAACGGCCCGCTCCTTACCTTAAATAATTCATATTCACTGTTGGCCTTAGGTGAATAAATCAATTACCCTGAGGCCAACAAACCTTCTTTGTATTTTCAATAATGAAATGCACGGAAAACATCCTTCCTGTAACATGGTCTTTATCGACAGGTAGAAATGATGGCATAGGGGAAAATAGATTTATGGAACGGAAAGCGGCACTGTGGGAAGACACCCCTGGCTCGTTCCCCAATCGCAATTTTTTTTTTTTTTTAAAGGGAAAGGCAAAAGTGCACAGAGTCTGCACACTAGAGTGGAATAATAAATTAAGAATAATTACTGACATGTTTTCTGATATGAGATTATAACTGATGTAATATAAATGAAATGTTATTGAATCATATATCATGTACTTACATCTCATTTTATATATCATATTTCACATTTGTTTATGTTACAGTTTCGTACAAATTACTCATCCTGCCTCCCACAAAACAATTTTAAAAAAACTGCTCACGCACGAATCCTTCCGGTTTTGTGGGCTTCTTACTGCTTCTTTCCATGTACATTGTTGCATGTTAATGTACCTATGTATTTTTTTCATTTCAGGAACATTCGATCGATTTGTCGTCCTCTCAAAGGCGAGTTCCAAGAAGCAGAACCACTAACAACAAGGTAAGCACAGGACTTTTTTTACTTGTGATACAAAAATAAAACCATTTTATATTCATTGTTTATAGGGAAGTATACTCCTTTGGCATTTTTTATTATTCTACTTTTAGACTTGTAAAAATGATTGATCAAAGTTCAAGTTTGAATTTGGCATGTTTGCACAGCTCTAGTAAACACTAGTTTGGTCGTTCGTGTTTTATTGTGTTACTCTGCACTCAGTTCGTTTGCAGCCACGATTGCTTCCCGGTGTAAGATACGTGTGTCTACATTAGAAAACATTTGCAGTGTTTAAAAAGTTCAACTTTATGGCATATTCAGAGTTCAAGTTCATCTAAACTTTCAATGTTTGAAAAAGTATATCTTCAAAATATGTTCTTGAGGTTTAAAACATTGTAATCGTTATAGTTTTTATATTTGCTTTCGTTTAGATAATGTTCTTTTGTGCACCTGAGACATTATTTAGATGTTGTTTGATTTTTGATATCATTTTTAGGGCGCGATATACCTTATTGGTTTTATTTTTGTGCTTTAGTATTTATTTTATTTTATGTAATGCCTATATCGCACTTGTGGAGGTAACTCTGTTGTTGGTGGCAATAATGATAATAAAAAATAATAAAAAATAAAATAAAATGAGATATTGAAGTAAAAAAATTAATGATCCATCGTTTATGTTTTCAGTACTCCTATCCACCATAAAGTTAGGCGGGGGAGAAAGCGGGCTAGAAAAGAAAACCGGAGTTGGGTAAGTTCCTTAAAAAATGGAACTAGTTCCAGTTACAAGTTCCTCATAAGAAAAAGGAACTCTTTCCAGTTCCAAGTTCCTAAAAAGTTCCTTTTTTTCAATAATCATTTTTCTTTATATCTTCTCGAGAGGATCAATGATTACTGATTAGTGGGTATCCGAATTTCTACTTAAAACCAAGTATTTGCAAATAATGCATAAACTATGTTTGAGATTTGGGGAATTAAATATATGGGTGAGTATGTAGGCTTTCACGACATGTGAATCAATTTTGAATGATCTTTGGGTTGATGATGCAATGGCCCTAGGCCCTAGCCTGCAGGCAAGCCTACTTGCTTTATGTTCTTGTTCACAGGGCCTAGATTAACAAGCCACGGATAAACATCTAATAAGGTAGCAAAGTGTGTATCGATATTGCATCAAGTAGGCGTACCGTACCGCATAAATAGACCAACCACAATCTTGTCAAGATTATACAAGATCATGCCAAGATTATACAAGATCTTGCCAAGATTATATAAGATTTTGCCAAGATTTTACAGGATCTTGACAAGTTCTTGTATAATCTTGGCAAGATCTTGTATAATCTTGTCAAGATCTTGCCAAGATTTTTCACCAGGGTATGTTGGGTATTTGTCTTTATAGAGTTGAGGATTTCTAGATTTGGGCTTAATGTGTTACCATGAGAATATGTTTTAAGAAGCTTTTTAAATTTTCCCTCAATAGGTGTGTACAAGGCTACCATCTGAGAGATCTGAGAGTCTTAAGTCTATTATTAACAGTCATATGATAATTTTTAATTTAATTTTCAATTTTTAATCTTAATTTTAATAATAAACCTTTAATTGGTATTCTTAATTATTATTATTATTATTATTATTATTATTATTATTATTATTATTATTATTATTATTGTTGTTGTTATAAAGTGAGTAAAGTGCCAAGCCCAATTGGCATAGCATTAGCATAAGCGCAACGCAAACGCAACACAAGCACAAGAAAACACGACGCCCATTTGTCACAGCTGTAGCATAGCGTACGAAATTTAAAAGGCCGTGAAATTATTATTATTATTATTAATACCTCGTCAACTGTTGATGTATCAAGCAATTCCACCTCAAATTCATTATTTACATGATTAATACTACCGTGTATCAGTATTGGTGTTCATTATAATTCCTTGTCTGTGAGAATAAAGCTGGGTATTTTGTTCGTGAAATGTGGTCCACTTACTTAGCTTGCACTTGAATGTATGCTTACTGAAGCGATTGTATTATTTATTATTCTACTAATCTCTATTATATATTATTGTTCTTGCTTCTTGTATGTTTCCTCGCTCCTATTCCCAAACTCTCACTCATTTACTAGGCGATGGTTCAACATCTCGCTAGGAATTTTTTAACCCCGCTTAAACATCTTGTCTTAGGTTTAGTATTCGCCACCACACAACCTGTCAGCCTGAGCGCTAGCATCACTTGTCTCGTCGCTTGTCCTGTCCGTCCGCGTCCCTAGTCTCCTCCCGGACCGCCGCGACCATGCGCAGCACCAGCACAGCGAGCACCTTGTCGAGGGGGTCCATGAAGCCGCGCTGCATCCACTTGGGTATGGTGGTGCGCGCGTGAGAGAAGCCCAGCTTCTGTAGGATGTAGTCGATGCCGTACGGCTCGATGCTCTTGCCCGCCCACGACAGCAGTCTACAACCAGACGGCAGCGTGTTGAGGAGAGGGGAAACCAAGGGAAGAGATCGAGGATGAGGAGAGAACTTGCAGAAACACCAGTCATAGAAGACCGTGACTGTCAACTAAATACCTCTCCCAATACAGGGTCAAAATATAATAAAACAAAAGAAAAGAAGAACATCATTATCTGTTGCCATGTCCAACGGAACTTAACAGTTCCAGTTCCTAGAAACTAGTTCCTTTTTATGGAACTAGTTCCTTTTTCCAGACAGGAACTAAGGAAGGAACTAGTTCCAATTTTCCAGGAACTGTAACTTATTTTCATAAGTTCCTTTTATATAACTTGACTGTACAAATTTAAGGAATGAAAGAGTCAAATCATAGTTTACTTACAAGATGAAGGGATTGTAAAATACTACTCAGTTTCCAGGAAATCTAAAATTCGCCTCTATTGTTCTAAATTCTTGTCATACCCCCAACCCCATTCCTACACTCAGTGGTCAACCCCCATCCACCGTGGGTTTCTCACCATTATTAGCCGCATTGCCAACTAAACATCATTTTTTTCAATACAATTGCCCTTGAGTTTTGAATGATCTTTTGGGCTGTAGCGTTGTGTCGTGTTCATCACCCATGTACCAATATTCTTGTTAAGAATCTTGCCAAGATCTTGCCAAGATCTTGCCAAGAATATTCCTGTCAAGAATCTTGGCAAGATCTTGGCAAGAAATAAACAAGATCTTATTTCAATGCAAGATCTTACAAGATCTTGACAAAAATTTTCACCAGGGATACTCCTTTAATTTAGACTTAAACATAGTTATACTTTCAGTTGACTTTATATTATCAGGCAATTTATTAAAAAACTTTATTCCTGCATTGATTGGAGCCTTTTCTCCCAGTTTTAATTTACCAGCAGCGACAAAAATGTTACCTTTATTTCTCGTCTCATGATTGTGAGTGTCGCTACCCTTTGCAAGCTTATGATAGAAATGTTCACGAACATAAAGAAACGCAGGTTTCTTGCTGCTGCATTGCACATGCTGTAAGTGCATTATCACAATTCAATACTTGTTCTAGTCAAGAGCATTGCAGTGCAGCTAAGAGGGTACTCAGATACCTGCATGGGACTAAAGATAATTATGTGCTTGACGTTTAAGAAGTCTAAATCAAAACTAAAAATAACTGAGTATGCAGATGCAGACTGGGGAAACAGTTATGACCGTAGATCGTATACAGGTTTTGTATTTAAACTAGGGAACAATGTAATATCATGGGAGAGTAGAAAACAACCATGTGTTGCATTGTCCAGTATGGAAGCAGAATATATGGCATTGACTCAGGGGGCCAAGGAAGCCATCTATCTAAAGAGTTTGTTAAAATGTTTAGCTCCACCTATGATGAAACCAGATGAAGCAGTAGTAATTTTCAATGACAGTCAGTCAGCTCAGAAAATTGCTAGTACCGGTACCACAATGTATCATTCACGTACAAACATATAGATATTCAACATCACTACATACGAGAAACTGTAGAATCGAAAAAGATTGAACTTAAGTATAAAATGTACTGATGAAATGGTGGCTGATTTATTTGATGACTAAGGCCATCCATGAACCAAAATCTAAAGTATATGTTAGTGAACTAAATCTAGAAATTGTATGAATGTTAAACATGGTAATTGTTGTTCATAATTTTTAGTATGGTGATTAAGAGGGGGTGTTTAGTACGGCTGGTACCCTACAACCCATTACCCATTACAACATATTATGGAGTCTACACAATCAATGCGTTAAGTTAATTCCCCACCCTGTGCCCTCCTGTCTCACCCCTCGTGCGATCTTCCACAATTATACCGCGTAAATAAATTATTACCAAAATTTCTCTAATGTTTTCAATCTGCTAGAAGTCATTTCATTTCATTTCATTTATTTGCAGTTTTTGGATAGCATTACATAGTTAATATCATTTTAATATAACTGCCATATTAACATTGTCAAGAATTTTACAAGCAAACACATACATATAATAACATACAACTATACAAAGATACAGATGTCAGTGTCTTACAACAGAACACTTTACTCTTAAGCAAAAAATACAATATTAATTGTTTCACTGTTTTGCATATTAGTGCTAGTCATCATTAATAAAAAGTATTAAAAAAGTATAAAAAGCATTTAGGATTTACAATATGCATAATAATAATAACCTAACCGGGAACAATAAGTCGATTTAGTAAAACCATCTTTAGTTGAAATAAAGTAATTAATTAATTAAAATTAGGCCTAGGGCCTATACAATAAAAGTATATTCATATCTTGTTCAAAAGACATATTATAGTATAATGTTTAATAATCATACTCATTAGTTCCGGTAGAATTAAAAGTTAAAAATAGAACACATCATTGGTATCAGTCATTTTGTACTAAGTACTGATTGTCATATCATTAATATATATTGGCATATTGGTTATGTCATCTTAAAGGTACCCATAGTACCTACCTAGGTAGGTTTGCTACTAGTAAATTCAGATATGGTATAGTAGGCTTTTTGTAAGAGATGCTCCTTTAGAATTCTTTTAAATTTTTAGAAAATCACATAGGCCTATTTCTTTAATGGATTTAGGAAGACAATTAAAAAGCCTTTTACCAGCATTCGTTGGAGCTTTATCGGATAGCTTCAAAGACGAATGTCCGAAGTAAAGGTTATTTTTTGTTCGGGTGTTATGACTATGAATATTAATGTTTTGCGTAAATGCATTAAAATGGTAGGTCCGCGTATAGATGATTGATTCATATATGTACTTGCATGGGACCGTTAAAATGTTTAGTGATCGGAAGTATGGTTTGCAGGTTTGTCTTACTTGTAGACCAAGCATTGCACGAATAGCCCTTTTCTGGAGTTTAAGTATGCAAAAAAAGCGCACTTGGGAATAGAGATAGTGCAGAGGCTGGCCTTCCTTATCTTGATAATATATTATCTGCTCGCCAGCATTCTAGCCCCAGCCCCCCCCCCCCCCCCACTGTGCCAACGCTCGTGACCTTGTGACAAGATATAAAGCAGATGCAAGGAAGGAACAGTAAGTGTTCCTTATAATGAAATACTAAGCCCTACTTCATCCGCACGTCATTGTTTATAGGACAGCATTAGGGCCTACGTCTGGGATGAGCGGGTTCAGCCAAGGCCATCTCTATATATCGCTTCGCTCTCACCCCCACGACCCCCCCCCCCCCCCACCCCCACCCCCCTCACCCTCACGATGGCCACGGTTCAGCGGGCGTTACACTAGGAAGTTCAAAAAGTGAAAAGAGAAAGAATTTCAACTGTTTTTTGATGATAAAAGCGTGAAATAAAAATGTTTTTATTATTTTAATTTTTCCTTTTGATGTTTTCTGCTATGTAATTTGAACAGCTATTGTATTTTCCAATACTATTTCCTATTTCAAACTCAAAACAGAGCCGCTTTAGTCCAGTTATAGAGCAAATACAGTTAGCTCTTGAAGGGGTTTTTAATTTTTTACATTAACTTTCCTCTTTTCAATAGTCAAACTCTGGTCTACTATAAAAAAAGAAAAGTAAAAAGTAAAATGACCTTGAAGAGTTGATTGTGATTGGTCAATTTCAGAAATAGGTGGCAGATATCATAACATGTGCCAGAATGCATTTAAACCTGGCTGTGAAATATAATAAAATGCTTGACAAATGTCAAATGTTTCACACTGCCAATTTGAGCATATTCTTTTGAAAAAAAAACGAAATAATAAGAATGATGTATGAGGAAAAGTCAGTAAAATCACCATGAACGTCATCAATTGGTATTGTTTTAGAATATGATTCAAAAGATGAAATTGATTGATTATTACTAGTCAGGTGGCTTTGTTGACAAGTTTGTTATTTACTGGTTTAGAATAGCCCTTATTCTGTTTACTTTTCACTTTTTGAACGTATTATTCATACGATTTCTTGTGTAATTAGTAATTGTAATTTTTTGTAACCGCGTCCACCGGTAATGTGGACGGGTACCCGGGTAGTAAAAAGTCTAGTTTCGTCATCCCTAAATAGTCTCAATGACACAAGACATAGTTAAAAATATAATCCGAGTTTTAAAAAAATCTCGCGGTCATTTGCGGCGCATTTGTTAAGTGCGTTTACTCGCGAGTAGAACACATTGTTCTCTTCGAGAGCGGAGTTCTTTTGTATTTCAGCTAATTGAAATATATACAATTTCAGATACCGAGGAGCAACAAGCCCGAAGATTGAGAGTAAGAGTAGACTAGGATGTCATAAAAATATTTAATTCATAAAGTAATAAATAAGTTTATCCAATACAATCTTAACTCTTGAAGTCATTATTAAAATCAAAATCAAATGCTATTACAAAAATGTATGATTTTTTGTAAGTTTTATCCACTATGAATGAAAAAAATCGGACATCATTTACGGGTTTTAAGCATTTTATATACATTATTTTGGATAATAACAAAATACTTAAAACCCGTAAATAAAGGCCGATTTTTTCCAAAGGAAAATTAAAAATTTTTTAGATTTTATTTTAATTTTAATAATGATTTCAAGGGTTAATGATTGTATTGGATAAACTTATATATCATTTTATTAATTATATATTTTTATGACATCCTAGTCTAATCCTATTGTCAATCATCGGCCGTGTTGCTCCTCGGAATCTGAAATTGTATAGAATTCAATTAGCTGACATACAAAAGAACTCCGCTCTCGAAGAGAACAATGTGTTCTACTCGCAAGTAAACGCACATAGAGATAGTGTCATCATGCCTTGAATGTCGCCACAATGTGCAATTATTTTAACCAACGCAACAATACCGTAAACATTTTATATATTTTGTGTGCTTCATCCCAAGAATAGTAATTTATAAATCTGTGTTGCCAAGTTTTATTTCACGTAATTTAAATAGCAGATTAAAATATACTTTGTATATTTTGTGTTATAGAGTTGGTACATTCTTCTGACTTACGCCAGTGAAGATCGGTAAATCTATCACCAGCTATCACGAATCAACATTGTATCTATTTTTAATATAGCCTAATTGTAGGTGTATAAACGCTTGGGTTTTTGTGTTGAAGTAAATTTATTTGTAGTTTCCCAAACGCATATGGAGATGTTTTCCCGATAGTTGATTTTGACAATGGCGAGTGTTCCTGGAATTAAATGGAGCTCGTGTCCTAATTATCGCATTGTCTTGAGACTATCAATAAACTCTGATTGTTTGTAAATAGACGTGCACTCAACGCATCCTTAGACCGACGCATCCCGGCAGCATTCCAATGTAGGCCTATGCCATCTGGACGCTTGTGACTTGTGAGCTCTATGCCCCATATGGCTGAAAATATGATATCATAATTAGGGCTTGTAAAATAAAATAAAATCGTATTAGTCTATCCACTCAAGTCACAGAACTGATTTAGTATTGTATTTGTACAACATTGTAATGATCAACAGATAATTTAAATGGTTTAATTCCTATCATTCGTAAAACGCTTTTTTGGTGTGGCTGACGTGCCGAACAATGGATTTATGTTGATGAATCGCACCTTTGCTTCTGTAATTCTGTAAATTATATGCATACACTAAGTCGGTTATGTGTGGTATGAGACCTTTTCTAACATGCCTTTAAATAATTACACAATGATTAACGGCTATTGCCCCCAAAAATTACAAAACTTGCAAAATCAATAAAGCGCAGGTCAGTAAACAACGTCATTACAATGTTCGCGAATTTGCGGTATGTCATGAAATTAAAACTTTTAATTCGATTTGGTTGACGATGCGGGTTACTTTTGCGATTATAGAGACACGCGTTTTGTATGTTTCGGGGCTTTGCGTGATTAATAATTCCCATTCCGAGTTTTATTTATCTACTTCTGCAATTTATATTATGCATACACGTTATTGTTTTCTTGTTCTCCACGCGTTTTCGCCATTCATAAATAAATCATTAGATTAAATTGTGGAATCTGTATGCGAACGTGTGTACTAATTGGATGAGCGTAGCGAAGATTTCAATTTCACTTACCCTTGAGAAGAATAGCTCTGTTGTTTTTTTTTTGTTCGTTAGCACTCTACGGGGCAAACAGCACATCCGATCTTAATGAAGTTTGGAGGGGACCTTCCACGATTTTGGGTACAATCGAAGAAATATTTCTCATGAATATCGTACTTTTACGATTTGTTTCGATTTTTAATGCGACATTTTCGTGACATTTGGCCCGCGACCGGGCAAACGGCTTCTCCGATCTCGATGAAACTTAATGGGAACGTTAGAAATCACGGAACTTGTATATTTTATTATTTTGGGGACAATCAAAGGTATATTTCTCATAAAAATCGTGCTTTTAGGGTCAACGATGGGTCAATGTGATCTCGCCGCCCCACACCGTTTCGCGGCTAACGAGACTCGTGACGGTTCGGTTCTGTGTTTTTGAGCGAGCGTAGCGAGCGTCTCCACTTGACTCTTATGGCTCGAATGTCTGTTTTTTTTTTTTTTTTTTTTTTCTGTTACTGCTTCGGTACAGGTCGCACCGTTTCTCTGATCGACCTGAAATTTTGCACACATGTACATACCACAACGGCGACAAAATCTGAGATAGCCAAATCATTTTGAATGTCCGTCCGGTCACAAATATGTTAATTTTATTTTGATCCGATAAGTAGTGTCGATGGAAATTACATTATAACAAAAGTAACGTTGCCATGGCAACGAAAAGACGCGCGAAGTTTCTAATGCACTGCCACCTAGAAATAATCAAAATACTTTCGAGGAAGCAGTCTATTATTTGTCACCAAAGAGTTTAAATAGTTTTCCCAAGGAGTCAAGGTCCTCTAGATGGCGGTGGATTTTATCCATTCTCTCCTATTTTACAAATTTTCAGCTAAATCGGTCAAGACCTTAAAGGCTTATTGGTATGTAACATTATGGGAATGTCGTACTCGGGTCGTGTTGCACGTACCGGTGCTAGCTCAACAACGCGTCCAACTGAGCGTTTTCCTAGTTTATATTTGACGCAACAACCGTTAGGTCATAATGCACCACTCTAGCCTAGGGGATATGGCGAGGAGGGGTCCATGCTGTCAGAACCAGACACGGGTAAGGGGAGGAAGGAGGGTTTCTCACGTCGCGGTCGTCATTGTCTTTGTCATCGTTCGTCGTGTCATTGTCATCGTCGTCGGGGAGGTCGTCAAGGGAAGGAGGAGGTGTCCCCGACGACGATTACCAGAGCTCGCCTCTAGTTTCGGGGTCTTTCAGACTCGCAGTCGGTCGCCTCGCATTGTTGAAGGCAGACATGGTTCACTTTTGCTCTTGTCTTGATAATGACGACAATGACGACAACAATGACGACTTGAAACACTAACCATTGGATAAAAATAATCAACCATAAAAGCTCATCCATCAACGCGACTGGAAAAAACATTCGCGAAGTGGCCTAGTTTAGCCCATTGTGAATGTGATAGGCCTAGGCAAGTATAGCAACGCTTTACTACAACAATGCAACATGCGAACCGAAATGAAGGCAAGCCACAAGTATGTCTTAGGCTAGGATACCAAAACACTAAAAAGTACAAACACAACACATTTCTAGGAATAAACTAGTAGCCAAGTTGCGCTTACATTCAAATGTGAGTGTAAAATTAAAATTGTTATTCCATAACCACGACTTTTTAATTTAAAACAATGTGCAATGTGTATTTTTTGTTGGTATCCTAGACAACCTGAGACTTGCCCTTCATTTCGGTTTGCATGTTGCATTGTTGTTGCAGTAGTGTTGGTTGGCTATATAGAGGAACTTACCCAACACTAGAAATAACTATAAAACAGTTTTGTAGTAAAAACATCATAATATTATAGTCTTTTGAGAAGAACAAAACTATTTTTCAATTTATTTTACGTACTCCCAATATTGCGGCTTTTTAAGGCATTTTTTGTAATCTTTCTATAAAATATAAATATAAATATACTGTGTAATTATAATGTAAGGTGGTTGTGACATTGAGCATTTTTTGCACTCAATATTTTAGGTTAACAGTAATTAGTAGACTTAGTTGACACTAAGTTATATTCGATCGATTGTTGTTTGTGGGGTTTCATTTAGTTGGGTTAACAAGTAGTGCTATGCTCTTTTGAGGATCTCCCCTTCCAAAAAAGTTTCCCCATCTACGGTCGGGTGTTTGACGTACTGATGGGGCTGTTAACCCAGGCATGGGTTAATTTAGCGACGACCGGCAAATCAAATTAATTTAACAACAATGTACGGAAATAATAATAAAGTACTAAGAAAATTATACAACTTAACATGAAACCTTTCGATGTTCCACCCCCGTCTTCCCCCCCCCCCCCGACTAGTGTCACGATGACGTAATGATGCAATCACTCATCATGTAATCTCAAAACAAGGCCATCCGGGCAAGCCATCTGAGTACATAAATGTTAATTTTAATTACCTACTTTAATATCAATTTTATTATATTACTATTTACTATTTAGGGATAACACACACAATTCTGTGTTCAAGGGCTATGCTCGTTGTGATCTTTCTAATGATTGTACACATTGTCATGATCATTGAATAATAATAAATAAATAAATAATAAAAATGAAGAATATTTATATTAACATTAAAATCCAAAATTAATAATTATTAATGTTGGCTTAAAGTATTTATTATATATTCAAGTACATTCAATACACGATCGGAAACTACAGGACGCCACTCAGCCAAGCAACCGTCCAGAGCGGCAATCTTGATGGCTTATCATCCAAATCCATATTATAAAATCCATTCCGATTTTTTTATGTCTCAAGTGTGTTAAATATTAACAATTCCACCTACGGGAGTGTTTCTCGACCATCCAATTCGAGAAATATGTTATCTTATTGAATAATTTTTGCAGGACCAGAGTGTGGAGTTCTGGCACTTAAAACCTGACTTCCAAGCACTAAACTCTAGCGTATAACAGCATTTCAAATACTGTGTAAGTATAAACCTACATCTTGCTTTTTTAAGTTATAAATTTAGCTGCCTTGTTGATAAGTAACCAGGGGAAGACGGCATGAGGGGAGAAATAATTTTTACAGCAGCAGAGTCATCATGGTGGGGGTTTTGCATGCAGTATGATATGCATCCCCTTGAGGTACCAGTGCCTAGTACAGAGTACTAATAATGTGGTCAAAGTGTGTTGTCTTTGCGTGTTATTTATTGTGAATTACTGTGGCAGTAAGAAAAAACATGACATATCACGAACACGAAACCAAGGAGGAATGAATCCTGACACCAAATGTGGTCAGATAAGGCCTGGGGCCCACGCCCCTAGGATATAGCCAGGAGGGTAAACAGCAAAAACCAATACGTTTGTTTACACAGTATTGTCATTAATTTGTGAAAAGCACAAGCTTTCCGAACACGTGTACTAACATTCAGAATCAGTAAGTTCCTCAATCAGGAAATGTGTTAGCACAATCTTACCGATGCGAGGTTGTAGGTTTACACGAGAGCGTGGAGTAGCACAGTAAAGCGAGAGTGTTGGTATAAGGGTGTGTCACTGTAAGGCCATAAATGTTCCTTTTTTGCTTAGGCTAGGGAGAAAAGACCCATGCTGACTTGATCCAGTCTTAGGTAGGGGGAGGAATGTTACCGGGTACTCAACACACTCGCTCACTCGTCTAACAAAGACTCTGTCGTTTTCCTAGTTAGTAAATTTGAGTTTGGTTGGTTTACTTTGGGTTTGGGGGGTGTATAAATTGTATGTATTGTTTAATATCAATATTTTTGTTGATCCCTATTCTGTATTAATTCAACAATTAATAATACATTTTCTTATTTACCCCAAACAGGAAGTTGTACGAGGGCCGGAGCCGGAGCGGCTATGAGAACCAATCCACGGCCTCGGTGAGTGACCTTAACATCTTCTCATTCTTCACTCTTCTAAAAAAGAATATAGATTTAATCTATGGGCTGTATAATTATGTGTAGTGTGGGTGTGGAAAGCAATGGTGTGTAGAAATAATATTAAAACAATCGTCACTCTAAATTAAGTGCAGCACGTAGTTCAGTGTTTCCACTGTTGTCACAAAATTTGCATATAATTGGTGCCCAAAAAAATTGCAAAATATATTTTTCTTAATTTATGGTTTTGAAGGCATATCGACGTAGGCTGCCAACAGCTTACCTTAAATGGTGTAGGCGTGCCACGAAAGGTAACGTAAACAAATACACAAACAAACAAATAATCAAACAAACTACTCAAAACGTTTTCGGTTCACGTGACGGAGTGGAGAGAGACAGTCGAAAACCAAAAACTAGGCTTGCTGTTGGCTAGGAGTGTGGGGGTTTAGGAGGAAGGGGGTGGAGGAAGGGGGAGGAGCACCAACTTTTGCCGTGATTTGCAGATCCACTGGTAGGCAAGTTCCCACCTTCTCAGTTCACCAGCTTGTAGAGAGTGCAGGGGCAGTACCGAAACAATGTAGTTTGTGTGCGTCAATTTGTTATTTCGTCATGTTGCCCGCCGCTGTGCTATTATTAATGAC
This sequence comes from Sweltsa coloradensis, assembly GCA_024449915.1. Classification (NCBI taxonomy): domain Eukaryota; kingdom Metazoa; phylum Arthropoda; class Insecta; order Plecoptera; family Chloroperlidae; genus Sweltsa; species Sweltsa coloradensis. Next base: position 1,554,078 of record JAMZAV010000108.1, on the reverse strand, counting down.
TCGCTGAACGAATGCTTGAATCCACGAGGATGGCAAGGATAAACTATACCTTGTGTCGACCCAAGTAACACTCTGTCAATCATCTAAGTGAAAGGGAACCGGTGGTTTTGTGCTCAATACAATGTAAATAATCCCCATTGCCTGTAATGGCCTGTCCATCTTGACCCGTATTGACAGTTTCAAACCACAGGGACCTCTTTGGAATCTGGTACCAGCCTGTATTTGAGAACGTCCCCTTTTATATAACTGAGTGTCCACTAATTTGCTCGTACATGAAGATTTAGAAGTGGTTGCGTTTTACATTAGTTTCAACAAAGTAGGCGGGAGGCCTCAATACAACCTGCGTCTTTTCAGTTTGATGATTGACAGAGTGTTACTTGGGTCGACACAAGGTTATAGTTGGTTTTTGGTTCGGTCTATGACTGGCATGCGCATGCGTCGGAGCGCGCGTCTTGCTAGATGCTCGTTTTTTTACACACACATAGCATGGCATAGCGTGTGACAAGCGGAATGATGTCAGTGTACTCACTAAGAAAGAAATATTATGGTTAACATGTTGTATTTATTAACCTTCTAAAATATGTTTCTTAGGTACTGTATGTACTGTATGTTAATGTAGCTATGTATCTTCTTCATTTCAGGATGAGGTTAGAGGAGAAACCCTTCGAGAGTACGTTAACGAATTAGAAAAAGAAGCAGCAGCAACAAGGTATGCACAGTACTTATTTTAAATGCAAAAATAAAACCATTTATCACTTGTAAAAATGATTGATCAAAGTTTTAAGTTTGAATTTGAATTTGGCATGTTTGCACAGCCCTAGTAAACACAATGTTTTATTGTGTCACTCAGCACTCGGTTCATTAGCATCCACTAGTGTCCCGGTTTAAGGGGCCTGCATATCACGTGACTTTTTCAACTCCGGTAATGCCACTCCTGTAATGCTCCGCGTCTGTTTCCTAAAGAAAATAGTGCGACCTTATTTGACTGTTTTAGACAACAATTTTTGACTCATGGATTACATTGCAGATTAATAGCAATCGGCGTTCAAAGTTGTTGAATTTGATAGGCAACTTTGTGTAGCAAATCCATTCTATTTCATAATGATATCGTTTAATAGTAACGCTACGGAAAACCAGCGAAAATCATCCTTACTGCATCTAGTACGCGACCAGCCGGCGAAGGAGGGGAGTATAACCCTAGAAGTGAACGACTGAGCGGCAAATTGAAAACACTGGCAATGTGGTACCACAGATAACATTACTATGTTACTGTTACATTACATTACTATGTTTATTTGTGGTGGTACGAATCAGATGCTCGCTATCTCAAGCCCGAATCGATGTGTGATTATGTCCGTCCTATTCATTCATAAAACTGATTTGCGAAGGATATCAATAAATACACTACACATTCAATATAGGGATGACGAAACCCGACTTTTTTACGACCTGGGAACCCGTACACAATACCCGCGGGTTACCCGGGTAATAATACAAAAAAAATCGAGTGGGGTGTCAAATTGACCGCGTAAAAACAAGCTCGGCAATAATCGTAATAACCTAGATGTGATGTAGGCCTAGTTCTTGAAATTATAAAAATAATGTTATATAACCTTAGCTATCTGTTATTTCACGATCACGTAACGTTGCGAAAGCAAGAGGCAATAGTACTATTAGTGGGCTCATAAAGATAACAGAGACTGAGGAACCTAGAGACAGATAATCGCAGCGCAGCTGTTTATCATCACTATCAAGGACACATTTACCAACAGTAGTCGCTCGAACAGTGCGGGTGGGATGGGGGGGGGGAGGTTGTTGATTCATGATTGTGGCGGGATAGAACTACGAAGTGATTGTTAATTGATCCGTTAATGATAGTACCGGTAATAATTTTTAAAATAATAACAAACAGGCAGTAGGGCAAAGCCTACAGGAATTCAGGAATCAGGATCACAAAGGCCAAATAACTGTTCTACAATCTACAGTGCGACTGCTATTCTGGATTTAATTTATACAACACGTCCTTTACCCTTCATCAAAAGATAGCGCGGCAGGGGTAGAGCGTAGAGGCCGAGGGGTCAACCGCTTACACTAGGAACAGAAGTCGGCGCCCGGCGGCATAAACAAAGGACATTACCGAAGTGTCATGTTGTAAAGGCACAAATCAAAAGGAAAATACCGCTAAGCACAAAAGATGTCATGATGAATCAATCCACTAAAGGAGCGACTAATAGAAACAATTTATTATTTTAACACCATTTGGCTATAATAGAAAATCCCGCATCTCAATTTCAGAAACCGGTTTTTTTCGGGTAATCGGGTATTGGAAACACGAACCCGTACCCTACTTTGTCGGGCAGGTATCGGGTACCCATTTCAATATAAGAAGTCAATAATAAAAATATCAAACAATATTCCAAAAGACCATAAAACTAAAACATTCATTCACAAGACAAAACATAGGTAAATCTTAATATGTACAAAACAGAAAATGAGATTTTACGTAATCGTGGACCCATGATTCTCAAGTGATTTACTATCTTGAAGATATTTACCATACAAGGAATAAACACATTTTTAAACATAGGAACGGACGGGGCGCACTAACAGGGGCCATCTAGGATTTCGCCGTTGATTTTTTACATATTATGATATAATATGTAATCGTGAATAACAAAAATTACAACATTACTAAGGCTAGGATGTGAAAGATCTAAAAAAATCTGACAAATATTACCTATAAAACTTTTAAATATGACGCAAAAAGTGTCATTATTTAAATAGTGGATATTTGCAGATAATTATACATTAGTTTGTCTTTTAAATGTTAATAATAATATATAGAAATATATATATACAAAAAAAATATAGCAATAAAAATTTGATGCTCAACTTTTCAGGGGAGATTGAATAATTAGCCTTGTATGCCTCCTATCTAAATTTTCAATTATTCATGAACAATTTCGAAGTCTACTAGCCGCTAGGTACACCTTCGTTATCTGTTGACAAACAACGTCACAGGTCGTTTACAATAAAATAACACAAAATAAAAAGTTCCCACTTTTGTGGAAATTTATAGCACAAAAAATAAACAAGTAAAACATGATTCTGGCATTAGACAAAAGGCTAACCATTTATAAGTGTTTTCCCTAATACTGGAGACCCGTGAGACTTCTCTATTCAGTCCTAAACAATACTTTTTTAGAGTTACGTCACGAATACTGCCCGTTTCACAACAAAAACGCGGGAGACCAAATTATCAAACGTTGTAAAGCTAAACTGTGATAAATTGAATAAAAATGTTACGGTGTTTGTACATGAAGACATATACTGTAAATGCTCGTGGCCGTGTTAGCTCAATAACACTTATTCCTTGGCGATTTTCTTGCCAATCTTAATTTTTTCCTTGTCCGCCCTCTTAGTTGCCGCATCTTTCTGACGTTTCTGCTTTTCTTGTTGGGCATTTAATATATACGGTGGATCTTTTATTGGCAACCCCCTTTTGTGGCGTGGATCAACCAACTCGGGTTGTATGCAATTCATGTAAAAAAATTCCACTTGCTTCCTCACGTGGATTTCCCAAAAGTGGTCTTGCTTGAGTATGAAAGTAATTCATGCATTTCATTTTTAACACTAGGAAGCTTCACAAACGCTTTTTCAAGCGCGTTGTTGGATGAGCGTAGTTGGTGCATTGAACTGCCATGTGTTATGCAGATTTTCTGTTGTTCTGTGACAAAATCATTACTTAGTCGAAGATTTTTTTTTACGAAAAAATCATAGTTTTAAAAAATAAAAAAAATCGTAAAATTGTGATTTTAATGCAAAATAATTTTTCAATGGCGCTCTAAAACGTGGGCGTTTTAGTTCAGAGATTTCGAAGGCCTCCAGAAAATTTCATCCCAATTGGCTTGTTCACGCAAAGCTCCGCGCAGATCGCGCCACTGCACTAACCCCCAAAACCAGGGTCCACTAGATACTTATTCCGAGCTGCTTGTTAGGTATCTAGTGGACCCTGCCCTAAGACCGTGGCGGTGTTTGAAATAAACTTTGTATAGCAGGCTCTGCATTGTCAAATCTGTATGCTTCCTCGATTGTTTGTTTACGTTGTTTTACCATTCCTTCTTTAATCAATGGTTTTACGTAAGTAGTCGTACGACCTATTTCAATAAATTTTATTCAATAGCACATTTTGTTTGTTTAAACTTTTAAACAATGAAAACGTGAACGATAGGAAAATTAAAATAAGAACTAAAAGCACATGGCGCCGTTGAAATCTAAACCTGGGGCCTAGCACTGTTATTGAGATTAGACCTAGGCCTACTTGGAATAAGGCTTCTAAGGACTAGGGCCTAGGCTTTTCTTCAGCATTAGATGTAGACCTAGGCATATCAATATCTGGTATTATAAATTAGCAAGTATAGGCCTACGCCCTACTTGCATACGCCTCAGCAAAGCTTAGGGCTTAGTCCTAGCCAGTGTTGATTTGTTGACATGAGAGAGGTTACGTAGGCAGGAGGCCGAATAAAGACACAATTGTCAGTATATTATGTGTGATTGTATTTATTTGTAGTAATAAACACGACAGTATGCCCTCCTCTCTCCTTACACGAATACACACAGCAATTGGGCATTTTGCTTTCAACATAAAACTATGCAAACTGACAGTAAAAACAGTAAGCTGCTGACAGCTATGAGCAGCCATGACACCCGCAAGTTGGGCTATCACCGCCGTCTACACTCTACATCCGCCTTTACAGGCATCCAGACGGCGGTGGGGGGTTAGTACAATAGCGCAGCGTGGTGAGTAAAAGTCGCAGTGAACAAGCCAATTGGCGTATTGGTTTAGCCGGAATCGTGTTAACAAACAGAAACACACAAAAATACAAACAGAAACATAAAAGAAAAACAAAAAAAAACGTAAAATTGCGATTTTCATGAGAAATATTTTTTAGATTGTGCTCAAAAACGTGGCAGTTCTAAGTTCAGAGATTTAAAACGCCTCCAGAAAATTGCATCGCAATTGGAGTATCGGTTTAGCCGGAATCGTGTTCACAGGCACACAAAAAAAGGAAAAAAAAACATTCTGGATTTTTTTTCCAGTGTAGTAGAATGGAATCTTCGCTTCGCTCGCTACGCTCATCCAAAAAATGTTGTCTCAAAAAGAAACTGAAGAAAATATGACTATGTTAAAAGCTAGGCAAGGGCTTTTCGAAGACAAGCCAGGGGGAGCAACTGCCCCCCTTCTCCCCCCCCCTGCGGACGCCCTTGGTAATTGTGTGCTCTGCTCAGTTGCTACACTCTCATTTGTACTCGATTGTTCGCTCGACCTTGAGCGTGGAAGTCGGCGACCCGCGGGGAGAGGTTGGCTGAGGGCTGTGACTGCGGGACTGGCGAGCTTTGGCCGGGAAAATAACGCCAAGTAGTTTTGTTTGTCATGCGTGTGGTGATTGGGTTAAAATATTCTCATATTTGAAATGGGTTTTTATTAGGGCTGTGCGAGTACTCAAATTTTTGAGTACGAGCCGAGTTCACGGCGAGTTCGAACAAATCCGAGTTTCATTTATTTTGAACTCGAATATTCGAGTGTCGGTAAAAACAGCATTTTCAATTACCGACCCGTCAAAAGTTACGTGTTTCCTCCGTTAGATAGCAGCACACGCGGCAAAGTTTGTGATACACGATAGTCGAACTCCTTCTGACGTGAAACTCGTTATGATTGGCCGGCTGAACTTTGCGAGATCCAATTGGAGCTAGTCATACGTCACATGCGAGCGTTGATTGGCTGTTTTTGTGAAATCATTGACGTCTACCGTGTATCACCACTTTTGTGTCCGAGATGTATGTTGTTGACAACAAAAATGGCCACGATTCACAAGGCGAGAGCAGAGGAGCTAGATGATTCGTAAAAATATGCGGCGGACTAGGCTTGGGCGTAATTTCTTCATTAAAGCATAGGCCTAGCATAAAATACAATTTCGAAGTATTCATGAGATGGAACACTTGTCACAATGCAGGAAAACATTCAAACAACACACGGCGTGACAGTACCAGTGATAACAGGTAGGCCTAGCCTAGGCCTAGGCCTAGTTGACAGGATTTCTTCTGATCATGATTAGGCCTAGTATATTTTACAGATCTTGGGCTCTAGCTAGGCTTACAAACTCACATCGACATATCAAAACGCACCTATCACTGTACAATAGGCCTAGACCTAGCCTATAGCACCCTCCAAAACCAAGTTTAGTTGTAGGCCTAGGCCCTAGGTTTCCATAACCTAAAATATTTGACCCAGGAGATAAGCCTAGCCCTACGCCTGGGCCTAGGCTTTAAAACTGAAGAATTTGTTTGATAGGCCTAGTAGAAAGTTTGAAATGGAGAATACGTTTTCTCAATTTGGAAATAAACTCGATTTGAACTCGAATTGAACTCGAAAACCGAACATTTGACTGAACTCGAACTCGTACTCGACTCGAATTGAAATCTCCCGTTCGCACAGCCCTAGTTTTTAGTAAAAATATTATGTACACCTCATACATTCATACCCAAAAAAAAGAATGCAGCATTGTCAACTGCTAGTATTATTACAGTTTTGAGCCACTAGACCACAAAATCAGTAACAAACAACAATGGTTCGCTTTTCCTATAATTCAACAAAATATGTTATGAAATAACTGAGCCGTGTAATGTGACCATTATAGGTTGCAAGTGAAAGGTTTTAGTGCAACGTGTTTTTATATTGCAACTGACTTATGCACAATGGCATGGCACCAACTAAATTGATTATTGTTGTAAAATTTAATCCAAAAATGATTCAAGTATAGGCATACCTTTCACTGTTTGCGGAAGTACTCGGCTGGGAATCTGGGTTTGATTCGGGAACACTTTTGTTTCCCCATCTGCACACAATTAATGTATTCAAATTAATTGGATTAGCGGAGCGAAGATTCCATTTCACTACACTGGAGAAAAAAATCCGGAATGTTTTTTTTTCCTGTTTGTATTATTGTGTGTTTGCTAACACGATTCCGGCTAAACCGATACTCCAATTACGATGAAATAATATGGAGGCCTTCGATATCTCTGAACTTAGAACTGCCACGTTTTTGAGTGAAATCGAAAAATTATTTCTCATTAAAATCGCCATTTTACGATTTCTTTCGATTTTTAAAAAAATTTCTTCGACTTATAACAACTACATTTTTTATTCGATTGTAATGATTTGTTCACAGAACCTTAATTTTAAGAATTAATATATTCATGTGAAATTTGAGCGCAATCAAAAAATGTTTTATTATGAAAATCGCAATTTTACGATTTTTTTCCATTTTTAAAACATTACTTCGACTTATAACACCACCTACATGCATTATCCGATTGTAATGATTTTTTCACAGAACCTTAATTTTATGAATTCATATATTGGGGTGAAATTTGAACGCAATCGAAATATAATTTCTCGTGAAAATCGCAATTTTACGCTTTTTTCATAAAAAAATAAATTCTTCGACTTATAACACCTATTTGCTTTATCCGATTGTAATGATTATTTTACAGAATCTTATTTTTATGAATTTATATATTTGTGTGAAATTTGAGTGCAATCGTAAAATAATTTCGCTTGAAAATCGCAATTTTTCGCTTTTTTCGTTTAAAAAAACATACGCTCATCCAACAACGCGCCTGAAAAAGCGTTTGCGAAGCTTCCTAGTTATCTGAAATACGTAGTGCAAGAGTATATTGCATGCCTGGGGTTGCTAATAGTGGGATTTTTCTTAGTTATTCATGAATCATGATTTGTGTTTGAAGGTAGTAGCTAGCTACAGACATCTATGGGCAACCTTACTTTTAGGCCTAAGTAAGTACCTAAGTAATCTGTTTAGAATAAGGTCAACGAGGTTACAACTAGAATGGCACTTTGTAAAACGAGCCATCCCTATTTATGCAATGAATGTTTTTCAATGCAATGTTTATATAAATGTTTCAAACTTTGTTTTCCTCCACTGACATATGTTTTTTTTTTAGTTTTCTTGTATTTTTTACCCATCACTGACTCACTTCATAACGCTAAAGAAATTATTATTCGACACCACATTCTTCATTCATTAGAGCAGTGTTTCCCAAACTTAAAATATGGCGACCCGGTTTAATCATGCTCCTACTATTAACGACCCGGCTTAATTAACGCATGTTTAATTGTCTTTTTTAGAAAGAATAGAATAATTGAAATGCGTGCTACAACAATGTATATAATTATTATTTTTATAGTTTACTGTAGTGAGAAAATTATACAGATTTTAATTCGTTTTACATGTTATGGTAAATAAACAAAACAAGCTTACCATGACAGTCAATCAGCCAGGTTTAGTGGGATGGGTGGGCTTGATGATTCTCAGTCAGCTCGTTCCAATTAGGATCTGCAGTTGACAGTGCAACTCTCCTAATATTGGAACTAGTTTGGAGATGGTTCCTATCTTTTGTCTTGAGTTTTGTGAGAGTTGAAAACCCCAATTCGCACAGGTAGGTCGTGGAAAACGGTAGTAAAAACAAAACTGCCCTAGCACTAATGTTCGGAAACTCGACCGCACATTTAAGCCAAAATGCCCATGAGGACAAACTATCGAACTCTCTTTTCAGTGACAAGTTGTTTTGCAAACCTATCATCTCTTCCTCTTCCTTATCACTCAAACCAGCTATTGAAATGTCACTTACACTTGTCAGTAGATAGGGGCTATGCACCCATAGCATACTCTCAATGGTTTGGAAGTGCTCCACAGTAAAATATTGTTCTAGTTTTGTTTTCAAGTTTTGCAGATGATTTTTAATTGTTTGCAGAACTATTTCCTGCATATCCATATCCAAATCCAATCTATTGGATTCTTGTATTTCAACCATTCTTTTGTTGAAAATTGGAAACATACTGAAATTAGGTGTCCACGCGTACTAGCCACAGCGAAACTGTTTTTATAAAAGTTCCTATCTTCTCTGTAAGAATAAACACATTGTTGTTTTTGCCTTGCAATTTTAAATTGAGTTCATTCAAATGTGTAAACATATCTGCTAAATATGCGAATTTCAAAACCCACTCGTCGATTTAAAAAATGCTGCATATTCTGGCTTCTTGTTATTACAAAATTGTTTAATTTCTTCTTTGAGCTCGAAAACTCGCGAGATAATTTTCCCCCTCGAGAGCCACCTTACTTCCGTGTGCAGGTGCTTGTGAGAGGAGATCTTTAAACTTTCTGACAAAAGAACTTCAAAGCAGATAACACATTGCGGTTTTGAATTTTCATGTTTTTTTTCATGTCAATTTTCAGTCTGTAAAACCAAATTTTAAATAATCTTTTGATTATTGACGAATCCAAGCCTCCTTCATCTTGGTTGTTCGTTCGACCACTGTAGATTTAATCCTTGGTATTTATTGAGCCTGTCTGTACGTGACTGACACAATAGTATTTCTTTCTACAATTTAGATGTGGAACCAATCTTTGGTGGGACTTGCTGTTTTGTACTAGGCCTAAAAGATAAACCCCATGCACATGGCAGTATTATACCGCGACCCGGCATCGAACACATGGCGACCCGGGGACCGGGTCGCGACCCGTAGTTTGGGTAACGCTGCATTAGAGCACAGTGAAAACTGAACGGGAATAAAAACGATCGTGGGCACGAGAAGAAGGCCGCCCTCCAGCACATGTCTATCGCTAGTGTAGCCCCCCACCCACACCCAGCCTAGTTGGTCGGAGGGCGGGGAACAGCTTAGCGATGTATTCATGCACGGCCTAGAACTTCTCCACACTGACACAGCCGGCACACTAGTCCAGTGCCGATCCTTGCCGTGACGACCGAAAATTCGCTACTTTCAGAAAGAGATAGTGCTCGTACTATAAGCGCTAAATGATTTTAAACAACCATTTTAAAGATACATTATTCTTAGGCCAATACGTCTTTAAATTTCGTTCGCAATGCCATGTGTCACAATTCAAAGAAAAGAAAAAATACACCGTTTTTAAAAATTGAAAGTTCAACATTTTTTTGGTCGCAATGATGTGTATCAAGGAAACACAACAATAACCGTTTAATAATACTTTTTTTGGTGTTTCGATATATATTACGAATGTGATTCATATTGGCCTTACGCACAACGATTCTCTACAAAATGCTGAAAACCGTATTGAATTATCTTTTATAGTTAAGGCCTGAGGCCTGTCTGACGGGATCATTGCATTACATTGCTTTGGCCATGACGTCACAGACTGAGCAGGAGCCTTAAGAGGGTATGCTGAGGCTAGAACGGAGGCGAGTTTAAGTGCTCAGCTTTCTGGATTTTTTGGGTAAACGGTTTATAACACCATTATCAAATTTCACACTAACGTTCATAAAGAATAAATCTGTGTTATCCATTACGCATATTCCTAAATTAATTCATTGATTTTGAATTAAAATTTAGTAAAATCACAAAAATTTACTCAATTTTGGTCAACTTCGGGAATTTATTCCAAGTTGACAGATTTTTTTAACTCAAATTTGCATAATGGAACCCAACGTTTAAATCAATGTTAACGCGCAGGTTAATTTGGTTTTATCGTAAGATAAACGGTTTGGTGGGAATTTCCAGAATTGTAATCCATGTTTTGGATTTCCCATTTTTTCACGTTTTGAACTTATGTCTCGCAATGGATCTTTAACGCTTATTTTGTGAAACCAATTACAAATATCAATATAAAAGTACTTTATTAACATCCATTCAAAATTTGGTAATGATATTACCAACCGTTCAGCAGAAATCATCAACACCTGTTTGCGCGCATTTGAGTTGGGCCAAGCTCAGCGTACCCTCTTAAGGTATATTTATGTCTACACTAGGAAGCTTCGCAAACGCTTTTTCAGGCGCGTTGTTGGATGAGTGTAATTGTTGAAAAACGAAAAAAAAACATAAAATTGTGATTTTCATAAGACATAATTATTCGATTATGCTCAAATTTCACACGTACATATTAATTCATAAAATTAAGGTTCTGTGAAAAAATTGTTACAATCGGATAAAGCATGTAGGTAGGTGGAAAAGTCGAAGAAATTTTAAAAATAAAAAAATTGTAAAATTGCGATTTTCATGAGAAATAATTTTTCGATGGCGCTCAAAAACGTGGCAGTTCTGAGTTAAGAAATTTTGAAGGCTTCCACAAAATTTCATTGCAATTGGAGTATCGGTTTAGCCGGAATCGTGTTAACAAACAGACAAAAATTCAAAAATGTTTTTTAAAAAAACCTTCCGGATTTTTTTCTCCAGTGTAGTGAAATGGAATATTCGCTTCGCTCGCTATGCTCGCTACGCTCATCCAATTAGAAAACATCTGCAGTGTTTTAAAAGTTAAACTTTATGGGTTATTCAGAGTTCAAGTGAAATAAAATATTGAAGTAATGTTTGTATGTTTTCAGGAACGGCAACCACAACCAACAGCAACGTAGGCGCAGGCGCACCCGCCCCACGCATACACTTTGGAGTGTTTACACACTAGATCTGCAAACAACATACCTTCAGATTGATAAATGTACTACGAGATCGGGTAATGACGGCCCTTATTCAACCAGATATCATGTATCAAGTTTACTTATTTCTGTATTGCACTTCCTATGTAAAAAAAAGTGTGAAATTGATGTTTTGTCACTGAATAGGCTTAAATTGTATGTTATGAATTAAACAAGATTACTATAAGTTAAATGCTGTTTTTTTTTCCCTACGTCTCCTGGTCACGCAGAAGTTTAGAGAATGTAAGAAAACCTAGCAGAACATTGTAGGGTGTGCCAACATGTGTACCTAATATGTAGACAACAGGATTTATTGAAGCAAATTCCTGTTATTTTGAGGTTTCTTTTTGGATTAGCATAGTCAAGACTTTAAATTTGACTATAGTATGAGAAAAAAGGTTGTTTTTGTCCGTTTGTTTGCTCTCTACCAGACAAATGGCTACTATGATCATGATAACTTTTTCATAGGGTCTTCTTGCCTCGTTATTGGGTCATAATAACATGTCTGCTGATCTCATTAACCACAAGCAGTGGCGTATGCCCCCCTCCTCCCTTTTGTTCTGGGGCCCCCTAAGCCTTTGAATTGATCCACTTCTAAGTCCCAAAATAGCATCCTCCATTGCTACAGGTAGACTAGTTTGAGTTTAAAGTTCTGCTCTGTTTAGCCACAAAGTGCTGTACAAAGTATTTGTTCTGTCAAAGTAGGCCTACCTTCTAAATTCAAAAATAAATCTTCCAACGGCAAGTTTGATTAATAAAGTCATGCGAAGCCAAACTATCAGAAAAACCAACAATCGTTGGCTCAGGCGCTAAGCGCTCGACTCTGATTCGGGAGGTCCCGGATTCAAATCCCATCAAGACCGGCAATCCTGACTGAAGGTTTTTTCCGAGGTTTTCCTCAGTCGTTAATGCGAATGCAAGGGATTGAGTCGTCTTAAACAGCCCTGTGACATCCCTTCACAATTATTCTATCCGCAACATACCTAGTTCATGGGGCATATTGCACCCTATAACAGGTTTAATTCCCACAATTTAAAAAAAAAAACTATCAGAAATGCCCTCAGATGAAGCGTTCCTTGATATTATTAAAGACCCAGTCCACTCTTCAAACATCGGGATCATTCCTAGAATCCAGATCAAGAGCACAAGAAGGTTCCAGGCTCAGTTAATAATGAAATGACAGTCAGTCAACATGCCTGGAATCCTTCACAATTATTTTGCAAATTAAGCCTGTTCATGCATCATTGCACTATAACGGTTTAATCCAACTTTAAAACTAAACCAGAGACATGCTCCTGTGAAAGGAAATATTACAGCCAGCCATTTAAACTCTTATCAGATACAAGAAGCATAGCACAGATGAAATGCATTCGAAATGCATTAAGTGTTTTCCAATTTATTGTTGCAAATCTTCTTTCACCGAGAAACCTGTGGTCGAATAATTGATGTTCAATATGCTATAAACAAAATGTAGTCACGTTAAACCATTAGAATCATTAACCAATTCTCAATTGTGCATAGGAAACCTGTTCAGAATGCACTATTTAATAGTGCTAAAAACTCAACTGATAATCAAGAACAAAACCTAAATTTCATGCTTAGGCATAACCAAACAATATTGATAACAATTTGCCTTTTCAGAACAAACCAAGGGGGTTTAAAACACAGAACAAAATGTGCTGTGAAATGTGAATAGTGACACCACAATGTGGCTATTACTTACATATCATAGAAAGAATAATTTTTAACTAAAGATCTCCTTAAAATAACAGGCTGGAATTTTCAGGAATTGTTCACACATGTATTTACTTAAATAATATAAAATTTCAACACAATCAACCTTCAACAGATGTAAGAACAAACAACTTCAGATGTAAAGTCAGTAGTTTTTTAACTTCTGATTTGGACTTAAGTCCATCAGTACGTGTCTTAGGAGTTTGTAAACGGTGACTTTGGAGCCGTCCTAGCAACGAAGCACATAGTAAATTCAGAGTTGTTCTGAATCGGCCTTGTTGATTCTGGCGTTGATTCTCGGGTGTTCGCACTGTCCATACCACTGATTGCTATATATCCTATTAAAAATATCGATCTTTGGTTGGTTATAGCTCACTCGTTGATTGTGTCGGGGCCTACAGGGTTGGCTTGGTCGCTTTGATTTAAAGTCCTCCACTGAAAATCAGTTATATAACTGAGTGGATAGACTCTAAATACAATTTATTTATTTATTATTTTATTTACCATTAAAGTGTATGTGTCCCACACATAACAAAAACTTGTAAAAATACAGCCAAACCTTACACACTCAAAAGAAATGAGATCTAAAAAAAGGGCCAAGCTCATCTAGGTACCCTTCCACATTTGCACATTCTTAATTCATAAACATACAGTGTCCTGTAACAACATCCTTGAAAAGCTTTGCAAAATAGAATTTGTAACTATTAATTTAAACCTAATAGTTCATCCAAATTCTTTTTTCTAATTAATTTAAACGTAATGGTCATACAAATTCTATTTTGCCAAGCTTTTCAAGGATGTTGTTACGGGACACTGTATGTTTATGAATTAAGTAAGAATGCGCAAATGTGGAAGGGTAGATGAGCTTGGCTGCTTGGCCCTTTTTTTAGATCTCATTTCTTTTGAGTGTGTAAGGTTTGGCTGTATTTTTACAAGTTTTTGTTATGTGTGGGATCTCATTACTTTTTCAAGTTCCGTTGCAAAATTATCTGTTAAAATATACTTGGATGAGCGTAGCGAGCGAAGCGAAGACACCATTCTCTTACACTGGAGAAAAAAATCCGGAATGTTTTTTTTTCTGTATTTTTGTCTGTCTGTTAGCACGATTCTAATTATTGCATTATTATGGGTCTTTTGTACCTAGAGCCTACAAGAAATAAATTAGTTTGTAGAAGTAACCCTATGTGTAGACTGTAGGCCTAGAACAATCATGATTGCTGTATTCCATGTTTTACAATCTTTTAAATATAATCCAGAAATTAAAAAATCTTTTCCGACCGGGGGTTTGAACCCATAAGGCTTCCAGATTTCGGGTATAAGGGCGCCTTAGCCAACTAGACTAGGGAAACGCCCAAGTGGTTGTTAGACTAGTGAGCAAGTCATGTGTTGAGTAGGCCTACCCGGGAACATTTGCATTTAAGTTTGATAATTATTTTGGTATAAATAAAAGGGTTTTGATGTTTAGTTGGTATAAGGGCGTGTCAACTGTAAGGCCATAATGCAACACTCAAGCCTAGGCCTTAGGTAGGGGGAAGAAAGGACTACACTACGTTATAATATACATTTCAAAACATGTTTAATAATTTTTAAAATACAATCCAGAAATAACTAAATTTTTCCCGACCAGGGGATTGAACCCAGGTCTCCCACATTTCAGGTATAACGTCGTCTTAGTTAAAACTAGACTAAGAAAACGTTTAAGTCGTTGTTGGACGAGTGAGCGAATCATGTGTTGAGTACCCGGGAACATTTGCATTTGTTTGATAATTATATTGGTATAAATAGTAATAGGGTTTTTAAGTTTAGTTGGTATAAGGGCGCGTCAACTGTAAGGCCATAATGCGCCACTCTAGCCTATGATAGGCTATGGAGGCCTTAGTTAGGGGGAAGAAAGGGAATGCTACCGCGTACTCAACACATGGCTTACTCACTCGTCTAACAACGACTTTGGCGTTTTCGTAGTTATTATTATGTGTTTATTCCGTACATTCATTACATGTTATATAATAAACATAAAGATGGATGCAAATAGCGGACCTAAGATTCATTTTAGACATAGGACCTATACACCCATCCTACCACAATAATAAAATATATATCAAACAAGAAGAAACAGACAAACATATCAAACTCTTTAAAAAAACATACTCTTGACTGCTCTCTCAAACCTGGAAGTTGCTGCTGACTCCCTGTAGTAAATGGATTTCTGGAATGCACTTGTCCGAGCAATTGGCGGCCTTAAGGTCAACCCCTTATTACATCCGCGTCCTAGATCTACAGTCTGATTTACTGGTAAGGTGCACGAGAGGGTACTCATACACCTCCCCTCTTATACTAACTAGGAAGCTTCGCAAACGCTTTTTTTTTAGTCGCGTTGATGGATGAACTTTTTTTTAAGTTTTTAGTTTGCGTAGGACCACTTTTCCTTTGCAAGTGATTTTTGAATGCATTGTAGATGATTGTCAAGTTTCTATTGTTACTTATTAATTGTTATTATAAACCTAAAAAAAACTCATATTAAGACCTTTATTATTCTATGGATTCTAGCTAACTTTTTCAACTTTTTCTTTCAAAAAGCAATTCACCATTACCTTTTTGTCCATGTAAAAAATGAACGTTGTAGGCCACCCGTTTGGTCAGAATCGGCCCAAATGTCACGAAAATATCGCACTGAAAATCGAAAAAAAATCGTAAAAGTGCGATATTCATGAGAAATAATTTTTCGATTGTACCCAAAAACGTGGCATGCCTATAAGTTCAGAGATTTCAAAGGTCCCCTCCAATTTTCATTAAGATCGGCGATCGCATATGTCGTTTGCCCGGTAGCGTGCGAACAAACAGACAGACAGAAAAAAAAAAAAAAACATTGGAGCTAAATTTTTTTAGGTGTCAAAAACGTAGTAGAGTTTTCCATTTTTCTCATAATTATACTTGTGTCGTGATGTCAACACAATATTGTAGGCATTTTCATATTTAAGTCTCTCTGTACCAGTGTGTAGGGATGGCACGCAAAATGTCAGTAACGATTGTGGTGGCGGGAATCGAACCCTCGACCTCCCGAATCAGAGCCTCACTCATTACGCATGAGCTACCTCTGTCGGCTGACTTTTTTGCGAAATAATGCCCGCTGTAGGGTACACATCAGAGCTAACCGATGTGACTGCGTATATTAGAGTTAGAACAATATTGTGAAGAGGAGTCCGAGAGCTGGTTAAGAGGACTCAATCCCTTGCAATCGCATTAACGACTGAGGAAAACCTCGGGAAAAAACTTCAATCAGGATTTCCGGTCTCAACGGGATTCGAACCAGGGGCCTCCAGGAATCAGAGTCTCGCGCTTTCCACCCCTGTCGGTCTCTGTCAGTTAGGAACGCACGACCAAGAGTTTGTGAGTAGAACTCTCAATCAAACCATTTTCTAAAAGCATTTTAAAAATTAGCGGAATTAAATAAATAAAAACTAAATCGAAGAGCAGATTTTTTTAATTTTCTAGCTCAAAATTAGGCTGAATTGAAGTATTGTTTATAATGTTCAAAATAAAATAAAATTTAGATTTAGAAAAAGAAAGATAGAATTGTTGATTTTTTGGTTATTGCATTCTTTCGAAATCATATTATGTTTGGTTACAGCGCTCTGCTTTACAAGTAGTATATCATTTTGTTACATAGAGATAATAGAGTAGGCCTATAGATAATCGACGAATACCTCCTCCACCCATCACAGAAGCGTTCGTGACGAAGACAAAGTAGCCTAGACCACAACACGACAGTGTCCCCCTCCCAACCATAGTTCGCACGTGCCAGAATATCTTAGGCACACGCAATGAGGAGTATGTACAGCTCTTGTTAAAGGATAAATTGTTTGTACATTTGTTTATAAATTACAGCAACAATAACAGCCAGCCAGAGTGATAATTCTATTCTTCTTACATTAGTGAAAATAAGATTTTAATGATATTGCAATGAAAGAGTAATCTTAAGTTGTTTGTTTCCTACTGAATAGCTTTTTAGCTTCCACTTGTTTTCATTCTCGCGTTGCGTAGTGAGTGTATTATTGATTTGGAAGCGCGCCGCGCCCAACATCGCGCCAAAATAGCCAGTCAGGGCCCGGCATGCAGGCCGCCAACAGCATGTGCTAACAACAGGTAGGAAAACAATTGTGCATTCCATATTCAAGACTCGATTTAATTAAGATGTAATACAGTGATATAACCAACGACCATTTAAAATGTGTGATGGTTGTTAAATTGTATTGTACCGTTGTGTTTGATAGAATAACAGAGTTTTGACAATATAGATTTTAGCGAAATTTAATTAAGCGGAGTGAATGGTGAAGCCGGCTTGTTGTTCAGTTCAACCTTCACCCAAAGGTTGAACACGCTAGAAGCCGACACTACTGTCGAGCGTGCGGACGTGCGTCAGGACCGAGCGATTCGGAGATGCATGGAAGGCGGTTGTCAACATTGTAGTTAGTTCAGAGTGTAGCTTCAAATCAGAGGCCCCAAGTAAACAATAAATGTGTGACCGTTACCATCACACTTTTGCACTCAATATTAAGATTGAGTAACAGGTGATTTTTGTAAGTTTTCTTTTGTCTGTCCATGACATTGGCAATGTCCTTGAGATGTCTTCTGCAGAGTTGCGTGTTCCACAGCTTAGCTTAATAATGCTTACACCAAAAACCCACGTCCTCGTAGAGCCACACGCTTCGGACCAGCGCTCTAAACGTATGAGCCACCGCGTATGGTCATATATATTTTTATTTTATTTTCTCTATTTTCATAAAAATTATTGTTAAAACTAAAACCGATCATCGACGATACCTCGACAAGAATAACGCTATTGAATGGTGAAGGGGGGGTCAACCTTCCCCTCGGGCATCGTCTTAGCCCCCCCCTTATTTTTTCGGTTGAACAAACCTTCCTTTACTGGGACCATGCAAGTTTTGTGTCCTTCTATAGTATCCCTTTTTTAAATAGAAAATGACTCGGCTATTTTTTTAAAACGTAATCACAAGTACACAAACAAGAAATTGGAAATATACACGTGCAGTTTTCTTTAAAACACTATTGTAGAATGTAGGAGGGTACGTCTTGGCGTGTTCGGTGGCACAATACGATTAGGGCGCTGGTCCGAAACGTATGGTTCTACGAGGACGTGGGTTCGTATCCCTCATGCCTCATGAGTCATGTAGCCCAGGAATTATAGATTTTGACATCAACATCCTTAACCTAAAGCTGATTTTTGGCACACATGTAGCATTTGTCATTCTTCAAACGTACAGAGAGTTCCCAAAAGCACAGACGCTTGCTTCCTCCGCTATCGCGCCAAAGGGCTTAAGTCACACTGTCACATAAAAATGCTTGTAAAACCTGAACCAACAGAGATATCTCTGTGGTTTTTGTTTCAAAATAATCGGGACTATGTATGCTTTGTGCTCAATATCCAAAACATATATTTTTACCATTAATATTAGTCACAAACACGAATAGTGCTGGTGCCTAACTTAGTACTTCCAAGAAAATCCCGTAAATCTTGAATTAGGTCGAGTTCACGAAAAATTATCAAGACATAATAAATATGCGGGTGTCTGTCTTGTAGAAGCCACTTTTTCATTTTTTACCGTGCGATGAAAATTGACTGAGATATGACCAAAATGACAAACGGTTGCGCATCGGCACTGTAGCCAAATAGTCCGTGGAACATGCTGCATCAACTATAAAATTCAAAGCCGGAAACCTACACCAAAATTTAGGACTGGTAATCATATTTGGAAGTTTATCTACTTTAAAATATGCTTTAAAAATATTTTTTAATTTTTTTTAAAATACAATCCAGAAAATAACTAAATTTTCCCCGACCAGGGGTTTGAACCAGGTCTCCCACTTTTCAGGTAAAAACGTCGTTATTTTAAAACTAGACTAAGAAAACGTTTAAGTCGTTGTTGGACGAGGAGCAAGTCATGTGTTGAGTACCCGGAACATTTGCATTTTTTTGATAATATATTGGTTTTAATAGTAATGGGGTTTTTTTAATTTTATTTGGTAAAGGGGCGCGTCAACGTAGGCCATAATGCGCCACTCTACCATGATAGGGGGCTATGGGGCCTTATTTTAGGGGAAGAAAGGGAATGCTCCCGCTACTCAAACATGGTTTACTCATTCTAACAACGTTTTGGCGTTTTCGTTATTATTAGTTTTTATCCGAATTTTATTACAGGTTATATAAAAAAACAAAAAGAGGATGCAATAGCGGACCTAAATTCTTTTAGACATAGGCCCATCCCCCCATCCTAAAATTTTCCCACAATAAAAAAATATATATCAAAAAGAAGAAACAACAAACATATCAAACTCTTTAAAAAAATACTTTTGATGCTCTCTCAAAACTGGAAGTTGCTGCTGACTCCTTAGTAAATGGATTTCGGAAGCACTTGTCCGAGCAATTGGCGCCCTTAAAGGGTAACCTTATTACATCCGCGTCCTAGATCTCAGTCTGATTTACTGGTTAGGGGCACGAGGGGTCTCATACACCTCCCCTTTTAAAATTAACTAGGAAGCTTCGAAACGCTTTTTTTTATCGCGTTGATGGATGAATTTTTTTTTTAAGTTTTGTTTGCGTGGCCCACTTTTCCTTTGCAAGTGATTTTGAATGCTTTGTAGAGATTGTCAATTTTCTATTGTTACTTTTTAAATTTATTATTATAAACCTAAAAAAATTATATTAAGACCTTATTTTCTATGGATTCTAGCTAATTTTTCAATTTTTTTCTTTCAAAAAGAAATTCCCCATTACCTTTTTTGTCCATGTAAAAAATGAACGTTGTGGGGCCACCCGTTTGGTCAGAATGGGCCCCAATGCACGAAAATATCGCCTAAAAATCGAAAAAAATCGTAAAAGTGCGAATTCTGAGAAAAAATTTTCTTCGATTATACCCAAAAACGGGGCAGGCCTATAAGTTCAGAGATTTCAAAAGTCCCCCCCCAAATTTTTTCATTAAGATGGGCGATCCATTGTGTTTCCCCGGGAGCGTGCGAACAAAACAACAGAAAAAAAAAAAAAAAATTGGAGCTAAATTTTTTTAGGGTCAAAAAAGTAGTAGATTTTTCCCCATTTTTCTCAAATTATACTTGTGTCGTGATGTCAAACAATATTGTGGGCTTTTTAAATTTTTAAGTCTCCTTACCGGGTTTGTGGGGAGGCACGAAAAATGTCAGTAACATTGTGGTGGCGGGAACGAACCCTCGACCCCCCGAATCAAGCCTCACTCATTACGCAAAACTCCCTCTGTCGGCTGACTTTTTTGGGAAATAATGCCCGCTGTAGGGTACACATCAGAGCTAACGGTGACTGCGTATATTAGAGTTAAACAATATTGTGAAAAAGAGCCCGGAGCTGGTTAAGAGACTAAATCCCTTGCAATCGCTTTAACGCGGGGAAAACCGGGGGAAAAACTTAATCAGGATTCCTGTCTAAACGGGATTAAAACCAGGGCCTCCAGGAACGGTCTCGCGCTTTCCCCCCCTGTCGGTCTCTGTAGTTAGGAACGCACGACCAAATTTTGTGGTAGAACTCTCAAAAACCCAATTTTCTAAAAGCTTTTTAAAAATTAGGGGAAATTTAAAATAAATAAAACTAATGAAGAGCAGTTTTTTTTTAATTTTTCTGCTAAAAATTAGGTGAATTGAAGTATTTTTTTTAAGTTAAAAAAATAAAATAAAATTTAGTTTTAAAAAAAGAAAGATAGAATTGTTGATTTTTTGGTTATTGCTTCTTTCGAAATCATATTTTTTTGGTTTCAGCGCTCTCTTTAAAGTGTATATCTTTTTTTTACTAGAGATAGAGGGGGCCTATAGACAACGACGAATAGCCCACCCCCTCCACCCCTCACAGAAGCGTTCGTGCGAAGACAAAATTTGCCTAGACCAAACACGACAGTGTCCCCCCCCAACCATAGTTCGCACGTGCCAGAATATCTTAGGCCCCGCAATGTAAGTATGCACAGCGAAAAATTTTTTGGGAAAATTTGTTTTAAATTACAGCAACAATATAACAGCCCCCATGTGTAATTCATTTCTTACTTAGTGAAATAAGATTTTATATAGCAAAGAAAGAGTAATCTTAAGTTGTTTGTTTCCCACTGAATAGCTTTTAGCTTCCCCTTGTTTTCTTCTCGCGTTGCGTAGTGAGGTATTATTTTATTTGGAACGCGCCGCGCCCAACACGCGCCAAAATAGCAGTCGGGGCCCGGCTGCAGGCCGCCAACAGCATGTGCTAACAAAAGGTAGGAAAAAAAAATTGTGCATTCCATATCAAGACTGATTTAATTAAGATGTAATACAGGATTAACCACGACCATTTAAAAAGTGTGATGGTTGTTAATTGTATTTTACGTTGTGTTTTATAGAAAAACGAAGTTTTGACAATATAGATTTTTGCGAAATTTTAAATTAAACGGGAGTGAATGGTGAAGCCCGGGGTTGTTCAGTTCAACCTTCACCCAAAGGTTGAACACGCAGAACCGACATCGCGAGCGTGGGACGTGCGTCAGGACCGAGCGATTGGAGAGCATGGAAGGGGGGTTGTCAACTTTTGTTGTTCAGAGTGTGCTTCAAATCAACAAAAATGTTGACCGTTACCCTCACACTTTTGCACTCAATATTAAGATTGGTAACAGGTGTTTTGTAAGTTTTTTTTGTCTTCCATGCTTGGCAATTTCCCTTTAGATGTCTTTTGCAAGTTGCGGTTTCCAGCTTAGCTTTTTAAAGCTTTCACCCAAAAACCCCCCCTCCCCGTAAGGCCCACGCTTCGGCCAGACCAGCGCTCTAAGTTATGCTACCGCGTATGGGATATATATTTTTTTTTATTTTCTATTTTTATAAAAAAATTTTTGTTAAAACTAAAACCCATCACGACGATAATCACAAAAATAACGCTATTGAATGGTGAAGGGGGGGGTCAACCTTTTCCCCTCGGGGATCGTCTTAGCCCCCCCCTTTTTTTTTCGGTTGAACAAAACCCTTTCCTTTTTGGGGCCCTGCAATTTTGTGTCCTTCTTTTATAGTATCCCTTTTTAAAAGAAAAGACTCGGATTTTTTTTTAAAAGAATACAAGTACAAAACAAGAAATTGGAAAAATACACGTGCAGTTTTCTTTAAAAACACTATTTTTGAAGTAGGGGGGTACGTCTTGGCGTGTTCGGGGCACAATACGATTTGGGCGCTGGGCGAAACGTATGGTTCTACGAGGACGTGGGTTCGTATCCCTCATGCCTCATGAGTCATGATCGAGGCATGTATTTTTTCGTCATCCTTCATCGTCATCTATCACCACTCATCTTCTCGAATATAGGCGAAATATAACTCGTCTCTATATAACAAATTTTTTCTACAAAAATGATGCTTACGAGTTTGCCTGTTCCAGCTTACACAAAACGTCGTCTGAATGTAGTCTACTTGCAAAACAAGATCAATCTAGTTCCGCTCATTCGTAAACTTCACCAGTTTCGATGGCGGATCAAAAATCGAGGAACACTGATGTGGATCTCAGTGCAGAAGTCGTACAAAGTCCTATTGATAGCTCCGATATCCTATTGTGTGAAGTGCTGGTTGATGGCATTAATGAATCTAGCAATCTAGTGGATGAACCTAACAGCATCATTACTGTGCATTCGGATGACAACAAGGTAGGTTTACACAAACTATAAATAGGCTATGTTAAGTTTTGAATTTTCAATATAAAGTAGGTCTACAATGCATTGTAAATAGAAGAATAATTTGTAAACACATATCAACATACAATAATATACAAAGAATAATGTTCAAGCTATATGATGTCTGTGGTTCGTTGGTATTGTGGTTAGCATCTCCTCTGCTTCCAATGCAGAAGGTCCCGGGCCTATAGGGTTTTGTTAAAGTTTTTATGCCTATTGCCTTTTCATATTTTAAGTTATGATACAGTTAGGTGTCTAATCTTAAATTATACACACACTGTAGCCTAATTAAGAAAGAAAAAATTCATTAAGATTATATAACTACGAACTAGTTGAACAGTATAAGAAAGGTATAAGTAGTGATAAGTAGTTTAGTTTTAGTTTTAGTAATATTTTAAGAAAAGAATCTATATTATAGTTATCATTATAAAAACTGTTGTGCTCAAGGATGAACGACTGAAGCCACGCACAAGTACTATGTCTTTCTATTTATGTGGCGTCAAGTCATTCAACCAGGTTATTTTTGTTGTATCCTTGAACTCGATCCTGAAATGAATTAAATTGAAGGTTGTTCCAAATTAGCCGTGTTGATTCTGGCGCTGTCCGCGGGTGAAATGGTGTCCAGTTTGATTGATTAGTTTGCCAAGCTCGGGCCAATTTTTTTTACAATGTTAAATGCCCATTTAAAAATACGCTTGATCGTCAAATCCAGCTAATTTCACATACAATCTGGAACGCTTTTTGACCTTTAATTTTCATTAAAAAATCTGTATTTTTGGGAGGCTGTTCAAAAAAGATAAGCGCATATCGCTATCAAAGCCATTTTTGACATTTAAATAATTGTCTCCTACACAAAATCGGGAAATTACTACAAATTAACTGTTTGGTGTCATATTTACGATCATTTAAAAAGAAAAGTGAGCAATATTTGGAAAATGTGCTTGACCACAACCCGATAGGACAAACGATATGAGCTTCTATAAGTGATCCAGACTTTACTTCTGCGTTCTGAGTCAATGCCTGGTTTTCTCGAGCTCAGCCAACAGTCTTAATATACTTAAATATGCCGGTCTCTTATAGTTAGTCATTGTTCGCTCGTCGATGGTGTGGGCGTCTACATGGTTGGCTTAGTCGGCTTTAAAATTGAATGTTCCCCATTGAAAATCAGTTATGTGGCTGAGTGGACACTAAATACTAGCTTATTTATTTATAAAGTATTGCTGTATTTGGGTACATGGAGCTAAAGTTTGTTTGTAGTCAATGTTTTCGTTGCTAAGGGCAACCAGTTGCGTGACGTCACCACTCATAGTGTCTATTGCAGCCATTGATATTAAACATCTATAGTAGGCGAGGCGAGATCCGCAGTCTTGATCCACTTCCGTGACAATTTGAAGCCATCTTGAAAAGGAGTGTTTGCTTGTTATTAGATGGGAGCGATTTGTAGACCAAATATTTTTGAAGATGGCCGTCAGCTTGACAGCAGCTGAGCATATTAGACAATAACACCAAATGATTACTAAATTCCCTTATGCAATAATTTCTTATTGTTTCTGTTTGTTCAATCCCATGCGCCACAAGCTAAAACCATATCAAACAATCCAGTTAAATACTTTATTGCATTAAAAAAGCATAAATTAAAACGCCAAATCGCCATTTTGAAAAGGAGTGATTGACACTTCAATTTGGTATGCTCGCGCCTGTATTGGAGACTGCGGATCTAGCCTATAAGCGTAGCGAGCATCTCTACTTGACTCTTATGGCTCGAATGTCTGTTTTTTTTTTCTGTTACTGCTTCGGTACAGGTCGCACCGTTTCTCTGATCGACCTGAAATTTTGCACACATGTACATACGACCTATGCGGGTTGTTGTATATTTTTTGAACAAAATCCGATCGTTGGTTATATATAAAAAAAAAAAAAAATCTTCCGGTCGTTATGAAATTTTGCAGGGTCAATAAGTACAACATTCTCTCCTATTTTACAAATTTTCAGCTTAATCGGTCAAGACCTTAAAGACTTATTGGTATGTAACATTATGGGAATGTCTTACTCGGGTCGTGTTGCACGTACCGGTGCTCGCTCAACAACGCGACGGGACTTTAGCGTTTTCCTAGTAATACCAATGATTGCAGCAGTGTGGAGCGAAGTTCGACGATGGCGTTCGTTCGGTCGACTTTGTCTTGGTGTGGTGCAACCCCAAGAACTCTTCGAGCAAAGGAGGGGAAACCGAACAGAAACGAGCCACGTTCGAGTACAACCTGGAACAAGAAGGTTTGGAGATACAGCGAGAAGAGGGTCAGACTCTCAACTTTGTGTTGATACACGCGCCCAGAGAAGTGCTCTGCAGATACACAGAGATCATGAAACTACGCATGCCCATGAAAGAGGTACGTAGTACGACATTAGTTCATAAGTAATTTGCATATTTTTACTAACAAGTACTAAGGAACTTATAAGAAAGTGCATGATACACAAGAATATAAATGTTTTTTTATAAACTTAGCTTCATTGTTCATTGTTGTTGTATTGTTGTTGTAATATTACTTTTTACTTTACTTATAAAACATAACACAACAAATAACTAATTATTTATTTTATTTATTTATTGTTTATCAATGTCATTACATTAAAAACAACAAGAAACGGCGTCGACGCTAGCAAATATTTTGCTAAAACACTTAAAATCTCTAGTGCTGCCCCTTTCGCGCCTAATAACATTCAAACTACTCTTACCACTATTACTTTTTTAAATTGTTTTATAAACACTTTTATTATTTATTAATAATGCAGAGGTTTAGAATATTAACGTTTGTGTCAGGTAAATGCTGCAGCTGCATTCCCAATATTTACTGGACACTTTAATTGATTGGTTCAAACCTAATACAGAAATTTCAAATACAAAGTGCACGTTTTTCGTTAGTAATTTTGGTTAACTTTCCACCAGCTTAATTAATTTTTTCACTGTTCTGTTCACAATAATTTCAGTTCCAAAACCAAGAAGAAATCTACGAACCAAATTTTGATATGATGTCTGAGGTGAAATCTTTTGTAAACAAGTTAATGGATCGTTGCCTGAAATTTGTTCACGTCGACCCGTTGATATTCAAACCAACTCCTCACAAGCTGACAGCTGAATTCTGTCGAGACAAGAACTACCTGTAAGTAGATGAGTATCTTCCTCGTTCTAAACAAACCTAGGGAGAGGTTACTGACCTGTGAATGATTGTATTTATTTACTTCCACGATATGTATAATAGGCATGACGGTTGGATTGGAGGCCAACTTTGCAAGATTTGCTCAGTTTGGGGATGAATTAAACCTCTTTTTTGGAATTCGACGGCTTATCTCAGATGACACTTACAACGCAGCTTATCACTTCACGATGTCAATTTACACATAAAACTCGTTGAAATAACGAAGGTTACTCTTGACTGTACCTACTGGTTTATTTCACTTGTTTTCCAGATTTGATGTGGACGATGAGAACTTCTTCACAAATTCCATTCGTACACTAGTGGTTGACTTCATTTTAGAACGTAATAAGTTTGGGGATGAATCGAACCTCTTTGCTTTTGGAATTCGACGGCTAATCTCAGATGACACTTACAACGCAGCTTATCCACTTCACGATGTAAGAACTAAGTTAATTGACATTGAATACAAGCCGTCCCTGGTGGCACACACCACCCGCTAGCTGGTCCTAAGCATATGGCTCTACGAGGACGTGGGTTCGATTGACGCATAAGGCACACATACTATTAGGGAGCTGGTCCTAAGCATATGGCTCTACGAGGACGTGGGTTCGATTGACGCATAAGGAATGTTGCAAAATAATAATATAATCTCCTCTCAACTTGCCCAGCCCCCTCATTTCCTAGTTAGTCACCTAAAACCGGGAAAACTAATGTTCCCCTACAGTTGGCATTCATAAGGAAATGATTAGTATCTTGCATGCCTACTAATAAACAGGATAAGTTAATTTTTTAGACTTTCTTTGTCAATTTTGTACGAATCCACAACTGCTAATTACTAAAAAGTGTTGATTATTATACTTAATAATAGTTTTTAACTTATTTTGAATTGATATAGTCAACTTCCTTATTAAGTATATAAAATAAACTTGTAGAACAGGTATTTAATTTTTAAAGTAGTATTTTTGGATATCACACTGTTCTTTTTATATGGACAATGACAAAAAAATGCATGCCTTTATGCGGGATTCGAACCCACGTCCTCGCAGATCTATACGCTGTGGACCAGCGCCCTAATCGTATGTGCCACCAAGGACGCCTGTATTCTTTTACGAGTATCTTACAATGATATTTCTTTCTTTCTTCAAATGACTTTCTCAAACTGAATCCTCACTTTTGTTCCCCTTGTTGGTTCAATGGTGTCCGAATGTTTGCATTGTTCAGGGTGACTACAGGATAAAGGGGAGCAAGAGGAATCTACTATTCGAAGAGTGGGCGTCAGTGCGTAAGTGGATTATGCACCAGCCCATGGACCACATCAAAGACTACTTCGGGGTGAAGTACGGCCTGTACTTCGCGTGGCTCGGGTTCTACACTCACATGCTGATACCGGCGTCGATAGTTGGACTAGCCTGTGTTTTCTATGGGCTGTGCACCCTATATGGGAACACACTAAGGTGAGTTCAGACTTCGATAATATCGATATTTTGTATCTTGTATGTTTTTCTATATTTTTTAAATATCAAAATATCACGTTGCTTTTAAATATCTTATATCAGTTAATACTTAATACAGTTACTCCGTGTATTGCTTAGTGTTGTATATTTTTTTCATGTTCCATTTATATCAAAAGGAATATATCGACATTCTGCAATATGTTCATCATTTCGCTGGTTTGACAATAAACTAACTTATTATGATTGTAATTCGGTAGGTCCGTACTTTCATATTTTCCCATACTAGTGTTCTTTCATTAAAATATGTTACATATAATTTGATTCATTTTTTGTTAAACGACATGAAATAGAAATTGCGTAGTATCTTCAACGATTGCCTGAAATTAACACTATAATTAATTTTGTATTCACTTTACTAAACCAAAAATTACAATATAATTTGTACATGTTTATTTGTTTACTTGTGGCCACATTGCAACAGGACACAATGTCCCACAAGTGCAATATACCAAACATAGGATAACAAAACAAAATGTTACAATGCAATACAATATAAAATAATTTACATACAGATGACTATAAAAATAATATAAACATGAATGTATGTGTGTGGTGTTGTGTATATGTTTGATTGTATGAGAGTGTCTGAAGACATTCGTGAAGTTTATAATCGGTGTTATTTCTTTTACATGATTTTGAAAGTGATGAATATTACTACTGTGCAAATCTAAATGAGGTATGTTCAATGTAAAGATGGTTCCTGTATAGTTGTGTTATTGATGATGTTGCTAATAAGTAATAACTGTGCTTTATTCTGTTCAACAGCGAAGACATCTGCAACCCTGCTCTCAATATAACCATGTGCCCTCTGTGCGACCGCAAGTGTGACTACTGGAACATCTATGAGACCTGCACCTACGCTCGGCTGACGTACCTGTTTGACAACCCGTCCACCGTCTTCTTTGCCACGTTCATGTCCATATGGTGTAAGTAGATTCCCTAGTTTATTTCCATTTTATTATTACAACGCTTATATCTGCTTCATGTGTCTGTCTGTCTGTCTGTCTGTCTGTCTGTCTGTCTGTCTGTGTCTAGACGGAATCTTACAATCGATATTTTACCCACTTCTCAATGCCAAATCGAGCTGAAATTTTTCACAACACATATTCTTGATGACAATAGATGAATCAATTAACAGATTCACTAATTAATCAATTAATTCATCATAATTAATAAATCAGAGTTTTATATGGGAATAGATATTTCACCCACTTCCAAATGTCCGATCGAGCTGAAATTTTTCACACAGACGTATATTCTTGATGACAATACATGAATCAATTTATCACATTCACTATAGTGTATCAATTAATTCATCATAATTAATTAATCAAACAAAGCTTCATATGGGAAATTAGTCACAGCTAGTGAGGATGGGCCAACGAGATGCAGAAATTCGGACGCGTCCAGTGAGCACATATTCGATTACAACATTCATTAAGACTAAAAAGAATAAAATAATATTACATGAAATTTTTTTTAAAAAAAAAACAACGCTCATATTTAAATGTACTAAAAAGTAAAAAATAAATTTTCGACCAACAAATTTTTGCCTTACTCGAAAAATAAAAGCGTTGGGCGCTTTCCCTTCATGAACAACAAAATTCTGTAATCTCTGTCAATACCGAAAGCGCCCAACGCTTTTATTTTCCAAGTAAGGCAAAAATTTATTGGGCGAAAATTTATTTTTTACTTTTTAGTACATTTAAATATGAGCGTTGTTTTTTTTTTAAAAAAAAATCATGTAATATTTAATAGATCTCTAGAGGGGAATTATTTTTTGTGACATTATTGCGAGTATTTACTAGTCACTATAACTGATTGATACGATTGGATTGGATATTGCTTAACGTCTCATATTTATGCAACTTGGCTAATCGAGACGAAGGGAGGGACGTAAGGGGTGACGCGGAAAAAAATAACTGTTTATAGATTATAAGCCTGAAAAATAATAATTATCATAATTGATAATATTTTCAATCTTTACAAAATATTAAAATCACTGATGGAATTTTGCAATTTTTCTGTAAAAATTTGTAAAATTTAAAAAAAAAATTACATTTTGATATGTCCGTGACATCTGCGATTTTCCAATGTCAAACAGATTATTTGCCTGCAAAAATACTCCCCCCCCCCCCCCCCCCCCCTCAAAACAAGAAGGAGGATATAAACCGAATGAAATTGTATTTTGGTAGGCAACTTGGACCCGGCACCTCCACCAAACGTACTATTTTTATTCATTACTAGATTTGATTTTATTGGATAAAGGGGCAATTACCCCTTGATTTTTTTTATTAACGATCTTCCAAAGCATAAAATTTAATTAAATTAAGTTGAAATTACCCCAAAAAATTAATATCTTGTATATATTAATTTAACGATTTTTTTAAGCGCCAAGCTCAAAATTTGGTAAAAATTAGCGTTTTGGTGAATTTCCTGAAATTAATTATTTTGTGTTTCACGTTGATACAAAAGCATAGCACCAATCAGAAATGACCCTTTACCCTTTAACTGTCCACAAATATCAACTTAAACGTACAAAAATATACAGACCGAAATTACATCCCTGAACGGTAATCATCATATGGTAACTTAATCATGTGCATATGTAAAGAAAAGATATACACGTACATCGATAAGAACTATTATTCTTCATTGTCAAAATTCTCCAAGGTTTAGTGGCATAATCGTCGTAGTTAAAGGGACGGTTGCTTGACAATTACCGAGTTTAACAGTTTTTTCCAGGGTCATGGTAAACCCAACATTTAATTGGATGAGCGTAGCGAGCGAAGCGAAGATTCCATTTCACTACATTGGAGAAAAAAATCTGGAATGTTTTGTTGTTTTTTTCTTTCTTTTTTTTGTATTTTTGTCTGTTTGTTAGCACGATTCCGGCTAAACCGATACTCCGATTGCGATGAAATTTTATGGAGGCCTTCGAAATCTCTGAACTTAGAACTGCCACGTTTCTGAGCGCAATCGAAAAAATTATTTCTCATTAAAATCGCAATTTTTTTTTTTTTGATTTTTAAAATGTTTCTTCAGTTTATAACACCTACATGCTTTATCCGATTTTAATGATTTTTTCACAGAACCTTAATTTTATGAATTTAGGTATTCTTGTGAAATTTGAGCGCAATCGAAAAACTATTTCTCATGAAAATCGAAATTTTACGTTTTTTTTCTTTTTTAAAACAATTCTTCGACTTATAACACCTACATGCTTTATCATATTGTCATGATTTTTTCACAGAACCTTAATTTTATGAATTAATATATTCGTGTAAGATTTGTGCGCAATCGAATAATTATTTCTTATGAAAATTTCAATAATACGATTTTTTCCTTTTTTTAAATTATAACGATTAATTAAATAAATTTAAAATTCAAGTTAATTTTTATTTTATTTATTATTATTATTATTATTATTTATTATTTTTATTTTATTATCCGCATAACAATTGGCAGCTCAATGCACCAATTACGATCATCCAACAACGCGGCGGGACTTAAGCGTTTTCCTAGTTTGTAAACTCATTACATTTTTTACCTTTTTGATCATTTTTTGTATTTAGCAGGTGAATACCCTTGAGGCCTTGATGATGGAGTTTTGTCTCATTTTATGCTATTACTCTAATGAATTACTTTTTTACTCTAATACAAATATGGGGAAGATGTGGAAAAACCACCGAGTCTAGCAGGCTCAGTAATCTATACTTTCGTTCCCTAGACAACGCTGGAAAACCGACGCACTTGAAACTAAGCTAAACTAGGAAAAAGCCAAAGTCGTTGTTCGACGAGTGAGCGAGCCATGTGTGAGTACCCGGGAATATACCTATGCTGTTTAGATCCTGCCGTAGGTAGGGGGAAGAAAGGGAATGTCCCCGGGTACTCAACACAATGGCTTGGTTAGGTACAGCCCTACAGCCCGTACTTTCTCGGTAACTACAGAGGCTACAGCCTGCAAGGATCGGCTATAATATTTCTTTCTATCTTTCTTTTTTAAACGTCTATCCTATTCCTACATAAAGCCACAATAGGCCTACATCTTAATTATTTACATTACTATTGATATTATTAGCTTTTGACATGAATGAGTCATATGGGAGTCTTTTTTTACCACTTGAATATCACATGCAGCATTTTCTTTCTGCGTTTATTCAATTTATTTATAAGTTAGTTACTATATCGGCCTACATTAATTTTAAAGTGCATTTTACTTTTTGAAACTTGTAACGGTCATAAACATTAATTATAAGGGTGATTGTAGATAAATCGGCCAATCCACTCCCAACATTTTAGTTAATAGTAATGGCCGTTACAAACTTCAAAATGTAAAATGCACTTTTAAATTAATGTAGGCCGATATAGTAACTAACTTATTAATAAATGGACTGAACGCAGAAAGAAACTGCAGCATGTGATATTCAAGTGGCAAAAAACACTCTCGTGGCTCATTCATGTCCAAATGTCTATATAATTTATTCTCATGGGAACAACTATACGTTTTGTTTATTTTTCAACTGATCTTAAGTCTTTATCCTAAATAATACATAATTATACATAATTAAACCTACTTAAAGTGTACTGCACCCATTGGCGTATCCAGGGTGGAGCTAGGGGGGCTTGGCCCACAAGAAATCCCCTGCAGCTTTAATATTATATTATGCAAATCATCTGGGTTTACGCAAAAAATCAATTCCCCTTTTTTTCCTTTCAGCATAACACCTTAAATTCTTCTAAAATACATAAAACCACTTAAAAAATAAGTATTTAAAAAGAAATTGCATGCGGCGCCATTGTGGGACGCATCCCCCGCCTCTTACAGAACTGAATCTCAGTGTGGGATTTTAATAACAGCGGCTCGATGCCGACATTATTGACTCTGACGTAATCGACGGCTTTCACTGTCGTTTTGCCATTGTTATCACACATATATTTTGAAAGTAGTACGTCCTACTAACTAGGGAAACTCCAAAGTCGTTGTTAGACGAGTGAGCAAGCCATGTGTTGAGTACCCGGGAACATCCCCTTTCCTCCCCAAAACCTAAGGCTGAATCTAGCTAGCATGGGCATTTCCTCCACAGTCTATTAGGCTAGAGTGGCGCATTAGGCCTTACAGTGTTGACGCGCCCTTATAACAACTAATCTCAAACCCCTCTCATTTATACTTATAATATATTAATGTTACCGAGTACTCAACACATGGCTTGCTCACTCGTCTAACAACGACTTTGGCGTTTTCCTAGTATGGTTTCAGTGCGCGTCAACCAATCGTGTTGTCGTAGTCGCCGTCTTCGTACTGAAAGGAAGCTTTGACCTAGTTGAAGTTAAATTGATTTTGATTAAGGGCGCGTCAACCGCTAGGTCATAATACGCCACTATAGGGAGGAAAATCCCATGCAGGTCAGATTCAGCTACGGGTAAGTGAAAGGAAAAGGGGGGTTTTCATGTCGTGGTCGTCATCGTCTTTGTCATCGTTCGTGTCGTTATGGTCGTCGTCGTTGGGGAGGTCATCTTGGAAAGAGGAGAGGTCCCCGACGACGACTACCAGAGCTCGCCTCTAGTTTCGAAGAGTAATATGCTCCTCTACTTATACCAGCTGACGTTTGTGAAATAGAGTTTGTTTGTGCGCGAGCCATATGCTCTTGGCCAATGTCCTAACAGGCCTACCGAAACGTACTCCTATCTAGACTTCCTAGCGCATAGGCCTATGATATTTAAGACAACAAAAACAAAACACGTGGTGATAACCACCGACTTGGTGATTTTTTTATCCGTCGCCTAAATCATAATTGTTTTTTTATTTTTTTAACCATGGCTGTGGCCTTCTATACATATTATGGCAAATGAAAACATTTTGCAATGGTTCAAATTTTTAATTCTTGTAGGTTTAATCGCAACGGATTTTTCTCATTTTGCTAGCAGTTCTCAGTTACCAGGTCACGGATGTCTGTTTAAAATTTCAGTTCAATCTATTTGGTCGTTTGGCCGTATGGGACCGGATAAACAGACACGTTACAGACGAATTAATCACGACGAAGACCCGATCAAGTGGCGTTATAATATCCTCATTCGCTTCGCTCACTCGTCTAATTAATAAGTTCACCGCGACGTGTGCTACACTTAAAAAAAAACAACAACAATAATATCTCTCCCCGTAATTTAAATAATAAAATCAAGGACCCGGCACCTCCACCAACAAAGCTATTCTTATGGAACTAAAACTTTTATCGCTCTACCCGGCATCTCCACCAACAATGCTATTCTTATGGAGTTATGTTCAAAGTGAGATTGCTTCAGGACCCTCCTCATTTTTTTTAATTTTTTTTTAAATATCTATAAGTCACCAATAATGATAAAACATCAAGATTTTAAGAGATTAGTCACTAAAAAGGTGTTAGTTACTAATATAATGTCAGCGCACTTTATACCTATAACATTTTTCATCACTTCAATTTGATTGCCTAGTTCTACTTTGCTTTTGCTGTGTGCGATTTGAAATATCCCGGGTTTATGTTTTTCTTTTTCCCTAGGCTGGGGGAATATTTTTGAAGTTGCAGTTCTGCTGCTTATTTGTGTTGGTAACAATGGTATGAATTAATTTCCACTGCCATGTTTTTGTTTTGATTTCGTGCTGACAAGCTGTCAAAAGTTGAACTGAACATGCCTAGCATTGTCATAAATGAAGAAACTGTGTTGCTCTGTGAAAATACAGCCAGCCCTAGGCCTAGGCCTTCAACTTCCAGAGAAGAACATAACCTAAATCCTGAACTCTCTACACCAGTTGTTACAACGTCCTCTTCATCGAGGAGAAAATTATGTAATTCAGGTGGTTCTTATAATGCCAGTGCTAGTTCTCAAGAAGAGGTTAGGCCTAGGCCTACTCTCATTCCAACTGGGTATCAACTCGTTGACATGGATATTTTGTGCAATGCCATCTGTCAGTTCACTTCTTGCAAGGAATGTGGTGCTAGTGATAGTGTAAATCTCGTAGAACACGTGCAAGGTAGGAAAGGGCTATGTACTAGTCTGGTTTTACAATGTGATATTGTAAGGAAAGTTTCAAATTTAAAAACTCTAAAATCACTGAACAGGGTCCCGAGGTTAATATTCGTTTTGTGTATGGGTTACGAACCATAGGGCGTGGACAAAAACCAGCCAAAATGCTTTGTTCCATAATGGGTTTACCAAATCCTCCAACCAAATTTGGCCCTACATACAAAGTTATAGGCAAGGCCATAGCAAGTGTGGCAGACATGTCGATGAAAGCTGCTGTGAGCGAAGCCATTCAAGAAAATGAAGAGAGTGAAAACCCAAAAGACCTGGTTGTTGCAGGTGATGGTACTTGGCAGAAGCGTGGACAATCTGGACATACTTCACATAATGGAGTTGTGGCTCTCACTAGTGTAGACACTGGGAAGGTTATAGATGTGCAGTGTCTATCAAACTATTGCCAACCCTAAAACTGGGGAAAAGAAAAATGCACATGACATTGTTTGCGTGAAGAACTATGAGGGAAGTAGTGGTGGAATGGAGGCCGCAGGTGTCGTGTCGTAAAAATGTTCCATCGATCCCTTGAAACACGTGGAGTTCGTTACACCAAGTTCTTGGGGGATGGTGACAGTAAGGCACACAAAAGTATAGTAGATTCAGTCCCTTATTACCATAATATTCAAATAGAAAAACTTGAATGTGTTGGCCATGTTCAAAAGAGAATGGGCTCCCGACTACGGCGGCTAAAGAAAGATTATAAAGGGAAAAAACTATCTGATAACAAATTGATATCTGGACATGGTAGGCTGTGGTGGGTAGTGTGGTGGATGTGGTACTATGGGCAAGCGATTAGAAACAACACTGATCTAAATAACATGAAGAAAGCTGTTTGGGCTATCTATTTTCACAAGGCCTCAACTGATGAAGAGCCACAGCATGAACTCTGCCCTGCAGGACAAGACTCATGGTGCCAATATAACAAGGGCATCGTATCTGGTAAACCATATTCCCACAAGCATGCTCTGCCACTGGCTGTTCTATTATGCATAAAACCAATATTCAGAGATTTAACTAATGAGAATCTTCTAAAAAAATGTCTACATGGCAAAACACAAAATGCAAATGAAAGTTTTGACAATACGGTATGGCTGCGCTGTCCAAAGACTGTGTACGTTGGGTTTGAAGTCCTTGTGCTAGGCACCTTAGATGCCGTTATTTCATTCAATGATGGGCATGTAGGGAAAATAAAAGTTCTGGAGGAACTTGGTTGCATACCAGGATCAAACACTTTGCAACAGTTGCAAGAAATTGACAGCGAACGTGTACGAAAAGCTGACGCAGCAACTACAGCTACCTGCAAACAAGCACAGAAGAATAAAAGAAGCAAAAAGAGGAAGAAAGATGAAGAAGTTGAACCAGAAGAACCTGATTATGGCCCAGGAATCGCCTAAGGTTGTTAGCAGAGATTTCCAGCATCTTCATTGCATTATTTGGTAGGCCTAAGTCACAGTTGAATTACCTGGTAGGCTATTCCTATTTTCAATTGTATTCTTCTGTAGACACTAACAATAGGTATGGGACTATTTTTCAGGTGACATAAATTAATAAATAGGCCTAGGCCTATACTAACTACAATATGGTTGGATAAAAACCATCAGTTGCCAAATTTTTTTTTTTTACTCGAAGTGCAATTAAAAGTACTTGTAGGAATGCCTGATGTTGAGATAAGCATAACAAACAGTAGGCCTAATTACTTGCAGAAAAATGTGTTTGTCACTTAATCTTCATTCCCAGAAAATTTTGTTTGCCCAATGTGTAGGCCTAGCCTACCTACGTAGGTTTTTTGAAAATCGTAACTTTGGCTGGCTGTCAAATTTAACTAACGCGCATTGAAAGTTTGGTTGCGACTTGTCTCTGATAGTACTTTTTTTTAACTTCATGTACCTTTTTTATAGAAACCAATAAAGCTAGAGCTCTAAAATTTTGCACACATCCTCATTATGTTGCTGTAGTTGTACAAGCAGATTTAATGATCTATCTTTAGAAACAAAAATTCTGACTACATTTTAATTGTTAAATTTGTGAAAAAAAAGACAAAAGAAAGTGGATTTGGGGAAAAAAAATATTTAAAAAAAAAATTGCTTGTGTAGGTACAAAATGTATAGGGCCTATAAGTTTATGTGCCAAAAAAATTGAAGTGATTCCTTGAGTAGTTTTTGAGTAAAAGGTAGGCCTACATGCGTTAATGAAATTTAACACATGTAGCATAGGCACTACAATCTCACCTTAAGGTCTACCCGGCACCTCTACCAATCTCAAATATCATTGTTATTCGAATCATTTGGTTATTACATAATATAGTGAATTTATCTTCATTATAATATTATTATGGACTGTGATGTGCATTTAATTCACCAAATAATAAGCAGACACAACAATGAACTACAGTTAAGTAAATATTTGAAATAGTAATATTACAACAATGCATTATAACACAACAATTTTGTTAACAAATTCAATTTAACAAATTTATTGTCATAGGACATACATGACTCATACAACATAGCAAATTGTAGGCCTACAAATAAATAATTATGTTACATACAGAAATAAATCTAACAAGAATATAATCGAAAAACCCACAAAGCCTGAAAAAGGCTTAACTGTGGGGTAAAGACAAAATTCATAAATTATTTAAGATGGTGACAATACAGAGAACGGAACATATAACCAAAATAAACATGAAAAACATGTATATATAAATACTATGGTTGCATGACATATTCAGTTAATTTGTGAAATCCTAAAAATTACCGAAAAAAAACAAAGAGCTAAGAAAAATAAATAAATAATTTGGAAAAACATTGTCAAAAGGTGTCAGAAAGAAGATAAGATTTTAGTTCAGTTTTAATTTTTGAAATGTTAGACAAGGTTTTCAGTGAGGAAGGCATCAAGTTGAACGTAAGGAACCGAATAAGAAAGTGAACGTTGGCCGTATTTGTTGTTAAAATTGGGAATTTTGAATGCCCCCGCCACTTTTAGCCTTGTATCCTTGCATGAGTCTAACGGAATCTTGAAATCTGATTTAAAATAGAAGTGTAATATAAATCTATACCTATATAAACAATGAAGATATTGGCAGCACATTACAAAAAGAAAATATTTGTTTACGGGAGAGTTCAGAATCGGTTTTAAAGTCACACATTACCATTTTAAACATTTTTATTTGTAAATCTTCAACCCTTTGAATATGACACCGCGAAGCATTGCCCCAAGCTAAAATGCCATACAAAATGCAAAAAAGTATATTAATGCAACTAGGAAAACGCCAAAGTCGTTGTTAGACGAGTGAGTGAGGCATGTGTTGAGTACCCGGTAACGTTCCCTTTCTTCCCCTTGATAAGGCCTCCCTAGCCTAGGTAGAGTGGCGCATTATTGCCTTACAGTTGACGCGCCCTTATACCAACTAAATTCAAAACCCCTATTATTTATACCAATATAATTATGAAACTTAAATGCAAATGTTCCTGTGTACTCAACACATGACTCGGTCACTCGTCTTACAAGACTTTGGCGTTTTCCTAGTCTAGTTGGCTAAGGCGCCCTTATACCAGAAATGTGGGAGACCTGGGTTCAATCCCTTGGTCGGGAAAGATTTTGTAATTTCTGGTTTTATTTAAAAAATTATTAAACATATTTTGAAACGCATATAACGCAGTATAGTCTCATCTGTGCAATATGGAAAACATTACCAGTAGGCCTACTAAATACGTGTAAAGATTGCAAGGTTTATTCAATCTCCCAGCTCTATTTGGGGGTACCTTGAGCGTGAAAGATAACAGCAAATAACAAACAAAAAATATTTCTCCAAAAACAAAACCATTGTTGTTAAAATAATTCCTGCAAATTAGCAGCCTATTTTTCAATTTATTACTCCTAGTAGGTTTAAATCGCAACGAATCTAGCTGATTTTGTTAGCAGTTCTCAGTATATTCGTACCAGATGTATGTTTAAAATTTCAGCGCAATCTGTCCAGCGATTCGGCTGATTTTTTATGTACACACGCACACAAACCCACCCACAGAATCACAGAAGAGCCGATTTTCTTGAGTGGTTTCCACGGTCGCTCCGCTCCCTCGTCTAATAATATTATGATTTATGTTTCTATATTTTGTTAATAAGTTTGTTTCAGTTTGAAAACAGAACGACATTTTTTTTATGTTTGTAATTTTGTAAATGACTGACTCATGAAGAATCGTGGGAACAGTTTGAACCCGGCACCTCCACCAAATAAGCTCTTTAGTTGATTATTAATTGATTTGATTATTTTAAATTTTATATCGTATTAGAGTATTCCCACTCAGTAACACAACTGATTTTCAGTGGGGGACATTAAATTTAAAGTAGACCAAGCCAACCTTGTTGGCGCTGACACCATCGACGAGCGAACAATTACTAACCATAGAGACTGGCATATGTAATTGGATGAGCGTAGCGAGCGAAGCGAAGACTTCAATTTCACTGACCCCTCAAAAAATTTAGCTCCAATGTTTATTTATTATATTTTTTTTTGTTTTGTTTGTTTTTTTGTCTGTTTGTTCGCACGATTCCGGGCAAACGGCATATGCGAATTTAATAAAAATTGGAGGGGACCTTCGAAAAGCTCTGAACTTAGACGTGCCACGTTTTTCTGGTACCTACAATCGAAGAATTATTTCTAACGAATATCGTACTTTTACGATTTTTTTTTAATTTTAGTGCGATATTTTCGACTCAATTGGGCCGATTCTGACCAAACGGGTAAGGCTACAACGTTCATAGGCTATTTCACATGGACATTAAGATTATGGTGATGTAGTACCTTTTGAAAGAAAAAGTTGAAAACGTTAGCCAGAAACCATAGAAATAAAGGTTTTAATATGTGTTTTTCGATTGTAAGTGCGATATTTTTGTCACATTTGGGCCGATTCTGACCAAACAGGTGGGGCTACAACGTTCATATTTCACATGGACATTAAGGTTATGGTGATGAAGTACCTTTTGAAAGAAAACGCTTAAAAAGTTAGCCAGAATCCATAGAATAAATGTTTTAATATGAGTTTTTTGAGGTTTATAATAACAATTAACAAGTAACAATAGAAACTTGACAACAATCACCTACAATACATTCACAAAGCACACTTGCAAAGGTAAAGTGGTCCCACGCAAACTAAAAACTTACGCTCATCCATCAACGCGGCGGGACTTTAGCGTTTTCCTAGTTTATGTAATGATAGTTGATTTGTATCTCGCTATTATTACCCTTATGAAAACATGGGGAGATGACGAATAAACTCCGAGTCTGGTTAACTAAGTAATCGATACTTTCGTGTCCTAGCTAGATAACATAGGAAAACCACCACCCAACCCGACGCAGTTGAAACTAATCTACAGATCATTACCATTTATTTATTTTTCTAAACCTTCTAAACCGTTAATTTGTACCCAAGTTAACTTATATTTGTAAACGGAAAGGAATTGTATTTTGTATGTTTGTATATTTGTCTAAAGTAGAGCGAGGCTCGAAGAATGGTGGTTATAGTTTTTATTTTACACGGCACCTCCACCAAACTTACTACGTTCGTTGATTTATTAATTGTTAGTAAGTGATGATTACTTTGTGTCTTATTTTACGCTATTATGCTACTGCCACCATGAGGCAGTTAGGGAGATAGTGGCATGATTTTAGATTTGAACCCGGACAAAATTAGGAGAAAGCTGATTATTTCAGGATCATTCAAGAATGTTGTTTTATGAAACATACTTCGGGTCCGCCAAAATCCGCCTTGTGCGTTAGCGGCCATCTTGGAAAATGGCGGCGATTACAGTTTTTCACTAAAACTCAATTTGTGGATGCTGTATACAACTTACAATTAAATTAAACACGTATATTTAAGGCTTACTGTATGGACAATTGATATACGTAGCAAGTTTAATGTTATATATTATACTGAAGCCATAATAGGTATGAATCCGATCGAGATTATAATATATTTTCAAAATTAATTGTATTTTACTGTTTTGTGGCTAAAATAGTTACATTTTTCATATTTATCTTCCTATAAAACATGACGTAGGCCTACATATTGTGCTGAGTGCACCTGCAAAATTGTACTTTTGTACGTTAAAAAGTGACTGACATATGAATTATTGTGTCTGTGCGTGACGCGGCGGCTGCCGCCTCTGACGCTGTGGAGCTCGCGCGCAGCATGGCTTACTAGACTGTAGTGAGTGACTCACAATTAAATGAAACACATCAATTTAAAGGTAACGTTATGGACATTTATAGAAATTAGAAGTTATAGCCTTTTTTGAATTGCAACAAAGAATATTATTATTATATGTTATACCTATTGAAGAGGTATGAATCCGATCGATATTATAATATATAATATAGAAATAACTGTATGATGATGTTTTGTGGCTAAAATAGAAATATATTTCATATTCATCTTTCTATAAAACGTGACGTACAAACTGTACAGAATATACTAATAATAAAATATATGAGTGCATATTAATCAAATGATAACACAAAAGTAGCGACATTAATGTGCACAAATGTGCTGAGAGATCTCCGACTGAATATGATAAGTTTATTCAAAATAAACTTATTTTCACAATGATAAGTTCAGCTGACTCTTCGAATACTTCATTATTACCTTCGTCGGGTTCAAATTCTTCGTCAGACGGTTCTCCATCATTAGCACTGTATATACATGATATTCATCTGCATTGTTGACAAATTTCTGAACAATACTACTGCCTCTCCTACGTCCTACTGTTTAGAAGCACAGTTACCATGTCGATGACCATGTGTATGACCATGTAACATGTGGCATAACACACACAACAACACACAACAAGTGCTCACTTTCACAACACAAAACCACAACAACAGTCACTTTGGTATAAATTCTACTCAAAAGTTCATCGAGTCCACTCCCTGCCATAATGTAGCCAACTGCTCCTAAGTACGAGTACGACATCAACAAATAATATTATCCAAGTCGTACAACTACTGACGACAACATTCATTTCCTGAGGTAGCCACTATATCTGTAGCCGTAATAAACAACTATTGGTCAAATGTTTTTGTCCTATGGTATACCTTTAAAGGCACTTTGCCGATCTCTTCTTTGACTGGGACAGAAGGAGGATCTAAGATACGAGGAATGTAGTAGTCCATGTTTACATTCTCCCCTGGGCCCCGATTCATGTACATTTTTATCCCGGTATAAGCAGAGTTAGGTGGTATAAGTGCGGTATAACTCCGAATCCAATTCATGAAGACTTATCCCGCCTCGCACGGGGATAAGAAAATATGTAAACAGATGGCGGACATTTTAAATTTTGCGTCTATGTGTAAAACGAGAAAAGTTTTCATTACTCTCATAAAACAAATCAGAAACCGTCTCGGGCCTAGGCCCAGATGTAGAAAATTATTCATAATACAACAGTGTAGGCCTAAAGTTCGATTAGGCTATAGGACTAGATAAAATTAATACGAACATAACACGTTTGACAAGCCCTTGGCCTCTCCTAGGCAACCCTAGGCCTGCACGACCTAGTTTTGACACACATCCCGCACAAATAACTAGTTTTGATTACTAAAAGCCTTATGCAGATGAACAATAGTATGATAGTCCTAGGCTATTCCAAAATTTACGGCAATAATACGCCTTTTCTTTTAATGATCTCACGCAATCTTCTGTCAATAAATAAAAATGTAAAACAAAAGATGGTGCAAATTTTTAGTGTTCTTTTGCAAATCTGCTGATTTACATGGCTGTGGAATGCAGTGGAAAAAACATTTGTTGTACTTGTTGTTGGATTGAAAATTTCTGATTGGATGAGAGTTGCTCAGACTTAACCAGGCCTTATCCTGCCATGTCCTGCATTATACCGTCCTTATACCACTTATACCCGGGATAAATGTACATGAATCGGGGCCCAGGTGTTAGGCCTAATACACTTGATAGTTTCCATGCAACGAAATGTTCCATGACAATTCAACGTGCGAATATTAATGTCAGCTTTGTCACACAAAGTTTGCACAAATGCGTCCGAGTCTACATTTAGTGCACCATGTTGAAGAGTAGAGAATTCGAATCTGCCAACTTTTTTTATGATATGAGGCACATAATTCTATGTTGGATACCATATCAATAAGGTGTTTCGAACCTATAACTTTTGACGTAAATAGACAGCAAGACCAACTTAAATGGAAGATAAAATAAAACGAGGTCTCGTTGCAGATATAATTGCATGCTCCATGGCGATACTTTTACGATTTTTAGTATCTGTAGTAATTTCCCCCCCCCCTCTCCCAACCACTCCTTAATTATACCGCCTGACTGAGACTGAAGAGAAGGAGGTACAATGCCAATGGTAGTGCAATTCTCAAGTCTCATATTCAAATTAACATATATTTGTTACTGAATATCCTTCATATACAATACAAATGGCTGTGGCAGCTTCTACAATCCGTAAGCGTTCGTCATGTACATAGTT
This sequence comes from Sweltsa coloradensis, assembly GCA_024449915.1. Lineage (NCBI taxonomy): Eukaryota > Metazoa > Arthropoda > Insecta > Plecoptera > Chloroperlidae > Sweltsa > Sweltsa coloradensis. The sequence continues at coordinate 1,510,851 of JAMZAV010000108.1, read as the reverse complement.
CTTTCTACTAGATTACCAATGTTATGAGCAATTTTATTGCATGTATCATGAAGACATAATGATACTATTTCCTGGCAATTCTGTCACTGCAATATTGTCTTGAAAAGGCGCAATTAGTTCTCTTTATAGATATTTGACAAGGTACAAATTCGTACTTTCACAAAATTCACACAATTTACTTCATAATTCTGACAAAGAGAACTTTAATATAAGATTATCAGGCATGAAATTGCAGAGCGATTGAAAAGCCTACGCTGTACCAGGGTCAGCACACCTGCGAGGAACATTATTGTTTTCAACTTACGACATTCGGCTACGAGCCTATGGTGTATTTCTTTAGTTTAGTTGACACAATGTGTATGATGTTCCTGTGATCTTCAGAATGGTTTTTCATGACTATCACTAGCAGCTAGCCACAGAACAGATAGTTAACTTTAAAATCGTATTCGCCAAGACTTGGTCGAAGTCGTTGAGAGCAATCATCACGGGCTGTACAAATGACTGAATTTAGCAGTGTATAAAAACGAAATTTAATAATAACTGTAACATATAGTGCTTTCAAATACTTGAGCCCATCACTGAGACAACATTGAATGTATAACACAATGTGAGTGCAAACTAACAGCAAAAAAGTGGCAACATTCAGACTTGATAATATTAGACGTAAATAAATAAGTACCTATGTCAAATCATCATCAGATACACTTCACAAGACACAGACGTATAGTTTTGTTGTTGTAAATATAACTAAGGTCTAGCTGGAAATACAAAATAGTGGTTGTTACGTACATGCATCACATGAGTCACTACAGTAGTAAGCCATGCTGCGCGCCGAGCTCCACATGCATCGTCAGAGGCGGCAGCCGCCGCGTCGCACGCACGTGCGCAATAATTCGTATTTAAGTCATTTTTTAACGTACGTAAATACAATTTTGCAGGTGCACTCAACACAATATGTACGTCATGCTTTACAGGAAGATATATATGAAAAATGTAACTATTTTAGCCACAAAACAGTAAAATACAATTAATTTCGAAAATATATTACAATCTCGATCGGATTCATACCTATTATGGCTTCAGTATAATATATAACATTAAACTTGTTACGTATATCAATTGTCCATAAACTTATCTTTAAATAGACATGTTTTATTTAATTGTAAGTTGTATACAGCATTCACAAATTGAGTTTTAGTGAAAAACTGTAATCGCCGCCATTTTCCAAGATGGCCGCTAACGCACAAGGCAGATTTTGGCGGACCCGAAGTATGTTTCATAAAACAATATTCTTGAATGATCCTGAAAAAATCAGCTTTCTCCTAATTTTGTCCGGGTCGGTATAGGAAATTGGGTTAAAATCATGCCACTAAGAAATCAACGCTTAGATAGATCAAGCTTAGAAATAATTAAGGAGCGAATTGTTCATGCATCACCTTTTGTTTGTCCGTCTGTTCGTGTGTCACGTCTCATGATTGAAACCGAACATGACCACCGATTTACATGCAATTTTTTGCTGACATTTCCCTTAAACAATTGATTTGGAATGTATTTGGTGACTGTGGTTGTGGAGTAGGTAGAGGGGGAGGGGGGAACTAGCCCCACAGAAAGTTTGAATATTGACGTATTTGGAACCTCCGCCTCTATTGAAGGGTAGCGTGGGATAATAGTGGTTTGCTTCACTCCCTTTTTGGTATTTCTTTACCTGTGTGTGTAAACAGTTGCATGTCGTAGACACAGTTGTATTAATTCTCCTGCGTCTCCAGGTACGATGTTCCTGGAGCTGTGGAAGCGTCACTCTGCCGGCATCACCCACCGCTGGGGTCTGACCGGGTTCGACCTCCAGGCAGAGCACCCCAGACCCGAGTACCTAGCTCGTCTTGCCGATGTCAAGCGGCACAAGACGAACGTGATCACCATGGAGAGAGAACCCTACGTTCCATTCTGGAAGGTTCGCGTGCCCATCACCATACTGAGCTTCTCTGTGGTGCTGTTACTGGTTCGTCAATGCGTCAATTTAATTTTTCGCTTTAGAAAAAATAAAATAATACAAGTGTAATTTCGTAAGTTAATTTGTCTTTCAAAAATTTACATTTTATGCTCGTCAGCAAATTATGAATTATGTTATGAACTGTTTTTCTTTTTACTTTTCTTTCTACTATCATGATTTTAAATAAAAGGTTCGTTCGCCTGTGTTGCACTTTGCACTGCACGGCGAGTTCATTTCAGTTCAGTGCAGTAGTTCATCCAGTGCAGTCGTTACTGGCGAACAATAAAAGCTGTCACTAACAATTTGTTTACTTTAAAACGTAAATTTATTAAACGTACCCTTAAAAATACTTCCATTAGCACTCGAAAATGTAATTGTTTTCATATTAGTTTACAAAATAAGTCTTCAATAAATCTATCCCTTACATTCTTGGCGCTAAATTCCTGCACTGTACTATTGCACCGGTTCCAGAGCGCGTGCAGAAGTTCATGAACTTGTTGCACTAGTTCAAACTGCAATTTTCAAACGAACGGCTACCATGTTCTTGCACAACTACAGGCGAACGGCACCATTATTAATTATTATTAATAGATGCGAATAGAGTGTTTCTTGTACGGAATCTTGTCTCTCAACAGGTCGCAGTGGCGGTGATCGCAGTGTTTGGGGTCGTCCTCTACAGAATGTCGGTGAGAACTTCAACTTGTTTCTTCGGCATAACGGATAATACTAGCTACCTCAGCATCTTCATCCCGGCTACTGCTGCCACCATCAACTTGGTCTGCATCATGATACTTAACTGGGTAAACTATGATGTCTCACTGTAGCTTCCATCTATCGTGTAACAGCACTACCATGACCTATCCCACACGTTTTACAAAAATCATAATATTTTAAACATCTGCCCTCAGATAAAAATTTACCCGGATTTATTAAAGCACAAACTTTCTGTATAACTAGGAAAACGCTTAAGTCCCACCGCGTTGATGGATGAGCTTTTTTGTAAGTTTTTAGTTTGCGTAGTACCGGTACCACTTTTCTTTTGCAAGTGCTTTTTGAATGCATTGTAGGTGATTGTTGTCAAGTTTCTATTGTACTTGTTATTACAAACCTAAAAAAACTCGTATTAAAACCTTTATTCTATGGATTCTGGCTAACTTTTTCATCTTTTTCTAGAAAGCAATATATCACCATTACGTCAATGTCCATGTAAAATATCACAAAAATATCGCACTTAAAATCGAAAAAATCGTAAAAGTACGATATTCATGAGAAATATTTCTTCGATTGTAGGTACCCAAAAACAATACAGGTCTAAGTTCAGAGATTTCGAAGGTCCCCTCCAATTTTCTTCAAGATCGCATATGCCGTTTGCCCGGTAGAGAGTGAACAGACAAAAAAAACACCCGAGCTAAATTTTTTGGGGGGTCAGTGAAATTGAAGTCTTTGCTTCGCTCATCCAATTTATGTTATTTTTAAATAATACAAAATATATTAATAGTAAAATTTTCCAAATTAATTTCACACATAAAAATCATCAATTTAGTTACTAAGGAGCATGCCTTATTGTTGTGTGTCCGTCTGTCTATAAAACTGATTGTCACGTAAATGGTCGTGATTTGAAGGACTTCACTACTCAAAATAAAAACAGGTGACGTCACGTCACACTATGTCAATCAAACTGACGATTGGCATGAGTTTTTGTAGTATCCATTTCCATTCATCAATTTTTATAGACATTCTGTGTGTCTAACTGCATTTAAATGGAAGTCAAGATGAGATTCGTGCTAAATATTTGTTTTTGACAATTACGAGTCTTTTATTAGAATAAACTAGTTTGTCAATCTGTTTATTAGTATCTTTGCTCCCTATCATGGGTACACTTCTACCCATGCTTATTGTGATTATGCATCTTGTTCCAAGTAGCCCCGGCTATGTTCTTTGTGTTTCAGTTTTACAACTGGCTGGCGGTGAAACTAACGGAGTTCGAATTGTTGAGAACGCAGACACAGTTCGACGACAGTGTAACATTGAAGGTCTACGTGTTTCAATTTGTCAACTACTACACGTCCATATTCTACATCGCGTTCATGAAGGGACAGTTTGTTGGCTACCCTGCTAAGTACAACCGGATCTTCAAATTACGGCAAGAAGAGGTAAGCCAAAGACAATACTTTATCAGTTACACTTTATATACGTGATCAGTTAAATGCATCTGTAAGATAATGGGTGTATTACATTATTTTAATTTTTTTTTAAATTTTTTTTTAAATTTATTTATTTAACGTCTATCCTATTCAGTTATAAAAACTGTGACTTCACCTCCTCTCTCCCTACGTGATCTAACCTGCCTATGAAGTCACGTCGCAACCCTTTACCAACACTACTTTGCCCGAAAAACCCGACCAGCGCCAGAGTGTGATTCACTCGTGACTCTCTAGATAGAGTCACTTTAGGTCGGGGGGTGGTGTGGGTAAAGGTCACCCGTCCTAGCCCTATAACTGTCTCGCAAACCTGCCCTGCTACTAGCTCGCGGAGAGATAAGACTAACATAGACTAAAATGTGAGAACCGCAAATCAAAACACACATACGAAACACAACAACAACAACAACAACTCGCCAGAGTGTACTGACAGTGCAACCCAGCACCGTCTAGCACACTACCCAAAGGGGGTAGCGAACTCGTCTTACCAGGCGCGCTAGTGGTGAGCCACGCCGCTGCTGGTCCGCTCCTCTCTCGCTCCGGGCCTCGGGCACTCCTGCTGAAACTAGGTCAACCACCCGTGATGCGGCGTGGGGTGGACTGAAGGTCCTTGCAAAAACTACACCATGAGTTGAGGAAAACAGGGGGCAAACATGCACTACTAAGTGAAAAGCTGTGTGCTTTTAGTGGACTTTACTGACTCAAACAAGAAGTTAAATTACAACAATGAAGTTATGGTTTCAATTGAAGTTAGCAATCGGATCCGAATTTAGACAACAAAATTACATACATGTGATACAGGGAATACAATAAAAATACAAGAAAATGAAAGCCAACGCTCTACTCAACCCTGTCCTTTCGGTCTCACTCCAAAGTCTCATCCTGTTCCTTGGTCTTGATCGAAGAAAGGGGGGGGGGAATGATGTGACTGCAAACAGCGACGCGCTCCGGCGCGCAGGTTGCCTACGGAGAAGGCGTCCAGTGGCGGACGCGGACCTTGTGTCCTACTGCGTACCTCTCGGCTACTCGCCCAGAATGCTTAGTTTCGCTTACCACAGCCCCAGATGTTCTCGTAGAGGGAGAGATGCTATTTGCTCTAGCATCGTGGTACTGGCTAACCACATGGTCTTGTATTTTACTGGCACTAACATGTGCACCCTATCTCGACACCGCAAAGTCAGTCCGAAGACAGGAACTGTATACTTGAAATGAGCTCATGCTCCCCGCAACTCTGTAGCAGTTTAGAATTTACCGTGCACTCGCCGGGTCGTCATTATCAGACGTACTGTTAGCGGTTACCCTTTACATAGGGGTCACCAAAAACGCGCCATATTCTTCAGAATAAGTTTCAAATAGCAAAAATAACGTCAAAACAAGACCAGCTCCCTTAGCCTAGTCGGCCACTCCGTAATAGGCGGAGGCTCAACGACCATCATGGCTCTCGCAGGGTGGGTTCCAACGCTGGCACGACACGTGCACCTCGGACTCAACCGTCCGGTTCCAAAGCGTGACCCACAGTGGTAGAGGTGGATGCTTCTTGCCGCCTCGCGCTCGATCGGGGCTTCTTCTTGCCCTCGCCGTCCGGTCACGTGTGTCTCTGCGGACACTGCCATTGGTCAGTCTTCCTGGTTCAAAACTCCGCGGGTCATCCTAGGCTTGCGATTCGTCGACTGCAAATTCAACAAAATTCACATTTTCGTTGGAGTTTGTCCCCGACGTTGCCATTTACGCTTGCCGCATTCCTCAACCCTTGCTCGTTGCCGTCGAAAGATGAAGCCTATGCACTTTTCCAGCACGTTCCGAATTTAACATGGGGGTGACGTCACTTCTAGGCCACTCCGGTAAACCCGAAACCAAAAACATGAGCCTCGGCTCCACAGCTTCACATTCCACACTTTCAACCCTAAGGTTGGCCTTTGCATGCTTAGATGCAGATTCACACTGACTTGAACACTTGTTAGAAAAATATGATTTAAAGTCCCGAAAATATTGAAAGTTCCACATGATATGAGATATATTAGACAGATTTAAAAGCAACAAAAATAAAAAATACAAGGGGTAGGACTGTAACGTCACAAAACTGATTTACAATGGAGGACAACTAAATACACGACACTATAGGTATTAGTTGCATGATTATTTCTTTGCACCAGCTTTATTTTTTATTTGATAAAAATTATAAAATTATATTTTAAATTGCTTAATCTCTTGGCAGATTGTTTTTAATGTCTTTAAAACCTTGTTTTTATTTTGTTTTCCTGTTCCTGATTTATTTGAAATGTGATGTAAAATTTATTTTATAAACTTCAAATAATGGTAAATTACTTAAATAAATAATCAAAAACGTATTCTGCTGTCCGTGGTTCTTGGTTCAAAACCGAGTTATGGGTTCAAAGAACACGTATAAGTTAACATCAAAATATAATTTGCGTAGTTGCAAAATGGGCACAGATAGATCAGGAGTAACGCGCGAGATTCTGATTCAGGGGGCCACTGGTTCAATACTCGCTGACTGAAAGTTTTCACAGAGTTATCTTAAGTCTGTTGCAAGGACGAATTGAGTCCTCACTAACAGCCCTTGTTCATTCTCTTCACAACTACCCTACCATCCAAATACCTCGTTGCACATCTGAAGAGGGTCTTGAATAATTCCTGGGCAGGTTTTGCACAAGAATTGTATTTTTTGGTATATAGTTACAAAATTACAGAGAACCTGCTGTGGAATTGGGTTTAGAGAAGGAGAAAAAGGATACATATTTATTGTTCCGTTTTATTACTGGGGAAACATTGCTTTAGGTGGAATTGATTATGTAACACAATCCAGAAATTTAATATCTATATAATCTTCCAACAAGTTGGAAGTTAACAAGACTCCCTTACATAAAGTGGGAGACCTAGGTTCAATTCCTGGACGAGTGGTTGAGTTGATCCTATATGCATAAATGTTCTGTTCCCCCGTCAGTGCGTGTGTCACGTCTCACGACAAAAACCAAACACGACGTCCAATTGACATGCATTTTTGTTGCCAATTTGACACTGCCCTTTCACAAGGATGATATATTATGTAGAATGTTTTAGTGACCCTATGGCTAGAAGGGCGTGGTGAGCTCTAAAAAAGTGTGAACCTCCACTATTAATGTAGGCTTATTTAGATTTCGGCTAATTTTACTACTATATTCCTTCTATTTCTCGATTTGGATAGTCGGGAAACACTCCCGTAGGTAGAATTGTTAATATTTAATACAATCCAGAAATTAAAAAATCCATCCCGATTGGGAAAGTGAGAGACTCGGGTTCGAACCCCGATCGGGATGGAAATATTAGATTCCTTCTCTTCTTCCAGTGTAGTCCCGGTGGTTGCCTGATGGAGCTCTGCATCCAGCTGGCTATCATCATGGTGGGCAAGCAAGCTCTCAACTCTGTGATGGAGTTGGTGATACCGTGGTGCGTACGATGGCTGAAGACTCTTCGAATCAAGGCGGGGATGGGTCGTGCGGAGGATACGGAGGTGGCTAACAACCAGTGGAGTCAGGACTACCGGCTGGTGGACTGGGGACCTCGTGGACTCTTCCCTGAGTACCTGGAGATGAGTAAGTAGGAGTAGCTCTTTTTATTAAACAGGCTTGATTTTATAATGTAATATTAATACTACAAATTTAAAGGCATTTATTGCATACTACACAATGACCAATATGCGAATTCAAAAGTGCTAAAAAGAAAAGGAAAGGACTAAGCTCCCTTTTCTTACTTTTCTGTCCGACCGTTCGTGTGTCTCATGTCACAATGAAAACCAAACATGACCTTCTATTGGCATTTATTTTTTATTGACTTTGTCCTTTAACATGGATGATACAGAAAATGATAATATGATAATAATATAATATTTTTGATGACATTGAGGGTCAGGGGACCCTCGGGGAGGTGGCGAATTATTTTATGTATAAGATTTTGGCAAGGCTAGCTCCGCCTAAACTAAAACCCAGAGCAAATTAAAACATTGTGTATATCCTTGTTGAGGGGAAATGTCATCATAAAAGGCATGTCGATCGGAGGTCATGCTCGGTTTTATCGTGAGACGTGACACTCGCTCAGACAGACGAACAAACGGATACACGAACTTACTGACGGACAGAAACGTTAAACTTTTAGGGGAGGGAGCTTTGCTATATAATTTTGTCACTAAAGTACAAATCCATAAGTTATTGAGTATGTATGGGTAACAAATGTAACCATTAGTTTTAGTTTGAGAGGTTATGCTATGTATGTATCTTTTTATTTTTAATAAAAGTAATGACGTCGAAATAAGACGCCACTTCCCCTGCCTCACGGTCGCCAGCGACAGTGCCCTCCTTCGCCACCACGCTCGGCTATATAAGCGGCGTGCGGTGGAGGAGAGGCACAGTCGTGAAAGTGATCGTACACACATACACAATACATAAGGTATAAATAAAAACACAACTCATATATATATATATATATATATATCAAACACCCTTTTCCAACATACTCATCACAACTCATATAAAAAATAAAAAATAAATAATTTAGTACAACATAATATTATATAACAAAAATATTGCGCTTCTAATATATTATAATGTCAACAGTGCAAATTAGTAATAATTCTTGTATTATTATAGTAGATGAAATATAATATTATGTAAATATTTATGCAAATCATTGTATATTCCAGTCCTGCAGTACGGCTTCGTCACCATCTTCGTGGCCGCGTTCCCTCTGGCTCCACTCTTTGCTCTGATCAACAACATCTTCGAGATGCGGCTGGACGCGAAGAAGTTCCTCAAGTTCTACCGACGACCTGTGCCGAGAAGGGAGAAGGACATCGGCGTCTGGTTCTGGATCCTGGACATATTGGGAAGGATATCAGTTGCTTCTAATGTAAGTACAAACACTATGTGTGCTCCTAGACAAACATTTGTTTTCAGTAGTACCCAAAATACGGCAGTATGAGAGGGGGGGGGGGGTTCTTTAACCTACTGATTGTCGAAGAAGAACATACAAAATATACGATCCAGCATAAAAAATCTCTTGAGGTGCTGAAAACACGCAAACCCAAAGAGCTCGAAATGAGATTTAGTACTAAATATTTATTTCAAGCAATTTAAAATGCTTTTCTGAAAATATTTTTTCCCACCCCCAAGGATGATCTCAATGAGGTTTTCTTTTTCTTATTATTTTGAATACTCTCATACCCTTGCTTGTTCCTGCTACGGATCAAAGCTACCCTACGAGAATCACTTCTATGTCCGACAACCTGTGCATGGTCATGTCTCGATAAAAACCGAAATAAGACCTCCAATTGGCATGAGGTTTTGTTTGTTCACATTCCCTTTCAACTAGGATAATACAGAATGTGTTTGGTGCCCCTTGGGTCAAGGTGTGAGGCTGAGGCACCTCTATCAACGATGATATTTAATGCACAAATGTGTTTTTTTAGCGTTCTTTATACTCGGCACCTCCTCTACAAACGCTTCCAATAACAACAAGGAGATTTGAACAATAGGGAGGAACATATTTTTATTTTATTTTTGAATTCTTCTTCGGCGATCTGTTGCTTTTTGTTGTCGTGCTTGTTTTGCATTATCGTGCTGATTGTCAAAGGACGTATCTGTATACCAATGACGTACATAAGCTTTGCGTAGCAAATATTATGTCATTGCTGTACAGATCAATCTGTATATATAGCCTATATTGAGATCCTAAAAAAAGACCTGAGGACTATCCTCATAGAAAAAGAGTACTACGATATACAAGACTTTATGAAGGATAAGATCAGTTAAGATCGATAGAAAAGATTATTTGTAGATAGACCAGAAATAAATTAAGACCAGTCGATCATCAGTGATCTTTCACCAGTCATCATTATATCTTATTTTATACCACTAATATTTTGTAAATTATTATTATTATTTTATTTTGTATTTTGTATTTTGTAATATTTTGTTGTATTTGTATGATTACCTAAATAAATACGAATACTACCATGTGTAATCTTTGCTCATCAATAGGTCTACATGTAGGTAGGGTCTACATTCCTTCGTAGTACTTTTATTCCTGTTATAATCAGACAACAATGTAAACCATCAAGTGTGTGTGTGTGTGTGTGTGTATATATATATATATATATATATATATATATATATGTTTAATTTTAAGTTTTCGCGGGTATATGTTAAATAATTATTGTTGAATGGGGCTTTTTTCCGCGAAGAATAACAAGGAGGTTCACACTTACCCCTCCCTGCCCGACGTTTCGGAGAAGTCACATTCTCCATCTTCAGGGGCGACGTGTCGACAGAGACTTGTTGCCCTGGGCCTGTGAATGTGACTTCTCCGAAACGTCGGGCAGGGAGGGGTAAGTGTGAACCTCCTTGTTATTCTTCGCGGAAAAAAGCCCCATTCAACAATAATTATTTAATATATATATCTATATAGAGAGAGAGAGAGAGATAGAGAGAGAGAGAGAGAGAGAGAGAGAGAGAGAGAGAGAGAGAGAGAGATTGTATTAGAGTGAATTTAAAATACCTAATACATGTACATACTTTTCTGTTTAATTACCTTATAAACTTTGCTATTATACTGTTTGTTTTGTAAAATAAGCCTTAGTCTTATTCTCCATTGAATGCCTTATGGCAAAGATAAGGTCTACAGTAGATCTCCCTGGTCTGCACCCATATTGCTCCTCTCTTAACTTCCCATCAATTTGTATGCGTAGTCTATATAATATATATAAATAATAATAATAATAATAATAATAATAATAATAATAATAATAATAATAATAATAATAATAATAATAATAATAATAATAATAATAATAAATAATAAATAATAATAATAAATAAATAAATAAATAAATGAGAACCACTGCCTCCTAGATGAGTAGCATCTAGGAGTCGGTGCTGAGAACACGGCATAATGTTTGTTTCAGGCGCTCATCATCGCGTTCGGCTCGAACTTCATCCCACAGCTGGTGTACCGGATGACTGTAAGCCCTGACCGCACCAACTCGGGATACCTGAACCACTCCTTGGCCTACTTCAACACCAAGGACTTCCAGGAGTCGGCAGTTCCCGAATTCTCCTTCTACTCGATCTTCCAGAACGTGACCATGTGCAGGTAAGAAGCAAATTACATCTTTTGACACCTATCACTTCTATCTTTCTTCACCTATGGGGTCGAGATGGGCGAACCTACTCTACACCCTCTGGTGGGTCCGGACAAGGTTGACTCCTTGTCCTGCTGGGGGGGGGGGGGGGGCTAGCAGGTGATGAACCTCTTAGACCCTGCTCGTCTTTTCCTTCAACCTCTTCACCTACAGCCAAGAGCTAGAGCACGTGTGCCTGTGCTATAGCCAAGAGCTTGCAACTTGTAGTAGTATTGTTTCCTTTCGTTTTCGAATCCCAGTCACAATCAGTAGGGCAGCCTCTCTCGTTGCCACGGGTTTTGGTTGAAATCCAGGGTAAGACATGGTTCTTTTGTCGCCCAAGCACCAGAGTTGGGAGGGAAGCCCCCTTACTGGTTGTTCTGACGGTGTGCCTCTGTATGAATGATGTGTGAAGTAACCTTGCTGATGATGACAGCATGCATGCAGAATTTACTTCTTGCGTGGCCCTACCACAGGTTTGGTTATGTGTTGTGAGTTTTGTTTGTATGTAGTTAGCTGATTTTTAGTGACCACCATCCGCCTGATGAGTCCCAGAAGGACGAAACGCGTCGTGGAGTGGGGATTAAGGTAACAAATAACTTTAAATTAGCTACAGTTGTCATCAGCAGGTGAAAAGTTTTGTCGCCCCCAGCCCTTCAGGCTGGGCTTTCCCAACCTGTCAACCCTTCTCCAATCTATACTAAACTAGCCTGTTGGCCTTTTCCAAACTAATTGTAACAAGTGAACAATAGGAAGATATCAAGTTATACAATTTAAAATAATAATTTTGAAGCGCATTATTAGACAACGACTTTCAAAGTGTTGAGGCAGGATGCGCCCAAATAAATTTTAAATTTGTTTTGTAAATGTATCCACGTGTGGTCCCGGGGTTGAATGTTTGCTCGAGCATTCCACAGCTCATCGTAAAAGGCGAGTAACAAGGCAATGATTTATAACGCAACGGAATAGTGGTGGCATGAACAGTCGCAGAGTTCACAGTTCTTTTGGACGGACATTTTACATCGATGTCAAATCGATGTCAAATGTCAAATCGAAAAAACAATTACGTTCTACTTTTCACTACTGATTATTATTGGATGAGCGTAGCGAGCAAAGCGAAGATTCCATTTCACTACACTGGAGAAAAAAATCCGGAATGTTTTTTTTTTTTTTTTTCTGTATTTTTGGCTGTTTGTTAACACGATTCCGGCTAAACCAATACTCCAATTGCGATGAAATTTTATGGGGGCCTTCGAAATCTCTGAACTTAGAACTGCCACGTTTTTGAGCGCAATCGAAAAATTATTTCTAATGAAAATCGCAAATTTACGATTTTTTTCGATTTTTAAAATATTTCTTCGACTTATAACATCTACATGCTTAATCCGATTTTAATGATTTTTTTACAGAACCTTAATTTTATGAATTAAGATATTCGTGTGAAATTTGAGAACAATCGAAAAATTATTTCTCATGAAAATCGAAATTTTACGGATTTTTGAACTTTTTTCTTTTTTTAACAATTCTTTCACTTATAACACCTACATGCTTTATCCTATTGTAATGATTTTTTTACAGAACCTTAATTTTATGAATTATTATATTCGTGTAAAATTTGAGCGCAATTGAATAATTATTTGTTATGATAAAAGCAATTTTACGATTTTTTTCTTTTTTTAAAATTACGATTAAGAAAAAATAAAAGAATAAAGTTAATTTTTTATTTAATTTAATTTAATTTAAAAAAAATCAACTTAGTAATAATTTTTTCACAAAACAACAGAAAATCTGCATAACACATGGCAGGTCAATGCACCAATTACGCTCATCCAACAACGCGGCGGGACTTAAGCGTTTTCCTAGTTATTATAAATGTTACAATTTGTCCCTACTAATTAATAACTTGACTAAAGGAGGACTGAATATGGTACGGTAATCACCGATTGACGAATAACGAGTGACAAATACAGAACACAATTTTAGTTGAAAAATGATATGGTGTATATGGTGGAAAAAGTTCGGCATCGCAAAGCGAGAAGTTGTAATTTTTGGATTTTATTTTTAAATATACTGGTACAAGCTAGGTATCAATTTAATAAAACTCTTTGTAAAAGTCACCATTTTTGGATGAGCGTAGCGAAGATTCCATTTCACTACACTGGAGAAAAAAATCCGGATTTTTTTTTTCTTTTTTTTTTCTTTTTTTGTATTTTTGTGTGTTTGTTAACACGATTCCGGCTAAACCGATACTCCGATTGCGATGAAATTTTATGGAGGCCTTCGAAATCTCTGAACTGCCACGTTTTTGAGCGCAATCGGGAATTTTTTTCTCATAAAAAACACATTTTTACGATATTTTTAGATTTTTGGAAAAAAATTTCGACTTATTACACCTACATGCTTTATCCGATTGTAATGATTTTTTCACAGAACCTTAATTTTATGAATTTGTATATTCGTGTGAAATTTGAGCGCAATCGAAAAATTATTTCTCATGAAAATCAAAATTTTACAGTTTTTTTCTTTTTTCAAACAATTCTTTGACTTATGACACCTACGTGCTTTATCCTAAACAACTAGTCTATGTTTAGCAAAAATGGACTACACGGTGAAAACTGTTATAAACTTTAACTGTACTTTGTATTGTTATTTGTTGTCCAAATAAATAAATAAAATAAATAAATAAATGATTTTTTCACAGATCCTTAATTTTATGAATTAATATATTCCTGTAAAATTTGAGCGAAATCGAATAATTATTTCTTATGAAAATCGCAATTTTACGATTTTTTCTTTTTTAAAATTACGATTAATAAAAAAAATTAAAAATAAAGTTAATTTTTTATTTTATTTTATTTAATTTAATTTAAAAAAATTCTTCGACTAAGTAATAATTTTTCACAGAACAACAAAAAATCCGCATAGCGCATGGCAGCTCAATGCACCAATTACGCTCATCCAACAACGCGGCGGGACTTAAGCGTTTTCCTAGTTTAAAGTCCATTTTCCTTGTCCAGATACTCAGAATATCGTAATCCCCCCTGGAGCGACCGTCCCTACAAACGTCCTCCGATCTACTGGCGCATCCTCGCCGCTCGCTTGGCCTTCGTCGTGGTGTTCCAGAACGTCGTGGGGTTTGTGACCCTCGCGATCCAGGGTCTGATCCCGGACATCCCATGGAAGCTGCGCGACCAGATAAGACGGGAGGCCTACCTCACTAACGAGCTGATCATACAGCAGGAAACAACAAGGGCTCGAGCCAATGCCCCCAGTGTCAACGGGGAACAAGCTAGTCCGTGGAGAAAAACAAATCTTCGGGCGAGGGAGCCTGAAGTGGGCGATCATCGCTTGACTATATCTAGCTTTTAGTTCTAAAACAAGCAAGGTCAGTGGCGTTTTTTAGACCTCAATATCAGGTGTGCAATTCCCAAAAACGAGGTGGCGCGGAATAGCTGGGGTCTGGGGCAAAGCCCCAGGTGTCGGATTTGCCGTAGGCGTAAATTTTTTGGGCGTACTGTTAATTTTAATGGCCTAAAACGAGTTCTAAGGAGAATTTGTATTCTAAATAACGGTGAAATATGCAGCCTAAATCAACCTAATTTTATTTATTGCACAAAGTGAGTTCTCACTTTACTTTAACCGGATGTGGTTTCGGGGCAATTTCTAGAGCAAAATAAAAGTGTTTTTTTTTTAAGGCTCGAACTGCATGACCACACAAGCTTGCCAGCCAAACTCGTCTATTTCCCGCTTACTGCCTAATTTTGGTTTGTGGTTTGGTTCGTTGGTCTTGTGGTTAGCGTATCTGCTTCCAATGCAGAAGGTCCAGGGTTCGATTCCCGCTCAAGTCAGAAGTTTTTTAACTTCTGATTTGGACTTCAGTCCATCAGTTCTTGTCTTAGGAGTTTGTAAACGGTGACTTTGGAGCCGTCCTAGCAACGAAGCACATAATAAATTTCAGAGTTGTTCTGAATCGGCCTTGTTGATTCTGGCGTTGATTCGCGGGTGTTCGCACTGTCCATACCACTGATTGCTATATTTCCTATTAAAAATATTGATCTTTGGTTGGTTATCGCTCACTCGTCGATTGCGTCGGGGCCTGCAGGGTTGGCTTGGTCGCTTTGATTTAAAGTCCCCCACTGAAAATCAGTTATATAACTGAGTGGGTGGACTCTAAATAAAATTTATTTATTTATTTAAGGCTTTTTTTTTAAATTTACCAGATTGATCAGGTGTGCAATTATAACACCTTGCACACCGTAAAAACCGCCACTGAGCAAGGCTACGGGAATACTCAAATGAGGGAGCGAAGCTAAACTTAATCAGTTAATTGTTTAAGAAGAATACAAAAATTAATAATTCGTCGTGCGATTGATCTTTCTGTCGGCGAGCTTACCATTCAAATATCTTCATTGCTTTTCTCACATTTAGTAAATAATTATGGAGATGCCTTGTCATGATTTTTTGTTAATTTTCTGGGAGACTAGTGTAAGTTACACCCCCCTTTGTCCCCAGGGTCCACAAAAACCTTCTGTAGCATCGTTGTTGAAGGACAAGGCCAACAAGGAGACGCATAGCATATCATTCGTACATTGTGTAGTGTGTACACGCACAGACGGACATATAGTGTTGCCTTTGTTGTTACTTTACTCGTTTACATGGAGCAAAGTTTATCGTTATTATGCAACGTTTGATCCAACATTCAGGTACCCGTTTCGGTGGAGGTGCCAGGTTTATAGATGCTCCCACCTCCCAGATCAACAAAGTCACCAAAACCATTCTGTATCATCCTGTTGATAGTCAATGTCATCAAAAAGCATTTAATTGGAGATGAAGTTCGTTTTATATTACGAGACTAGACACACTCGCTGTTAGACGGACGGACGAAAAGAAAGTAATGGGGTTGCTTCGCCCCCTTACAGTTTGCGACGAGTTCTTGAGTTGTTTGTGTAGAGAGAAAACTGTTATACCTGAAATTGAAACATGGATTAATATTATTATTTTTAATGAACATTTTATTTAGGGATGCACACGATAATCGATATTATCGATCAATAATCAATAATGGATATAATTTTGATAATCGATAACTGAAATTCATTATCGATTATCGAAATATCAAATAATTTGTCAGTAGTGGCACGAACTAAACTCAAAAGATGGAAATGATCTCATGTTGTGCAATGCACTGGCTGGACTGATGGTGTCACACTAGAGATTTATCATTTATTTATTTATTGGAAATGACCTATCAGTTGATAACGGAAGCCAAACATATGAAATCGAAGACAACCAGGCAGTAAACCGGAACGTGATTGTTTTGTTTTGACTTACACTTGGCACACGTGAGGTTCCACATATAGGTGGGAACCAGCTTTATTGGTGATATCGATATTATCGATAATATCGATTGGATAATGACATTACCATTTTGATAATCGATAATGAAAAAAGTATCGATGTGCACATAGATATCTTAACACCTATAGTAGGCTAGATACGCAGTCTCCAATATTTCCGCACAGGCGCGAGTGTACCAAATTGAAGCGTCAATCTCACCCATTCAAGATGGCGGTTTGGCGTTTTAATTTATGCTTTTTTAATGCAATAAAGTGCTTTACTGGATTGTTTGATATGGTTTTAGTTTCTCGATTTGGTTGATCGGGAAACACTCCCGTGGGTGTAATTGTTTTTATTTACTACAATTCAGAAATTAAAAAAGTCCGCCCCAACCGGGAATCGAACCACGGATCTCCCACATTCCAGGTGGACGTCTTAACCACTAGACCATCAGGACGGGTACATTTTAATCTCTGAATTGTAGTTGCATTATACATCTGAATGGATGGAACAGTACTGCAACGAATATCTGCTGCCTTTGAACTGACCACCAAACATTAATTATAATGTCATTACCTTTACGCAGGTATGAGCGGGTATGGGGCGGACTTTTTTAATTTCTGAATTGTAGTAAATAAAAACAATTACACCCACGGGAGTGTTTCCCGATCAACCAAATCAAGAAATAAACCCTCGCTCATACCTGCGTAAAGGTAATGACATTATAATTAATGTTTGGTGGTCAGTTCAAAGGCAGCAGATATTCGTTGCAGTACTGTTCCATCCATTCAGATGTATAATGCAACTACAATTCAGAGATTAAAATGTACCCGTCCTGATGGTCTAGTGGTTAAGACGTCCACCTGGAATGTGGGAGATCCGTGGTTCGATTCCCGGTTGGGGCGGACTTTTTTAATTTCTGAATTGTAGTAAATAAAAATATGGTTTTAGCTTGTGCAGCAAGGTTGGATGAGCGTAGCGAGCGAAGCGAAAACTTCAATTTCCCTGACCCCTCAAAAAATTTAGCTCCAATGTTTTTTTGTTTGTTTGTTTGTTTTTTGTTTTTTTTTGTTTGTTTTTTTGTCTGTTTGTTCGCACGATTCCAGGCAAACGGCATAAGCGATCTTGATGAAAATTTGACAGGACCTTCGAAATCTCTGAACTTAGACGTGCCACGTTTTTGGGTACAATCGAAGAAATATTTCTCATGAATATCGCACTTTTACGATTTTTTTTTCGATTTTTAGTGTGATATTTTCGTGACATTTGGGCCGATTCTGACCAAACGGGTGGGGCTACAAAGTTCATATTTTACATAGACATTAAGGTTGTTGTGATGTGGTACCTTGTGAAAAAAAAGTTGAAAAAGGTAACCAGAACCCATAAAATAAACGTACTTTTATGATTTTTTTCGATTTTTAGTGCAATATTTTCGTGACATTTGGGCCGATTCTGACCAAACGGGTGGGGCTACCACGTTCATATTTCACATGAACATTAAGGTTATGGTGATGTAGTACCTTTTGAAAGAAAAAGTTGAAAAAGTTAGCCAGAATCCATAGAATAAAGGTTTTGATATGAGTTTTTTTAAGGTTTATAATAACCATTAACAAGTAACATTTGAAACTCGACAACAATCACCTACAATGCATTCACAAAGCACTTACAAAGGAAAAGTGGTCCCACGCAAACTAAAAACTTACAAAAACGCTCATCCATCAACGCGGCGGGACTTTAGCGTTTTCCTAGTATTGAACAAACAGAAACAATGCAAAGTTATTGCATAAGGGAATTTAGTAATCATTTGGTGTTAAAGTCTGATATGCTCACCTGCCAAACTGGCGGCCATCTTTAAAAATATTTTTTCGATTAATCACTCCCATCTAATTAACATGCAAACTCACCCATTCAAGATGGCTTCCAATTGTCCCGGAAGTGGGCCGCTGACTGCTAGTTTAGCCAATTATATGGGATGTCTATGGATGTGCATCCCTAATTTTAGTCATATTGTGCTTGTAGCTCTATTTTAGCTACTTGTTTTATTGCCTTGAGTGTGACACTTGTTGACTCGTTGATATTGATCTAGCTGCCTATAAATAATCGAGCAAGGTTTCTGGAGTATCTTAAATAGGGAGCAAAGCTGATGATAAACACATTGTTGAACATCATCTCTTGGAGTAGGTACCGAATTGCTCTGCCCCCTTGTCTCATATTGGAACCAAGTGTTTGATATTAATATTGTATTGTATTGTATTGTATTGTATTGTATTGTATTTATAGCAGATGTGATGCCGTAACTAGTACTGTATTGTAACATATGCATTGTCAGAATTATTGTTGATGTATATACACATTACATAATTTACAACTACTTTACTAATACAAGATAGATTTTATATTAATAATTACATATTTACATATATACATCACATACATTACTCGTCGAGTGAGCAAGCTTATATACACATAGGCAACTGTGCCATGCTTCCTTGAAATCACTTATATTATACAGGCTTTTTTCTACAAGGTAACTTCTAAGTTTTCTTTTAAACATGATCATGTTTGTTTCACTTTTTATTTCCTCAGGTAGATTATCAGATTATCTTATGATGGTCAATCATTGTTCATCAGTTGGTCATCATTCTTCAGGGAGCAAACATGATCATGTTATCATGCATTCATATAAAGTAGTACAAAGTTTTAACCATATACGTAATATAAATATTGCCATTGATATTATCATCAGAGTTATTGAGAACTTATAAGTACAAATTATCGATACAAAACCCAAAAGTTCAAATATACCGGTAACAATTATCATAGTGTAACCAACTTAAGTCCCCTGTGTGAGGGTGGACTATTGTGTGAGCTTTCTTATTATATAACATCCGGTTAATGTTGTTTCCTTTCGTGTTGTAATACTTCCTTATACTTATCATGTCTACACTTATGATAAATTGGTTTTACTCTTTAGTAATGTGTATAGATTAAAACTTTCAAATGAAAGTACAGATATGTACAAATTTTACCTGGGAATGTCATCTTAATTGAGATGAGAATTATCGTGGAAATCAGTTTTTACTTCTGTCTTTTGAAATGTCTTTATTTATATTGCACACATCACAATTGTATATTATGCTAAAGCTGAAGTGTGTTTAACCTACTTCGTGTCTTTTGACTATTGTATGTTGAGTGTTGATTGTATTTTATAAAAATTGTTCTATTCTACTGAACTTTTTACAATTTAATTCGACTCGCATATTTTCATTATGATCTGACGAATGCATTTCTTATTAAATACGGGTAAAATGACAAACTACCTACGTACTTGTGTGTTAAAGAGCTTAAAGTTTTTAATGTGCATCTTGGACATGAGCTTTAACTGTGTTATTTGTAATTACTGTGATTTACCAAATTAATAACTTTACAAGTTTAACCACTAGTTCATTATGATTTGTTTTGTGATGTGGACCCTATCCCTCGTACCACTGACATTCCTCTTAAGAATTTCCAAAACGAATCTTGAATTTGAGTAATAGACGTTCATTTAAGGAGCAATAAAGGCCGACGAACTTTCACAAAAGCGCGCAAATAGTATCATATACCATTTTCCCCAATACTCTGAAGAATATTATATTTCATGATACTTTTTAAGACCAGGAGCCGTTTTTACGTCACGACGTTTTGAACACGGCCGATGTCTATTTTTCCATCCAAAGCAACGGCATGTTGTAATGGCTATATCTCAAACACTATTTAACCGATCGATCCAAGTTTGGTTGCATTGTTTTTATTGAAATATTTCAAGTTTAAATAATGTCTCGTTTGTGTATTTTGTTTAGTGGTATAGTCTGATTTCAATACAAATAGACCTGACACACATGAAAATTTTAGTGCAGCAGTGGTTTCGTTTTACTCTGGGATCAAAATATTTTTTCAATATTTATTTTGATGATTGGTTTATACAAATTGATCAATTTCAATTTCAATTCAATTTTCTACAAAAAAATATTTTCGTGAAATTTGTATTTTTTTGTGATTTGTTGCAACGCGTTTTTTCAGCTATTTTATACAGCAGGCCTATGTCAATACTACACTTTCTTACAAAACCGACAGTGTTGGCTCGGGCGCTAAGCGCTCGACTCTGATTCGGAAGGTCCCGGGTTCAAATCCTTTCGAGACCGGCAATCCTGACTGAAGGTTTTTTCCAAGGTTTTCCTTAGTCGCTAAGGCGAATGCAAAGGATTGAGTCCTCTTAAATAGCCCTCGGACATCCCTTCACAATTTCCTATCCACACCTGAAGAGGGGCTAATTGCACCCTATAACAGGTTTCCCACGATAAAAATTTAAAAAAAATCTTACAAAGTTTAGCCGTTTAAGTACGAAATTCCACTAATTTATGTCCAACTCATCTTTACTGTGCATGTTGACAAGATTTGTTTTTACAAATTTGAGTAGGTACATTCAAATTGTGTTGTAATAGACCTCCATAAAAGCTACCCTTTCCAAACTATAGTGATTAGTGTTAATCCACATGAAGCTATTTATAAATACTGTCGAAAATCATAAGTACTATCATAAGCTAGTGAAGTGTTTAAAAAAACTATATACTACACTTATTAGGTCTGCACAATATGGTTGAAATATAAAAAAATCACCTTTGTATTGATCTACTAGGGAAATATTATTGTCGCGACATTGATTTCAAAACCACTTTAAAACCACTTTCAATTTCATGAGCACTTCTGGAGACCTACTATATAGCTGTTTCTGCGGCCTAGTGGCCCTAGCAAGTCGTGAGGGGGCTAAAAAAATCAAGCTCTCTCCCACTAAGACAGAACCGTGAACTAGAATTGCATACCTTGTAGACTGCACGCAAAAAAACACGATATTCCACATTTTTTTAATATCAAATTCTTTTGATAATGTTAGACATTATGATTCTAAATATGATGGTGGAAACCGTTCGTCTCTATCTTGCACCATTCACCTGGAAATGCGATAACAAAGTTTCAATTTGAATGACATTACACCACCATTTAATTAATTTTGAGACCCCTCAAAGTCTAATCTGAAAGAGGAAACGTGTTTTGAGCTCGTAGTGAAGCCCTTAATCGACTTCCGACAATAACTTATACCCCTTAAATCGACGATTTTTTAAAGAGGTTACAAGGACAAAGCTTTAAATATTATGATGATACGTCTTTTCTTTATTGAATTAATTGATTACATTTTATTTGTTATTGACAATAAAAGGCATTCTGATTATAACATTTGTATATTAATTTTTGAAGCATATAGTTTTAACGAAACTACATAGAACCTATATTTATTTGATTCGATTTTGTGAGATAGCACCAAAATCAGACATTTTCGTGTGGTTTTTATATTGGTAGTAGATCTATGTTTTTTTCTAATGAATTGTTAGGTTGGCAAACAAGAGGTGGTGTTTGTTGTATTTGCTTGGGTTTGATAGTTGATAGCAGTGGCGGCACGACGGGGGGGGGGCGGGGCGGGGCCTGGGGGAGCACTTGCTCCCCCCAAAAATGGCTTGCCCCCCTGTTTGCCCTCCCGGCGTCAGATGCCTGCCGCACGCATAATATTACTAAAAATGGTAAATCATCAAATCACAAATTTATTTTTGTAATTTCTTAGGATAACGTCCATATGTAGGTAAATCGTAATCGTTTGGGTTTTCAGTTAAAACATGACGAAATAACTGTGGTATGGTAGATTTTTTTTCGCTTTCTGCGAAAGGGCCTCCGCGGCTGGGGCTTTGCCCCAGACCCCACCTGCTTACCACTACTTGCCCCTTCTTTGCCCCACCATTGTTTTTTGGCTGGCGCCGCCACTGGTTGATAGAGGGGCATTCACAAATTTCTTCAAGTATAAGGTTTGCGTGTTTATAAAAGCGTAGCAATCCTGCTTTATAAAGTTTAATAATCACATAATTATCTTAGTAGCTCCGACTTCGATACCCGGCTTGCCAGTCTTTCTGTCCGCGGTGACTCGTAGTGTTGTTGCCAGGGCGTTTGACTCGTAGCTCTTGTATTTGTAATTGCCCTGCAATCTCTCGTCCACTCATATCGCATCGAGAAATCGCTGGAACACTTCCTATAATGTTTTCCTCTATCAATGTTGTGATTCGAGAGAATGAGACATTGAATGAAGGTTGATGAATGAATTATGAATTATACGAGTTAAAATAAACTAAATACAATTTATTTTACGTATTACTTAAATTTATTGGAAATATGCACAGGGATCGGTTAATCTATAGAAACAATTAATTATGTTGACATACTATGCCTGTTATTTACTATTTTTTTATATAGACTAACATCACAAGTTTATAGTGTTTTATACAGTACGCCTACAGTCCCTCCCTACACACTCACTTAAACTATATAGTATAGTTTCTTGGGCAATTAATACATTATGAGGTACACAGTCTATGTGTATCAGGTGACATATTATACAATGAACTGTTGGCCCTATGATTATCAAACTTAAAATAACGTAATAAATTAAAACAATGTACAGCACTCAAACATACAAATACGAAGATTGATATAATTGTAATATAGTAGGCAAGGCAATATGCAGTAATCTGTTGTGATGGGTCCTATCGTTGATATGTAAAATCCTTGTGGTACGGTACGGTATACGGTCCTATTAAACAGTAACAATAATCTATTATGTTAGTATGTAGAGACAATATTTGTGTACAAAATGTAGGCTAGATGAGGTGTTTGATGTTGGCCTGAGCTTGATTAATTTTGTTGTCATTTTGTTGGAAGTTTCTAATAAATAGTATATTTTAACGGCCTGATGAAAGGAACGCAATACCCTACTTTAAAAAAGCTACTACTCAACTCTGGACCATGTCATTGCCATACCGAGGCCGTACCATGCAAGACTCGAACCTACGCCCTGGTCTGGTCTGGTCGGACCTCTACGTCATCCTAGGAGCCGCCGAGCTCAAACGATGGTGACGACACTTCCACTTCCAACCAATCAGGAGACTTGATACTCATAAACCAACCCATCACGTACGAAAACTAAAAAGTTTAACTTAACACTAGTTTAGATTATACACAGAAAATAATTAGCATTTGTGATGATCCAATTTTCCATAAATAATTTAGATTTCCATGAATAATCATCAAGTTGCAATGTGCGTTTCACGACGATCGTGGAGAGCGCGATGGTGATTGGCTGCTTAGGATTCATTACGTCACAGAGGATATGCGAGCGAGATTGTGTAGTGCTTCTTCCCCGTGTCAGTTGCCAGCCGTTCTTCAAGCAGACAACACGGTCCGGTCCTTGGTGCAATGATATCTCTCATGGGTCCGGTCGACATCAGCCATGGACACCAGCAAGGTGAGCCTCGCTTCGTTGCCTACATTCAATCTTACTTTATTTGTTACATCCATTACAGTTACCTAATTATTATAGCACTAAATCCTCCATTATAAATTAATCTACTGTTATTTACGTTCCGTTCTGTAATACCCATCAGTCAGGAAAAACTAGAAGACTTTAAACAATTTGGAATATTTTCTCGGGTCGTGAAATCGTTGGAAATTCAGAAACGTGGCCATCACTAGGCCTACAATATTCAATCTAACTTTATCTATTGCATCCATTACAATTACATAATTATTATAGCCTTATATCCTCCATTATAAATTCATCTACTGTTAATTATTTTTCGTTCTGTAATACCCATCAGTCAGGGAAAACTAGAAGACTTTAAACAATTTGTGTAATATTTTCTCGGGTCGTGAAATCGTTGAAATTCAGAAACGTGGTCATCACTAGGCCTACAATATTCAATCTTACTTTATCTATTGCATCCATTACAATTACATAATTATTATAGCTCTATATCCTCCATTATAAATTCATCTACTGTTATTTATGTTCCGTTCTGTAATATTCATCAGTCGGGGAAAATTAGAAAACTTTAAACAATTTGGAATATTTTCTCCAGTCGTGTAACCAAGAAATTCAGAAACGTGGCCCCAACAGAAATTTTGATTGATTCACCCGGAACCTTCATCTAACTCCATAGCTCTCAAATTCTACTTATAAAATTTTCGAATCCAATTAATCCTTAGCTCACGTTAATGCAAATTTTGATTTTTAAATAGTTATTTTTGCCATTTTTTGGGAAGATAAATTTCATTGCACTACAAGCGTATCGCCCATGATTCCCCGTTGAAGGATAAACGGTGACCTGTTTTAGATATAAAATTATTTAACGGATTGTGGGTAGGGCTATTGGGCAAAATTTCGAGTCCGGCTTATTAACACGAAGCCCAGTTAGAACGTGTTTATTTTTCAATATGAACGTAGTCCCCGTGTTTAAAACATGTCTAGTTCTAGGCAGTGTGAAGTGGGCTCTATCGTAACGAACGTAACAAAGTTATTTAATTCTGTCTGCTGTACATTACTAGCCGCGATGTTTTAAACGCCATCTCGAGTTGTCGTTATATTCGCCCGAAGGTCGCACCCAGGGCTGAGGGATTGCTCGTACAGTGACGCATTCACGCACTGCGCGTGGCTATCAAGCCTGCGTTGTATCTTATCTTATCACGTCCGACGAGGAATGTGGACATCTGCTTTCAAAACACGAAATCATCTCTGATTTTGACATTGTTGTTTTAATTCTTGCAATCTTTGCGATAGCTCATACGGTTTGTTGAGTGGTCCGAGCATGTACGTTCGAATCCCGAGTAGGGCATGAGTTTTACCAAGCTCCGAGGTAGATTTGCTTAAAAATCGCTTCTGGTTGACGCGTCAAATTCACACGTTAGGCCTACTATATTCTCTCAAATGTGTGGCCAATCCAGCAATCCTAAAAAATAATCTAGCTGCATTGCTCAAAAGTTCAATTACGTGTGTAGTCTGCTGAGATGGATTTTTAAAATTTCTGGATTGATTTACTTAAAATCAATTATACCTACGGGAGTGTTTGCCGATTAATTAAATTGAGATAGTGTTTAGTAGCTTTGGGGGCACTCTTGCCGTTGAGCGGGTCCAACTTTTAAATACGTTATTTTTCGTGTACTCTAGTACTAACCTCGCCACGGCGCTTCGCGCCCACACCCCCACCCCCCTAACCTAGGTTTTCCCAGCATAAATTTTTGCTAGGAAAACCTAGGTTAGGGGGGGGGGGAGGGCGAGGTTAGTACTAGAGTACACAAAAACATAACGTTTTTAAAAATTGGACCCGCTCAACGGCAAGAGTGCCGCTTCGGGTTTATACTTTGTGCCATTGCATAGGGTGGGTGTTGATGACTTTTAATATCAAAGCTGTCGTGCATTTACAACAACGCGATTGTTGCCTTCAAGCAGTGCTTCAAGCTTGTATCGTCTGTTATGTATAGGTAGATGTTTGTCCTAATCGCATACTTCAAGTTTAAGTAGGAGTTGGCTTCGTGCTGGTGGCGTGATTTTAATTAGTATTTAACATAATAATTATTAATAATTAATAAGTTATATTACTAAAAAGTAAACGCTCAAGGTCATAATGCATAGAATGTAGGTTGCAATAATAACATGTTTGTTTGTGTCCGTATGTTTCAGATCCCTTATCATCAGCTGATGTCTGACACCCAACTCGTCTCTGTCGTCTGCTGGGAGGGGGAGGGTCAATGTCCTCGCGACCTTACGTCATCGCACCTCTATCTACAACCAGCCGCGCAATAAAGAAATCAATACAGGTGAGCAGCTGTTGTGTTGTATATGTTGCATAGCACTCCCACCCATTGCAATTAAATTTAAAAAAATAAAATAGGTTTATTCTAAACTTATTGCAATATAATAATTCATTAAATTTTATATTTAAATATTTTCCAAATACCCTATTATAGAAATCCTCCACAGAAGATTAGATGGGTCAATAATTGCAATGTTAAATGTATGTAACATGATTGTATTGGGAATAAAGCCTACAACTTAAAATAGTTTAACACAACATTTATTTATTTTATTTCATTAATTTAAATTTTAAATTGTTTTTCAAACACTTGTTAATTAATTAATTAATGCATGGGATTCGTGTACAGCCATGCCATCTCGCCTATGCTAATGGAACCTTTATTGTTACATGCACATACCAGCCGGTGGATATCGATAGAAATACCTTGAACCGAGGATGCAGCGCACTCTTCTTCGCCCGCCTGCGAGACTACTTGTCGCATGGAGCCAAGAAGCTGACGCCGTGTTTTAAGAACAGTGGTGAGTAAAATATTTATCCTCTATACCTATACAGTCTCTTGGGAGATTTAGCTTTGACATGTGTGTGAACAACTGAAGGACCTGGGTTCGATCCCCAGTTTGGACCCAGCTTTTCTACTATTGCTATCAATGTTACATATAATTCTAGATTGTCTTTTGTTTCTCCTCTTTTGTGAATCAGTTTAAATAACTGAAAAGGATAGACCTTAAATAAATTAATAAAATAAATAAGTAAGAGTACACACTACCACAGTGGTTCCCAACCTTTTTACAGCCAAGGCACACCTGTAAGTAATGGAACAATTTGGCGGCACACTGCTATTTTTGGATGCCCCCCCCCCCCCCCTCGCTTCACACAATTTTGAAAATAAACGTGATTTGAGTGGCCTTCCCTTGATATAGTTAACCATTTTTACAAGTTTATCTAGAACTGATTTGAGTTTATGGTTCCGATGGTCTTCGAAACAAGTGCTTCGCGATGCAAAAACAATGTGTTGTGATCAACTTTGGGTTGCGAAGTTTCACTCGCGCAACGAAGCCTTTCATTTTGCCTGTCATTGAGGGTGTACCGTCAGTACAAATCGAAGTACAGGACGACCACTCCAACATGTTTTCCTCAAAATATTTTGGAAACGCATTCAAACACATCCTCACCCGTTGTGTTTTCTTGTAACTCACGACAAAACAAATATTGTTCTAGTATTCTCTTGTCATCGACAAACATAACATAAGTGAAAAGCTGAGCTTTGCCAGTTCCATCTGTTGACTCGTCCAGTTGGTGTCCAAAATTCTTGCCAGATTGTAATTTTTCCTTCACGTTTTGTTCAATGTCTGAAGACATCGCTTTAATTCTCCTACTCATAGTGTTGTCCGAGAGGGGCACTTTTAATATTTCCCGCCCAGCCTCGGGTCCCAGCATTGTTTTCACGATTTCTTGACAGGCCGGTAAAATCAAGGTCTCTGCAATCGTGTGGGGTTTCATGCATTTTGCAACAAGTTCTGCAACTTTAAAGCTAGCAATTTGAGCCTTGTCCGAGACAGTCAACTTCTTCTTCAAACTTTTTTGCCTGTTTGGATTGGTCGTTAATAAGGCGTTTGAAATAATCAACAGTTTTTTTTACCATGTTAGGGTTTAATGCAGACACAAAGCAGGACAGGGTTAAATTCTTATACGATTTTGCTAGTGTGCCGCGGCACACCGGTTGGGAATCACTGCACTACCATATATATAAACTTGCCCTTGGTACTATACCTAACAATTACTTAAAACATTGCCTGACAGCTAATCTAAAAGCTCCTGCTGCATCTGCAGAAGCTTATAGTTGTGGTGGGCACAGGTGCAAGGCAAATAAAACTGATAGTAACCTAGTTTAATAATGTTCTTCCTTGTTCATAGATAACCAAGATCCAATGAGCAGTACCAGTCGGTGAATAGCTACGCAAGACTCTCTGGCAACGACAGTCCCGTCTTGTCTGCCCACCCACAAGACTTCAGAAGATTCTCGACAGACAAGTTCGAACTAATACTTCAAGCGGAGATCCAACTTACCTCCGAAGTTGTGCACAGCTGCGTTAAGAGGTGAGTAAACTGAACACCTAAGTTGCATCGATACCTGTTTTGTCAAGACTACAGTCTGTTGTGCAATGACTATCTTATTAAATTTGACTTTCAATCGTTTAATTAGAAATTGGCCATTGAAAGATTTTCTCAAAATACAAATTCTAGAAACTTCTCACAGTCAACGTGCTATTTGTTTATTATGCTTATATATGTTTAATGCAACTTTAAGAATGTCATACTCATCAAACCTGTCCTTTGTTTCCAGCTACTGCCCACTGTTGTCACCACAGCACGCAGTTTTCCGTCCGCAGCCACCCTAAAGGAAAGCGCTCCTTCACTGTATCCTGCACCACAATCTGAGGCATCACCAGCAGCTTTCTCACCAGACTACCTGGTAAGTTTCAACAACATGTCAAATCTTGCATTATAATATGTTGATAGTAAATCTTCTTTAGTATGTTTTTGCTAATTTTCAAATGTATTCTTCAGGCCCTTCAGTACACTACTCATTTTTTTAAAAGTTCATTGGCTACATAAAATTTTGCTGTCAAATTTAACTGAATTGATACCAAGGGGAAGAGTTTGACCTCCTTTAAGTTTAGCTCAAGTTCCACAATAACCAAAATTAGAAATTCAAATAAGCAAATTTATGTGTCAAATCTTTTCTGGGGTGAAAGCTGAAAGCCACACTGAAACTAAAAATAAATATGTTTTCAAACTAGCATAATAAAACATACTGCACATGACTAGTTGTATCCCCCTCTAAATTATTGCAGAAGTCAAAATTCCTCAAAGCTCAAGAGGTTCCTGAAGGCATATTTGTGGTAGTATTTTCACTGTCACAATTCTATTGAAATCTTGTGATTATTTCAAGCCTTGGCTCTGTTTACTTCACTGCGAAACGTACGAGCTAATTTCTCGCATAAAGCTTCCAATTCTTGTTACGTGAAGCCTCGCCTCTTGTCATGGATAACCAACCCCCTTGAAAGTTGGTAGAGATGTACCTGTTGCACTCATCCCCAAAAATAAATACTAAACAAGTTTTACTGATCATGTTGGGAAATGTATGGAAATGTACTGGTAGTGTTGTGTGGCTCAGTGTTCCTGTGGTTTTATTCTTGCTGATCAATTTGCGGTTTGGTAAGATTCTTTCATCATCTTAAAGAGGATGGGATAGTCGCGAAATTACAGTTTTTTCGTGATACGTCGAGAACGATGTAAAATATCTAAAAACTGATTCTAGACCGAATTGTGGTTTTGTTAGAACAATATAATGCAAGAAAAAATATTCAAATATAATAATCGGTGTGGTTTGTATTTAAGATATAAATTTAATTAATTAAATTTCTAATAAAAAACTTATTTTTTTTTATTTTACATACATACATTTTAGATATTTTGCATCGTTCTCGAGATATCACGAAAAAAATGTAATTTCGCGTCTATCCCATCCTCTTAAACCTAAGAATAAACTGGCCAAAATTTGTAGCCATGGAAGCAACGAACCACACAATAAATTGTATAATGTCCACTGAAAATTCGTTAAGGTAATCAAGTGTGCCTATGCCAAAAATACTTAAAATAAATTAATCGATATCTAGCTCTATTTCCAACTTCTAAGTCTGGTAGGGGTGGGGGAGACCCACCGCATTCTTGGCCCCCCGGGCTTATCGAACCATCTAGCCATGCCCGACACTTCTCCCGCAGTCTTTTTCTTCCTCTGTATCATCTACTAACACTCTTCTTTGACAACAAGCTAACATATCTTCTCTATCCTATTAATCCATCAAGATTTTCCAACATACTTGCCTAATTGATGTCATATTTGATAACATTGCCATCGGGAATTTCCATGATTTCTCTTCTTGTTTTTATGTCCTCTATAAAATACATACTGTTCAAATTAACCACCATTGCTCACATACCTGCTGAGAATTACTGAAAAATTATTAACGCCGAAGATTTGATCCTAATCGACAATACTATAGCAATTAGTATTTCCTTTAATTTTCTAAGTGTGAGTCCATGTATTTTCGTACTTATAATTACTATCTGTTATCAACATGGTGAAGTCTACTGATTGTCTTCCAAACGTATGCTGTTTCAGTCTTTTACTTCAGTTAAAATAGTTAACACTCATTGTATCTTACAATATGGTATCTGCAGTGACATCATTGAATTTTCTCTTCTTGTCTTAAATAAATACCTACTAAACACAGCTCAGCTACTTAAGCTAGTGGGTTTCGACTCCTGCCAATGACAAATCCTACATATTTTTCTTACCACTAGTCAGGACTTGTACTAGTAGATTTTCATTTCTGCCTACGTTGCATAGTGTTTTACATTTCTTGGTTTACCATTCATACATTACAATGACCTACCTAAAGCACAGCTCTGACTTAGCAAGTAGTGGGTTCGATTCCTGTCGCTGACAATCCTACTCGTATTTTCTCTTTCTTGTCTTGCACTCCACAATGACCTACCTAAAACACAGCTCCGACTTGGACAAGTAGTGGGTTCGACTCCTGTCACTGACAAATCCTACACATGACCTACCTAAAACACAGCTCTGGCTTAACAAGTACTGGGTTCGATTCCTGCCACTGACAATCCTACACGTATTTTTTCCTCGTCTTAAAACACTTGAACAATGATCTACCTAAACAACAAATTTCTTTATTCTTGTCCACGACATTTAACAAGACTTATGCAGAATGTTTTTGGGTTCTGGGTTAGTTCCGCCACACATTAACAATTCCTTCCCTTCTAAAAGCACAACTCTGACTTAAGTAGTGGGTTCGATTCCTGCCACTGACAATCCTACACATATTTTCTCTTTCTTGTCTTACACTTCAACAATGATGTACCTAAAACACAGCTTTGACTTGACAAGTACTAGGTGGTTCGATTCCACTAACAAAATTAGACTTGTATTTTCTTCTCCACTACAATTCAACTAGGATTATGCAGAATGTTTTTGGTGGTTCTGGGGGGTAAGTCCCCCAACACAGTTAAACAAATCAACAATGACCTTACCTATCTAAAACACAACTCTGACTTAACACTCTCCTGGTCATATTAACCTGCTACTGCAACCAGCAAGTTTTCGCTTCTGCTTAACACTTCCTGACACCTAGACACACGCTTTAGAATTGCTCTGGCCGGAGAATGGTTACACATTCTCCTGTCAATTAACACTGGAGTTCTCTCAGACCCGAGCAACGCTTTAGAACGCTCTGGCCGGGAGAAGGTTAAGTAGTGGGTTCGATTACTGCCAATGACATTCCTACACGTATTTCCTCTTTCTTGTCTAAAACTTCAACAATGACGTACCTAAAACACATCGCTGACTTAATTCCTGCCACTGACAATTCTACAATATGTTGTATTATCTCTTCCTGTGATGAAATTAACAATGACTACCTTAAACACAGCTTGACTTAACAGTAGTGGTTCGATTCCTGCCACTGACAATCCTAAACGCTATTTTTCTCTTCCTTGTCTTACACTTCAACAATGACCTACCTAAAACACATTTCCGCCAACAAGTAGCCGGGTCGATTCCTTCCACTGACAATTTTACACGTTGTATTATCTCTTCCTCGTCTTAAACAAATTAACAGTGACTAACCTGAAACACAGCTTTGACTTAACTAGTAGTGGTTTGATTCCTGAGCCAGTAGACTTTGAGCTAACTTGTGGGTGTGAATAGGAATAGTAGACCTAACAAAGCAGTCCATGCATTTGTTGACAACACAAGGGTTTGAAAAAGGCACATATTAATATCTGGGTCTACCACAACAAATGTGTGTGATTGTAGGCCACATTTGGCACACTGTAAGAATGGTGTGCTAAAGCAGTGGTTCTCAACCTATTATGTTTCACCACCAAGTTGATGTTGTGAAATAAATTAGCGGCCCCCATCAAATATATAGAAAATCATTAAATACATATCAAGATATTTCATTGGTAACAAGTCTGTACATATGTCACAACTGAATTCCAAATACTGTAATGACCAAATATTCTTGTTTAGAGTTCATTATTAGGGCTTTTGCAATACTGACAATTCTTGAAACAGTGTCAGTTTACATGGCCCATAATTTGTTCTCAAGTAGGACAATCGATAATCCATTACTTCCTTATCGATGCTGAAGGGCTTTAGTGTCCTGAACAATTTGGTATCTGGAATGCACATTCTCTTTGATTTGAATTACATATTATATTTTTCATTAAAACTTCAAATTTACGAAATCATGTCAATGTGACCCCCCTCCGACCCACAGGTTGAGAACCACCGAGCTTAAAGCAACATTGCACTTTCCAAGACGGAATTTAAATTTGATAGCGATATTATTCTTACGAGTGCTCTTTTCATTTTTCATAATCACTACTATTAGTGTTCAGGATGGATGTAAATTAAATTATACTTTCAGATTGCCTTTGTTAAGAACTCTAGTGTGAAAAATGCATATTGGCTAGTTAGATTGGAGAAGGGTTGACAGGTTGGGAAAGCAAAGAGAACATAAATCCCAGCCTGAAGGGCTGGGAGCAACAAAACTTTTCACCTGCTGATGACAACTGCAGCTAATATAAATTAGCCCTTCAGGCTGGGATTTATGTTCTCTTTGCTTTCCCAACCTGTCAACCCTTCTCCAATCTTTGTTAATAACTTGATCAGAACCTAAAATTTCTTCTAATTAGGCAAGTTAGGAAGAAGGCCTGCAATCAATATTAAAGACCAAGCAAAATTGTCTGATATTAGTTATTTGAAATTCAAAATTGTAATAATGAGTCCAATGTAGTTTTGTTAGATCTATAGTCTGAATTGTCAAAGATTAAAAAATTGCAATCAGTATAACTTTTAGTTATGGAATTAATTTAATTGATTCTGCATTTAGAACAGTACTGATTAAAATATTTTCATGTTTTTTTCATCGGGTTATTATAGTTCTAACAAAACTACATCTAGGCCTATTTATAACTTACATTTTAGATTTTGCAAGATATTCATATTACTAATATCAGGTAATAATTTTGTGTTTTAATATTAATGGTAATTCATTCTCTTAAAATTATATATTGTCTACTTAGTGCGAGCAAGGGCTACTCCGCTACTTATTGAGTTGTTTGTACAATTTCTAATATTATGATTTGTGTTGCAGGAAGTTGCAGTTCACTTCTTGCTACACGACTCTTGGACTGTTCCAAATCTTCATTCTGCTTGATTCCCTCGTCACTCTTGAAATCTGCGGTCGGCTCTTCCCAGTGCACCAACTCTGGCCACCACCGAACATCAGTCATCCATCCTACTAGCTGCACATCACTTGAAGATACTTCTGGAACGAGCGACATGCGAAGGTTCTATGCACTAACCCCGAACACTTTTCTTTTTCAAGGCCGTGGACATAGCCTACATTTGGAATGCCATTTATTGTACTACCTGTTCAATATATATTCAATGTTTAAACTCATGCTGTTGTGTTTACTCTTTGTACTTAGCACCATAACTAATTCCCATGTACTTTTTTAGCAGTGGTATTAGAGCTGACTTCTGTGTAAGTCTATGGACCAACAGTAGTCATCTCCAGCTGACTCTAGAAGTTGGCTGGAGATGACTACTAGTTGGTTCATAGACTTATACAAACGTCAGCTCTAATACACTCTTCCTAATCCTTCGGCCATTTAGGACTTGACCCAATTTATGGAGATAGTCTTTTTTTTCAAGGCCATCCTGCCTACTCTTTGGACTAAACCATTAACTAGGTCAGCTGCTAACCTTGCAAGGTTAGCAGTTGACCTAGTTTATGGACTTAGTCTACTTTTTCAAGGCCAACTAACAGTTGACCTACTTAATGGACTTAGCCATTTTTTTGAAGGTCATCATCAACAAGCAATAATAATAATAATAATAATAAATACAATTTATAAATAAAATATAATATTTATTAGTAAACAATACAATTATTATACAAATATTATAAAATTATAGAAATATTATGCAAAAAATGCATAAAAAATACAAAAAATGGGCCAAAAAAGCGCTTTTTATACTACCTAAGTCTTTTTTGCACTTCAGAGCTACCAAGTTTAGCAAGTAAACTTTTCACTTTAAACAGAGTGTTCTCCCCAAACTTAAGACAGAACTGATGATGGAACTCGAAAAGGTCCACTTTCCAAACATTTAGTTGCGATTGAACGTGCGAAGGTTCAACCGCAACCAAGATATTCAGAAAATGGCAACCTCTTGCGAGATTCCATATCAGCCCTGTCAGTGCACATTGGAGAGAGAGAACACTCAGTTTAAGTGTAGCAAAAGCAGCAAAAGAGTGAAAATCCAACACCATCACTAAATATGCAGGCCAGTGCAGCTATGAGAACAAAATACACTAGGTCTTCTCCTGGGGTTAAGTGGCCATCATTGCTCCTAGTTTTATTAAGTATTGAAAACCCTCAAGTACTTCTGTGCTTGTAAAATAAACTACACTTCCTCAATTATTTGGAAACTGCATTTATTTATTTACTTCATGTTCATCCCATTCAGATATACAAATTGATTTACAAATTAAACTAAAATTGTATTTAAATTAAATAAATAAATTTGTATTTAGAGTCTACCCACTCCCCACTCAGTCACTGAACTGATTTTCAGTGGGGGGACATTAAATATCAATTTGCTTTAACCAACATGCATTTTAAAATAGGAGCGATATTGTCAGGTAACTGAGAATGTGTTCCAACAGCTAACAAAACTTGCCCAAGATTTCAATTTAAATAAATTCCCAAAGATTCTGAAACTAGATATAAAGACTGGATTTTCCCCCATTGTCGTGCGACGGGCCAAGTTGGAAATAATTAACCTGCCCCTGATCCCCCCTCTCCCTAAGGGTCAAGCAAGCACAGAAGAGTTTAAGGGTTGCCAATGAGCTCAATTATTGCTCGTGTTTAAAGCGACAGACCCCTGCCAACATATGTTATGTGGTTTTCAGAAAACTATAGCCTGCATGAAAAAAGATTGTAATGTTATGGTAAGCAAGTTTTTAATTAGACATTTAATTAATTACTGTAGATGCATAATCGAAATACAGATTGTACCGATTATTATATTTGAATATTTTTCTTGCATTGTATAATTTTAACAAAACCACATTACTGTTGCAAACAGTTTTGAGATATTTTGCACCATTCTCGAGATATCACTAAAAAACTGTAACTGCAGGGGTCTACCACCCTAAGAACCAGGTTCTTCTGAGTCGCAATGTATAAGTTCTCACAACTGTCGGCCACAACAATAGGTCTGTTCATTTCTAGTAGGTACATAAGTTAGAAAGCAAACAAGGCCATGATGGCTACAACAATATGGCTTACAGATAATTGAATGTATTGAATTGTTGCATACTAATACAGTACAGTGCATTCTTTTAAGCAGTGTTGTATGTAAGCAATGTATGAACACATTTGGCTCCTATTCAGTTACAGAAATCCAAACACTGCTTTGAAAGAATGTGCACTCTTTTCAATTTAAAATCTTAATCTTGAAATCGGTTTGTTTCTGGCAAAATAGAGAAATAACCAACAGATGTTGGGGTGTAAACTATTATTACAACAATGCTCTAGTCAAGGTAAGTAAATAAAATAAAGACAAATGTGTACATAGAGCGGACCCATTCAGATGCAAGCTACTGATTTTTCAGTGAGGATGAATTAATGTGTATGATTTTGCTTTATTGTTGGCTCCAAAGTCACCTTTTACAGTTATAAAACTTGTTGGAACCAGGATTTAAACCCGGGACCTTCTGCATTGAAAAGTGGGTGAAGCCCAAAGGACCAACAAGCATTAGGCATAAAATGCAAGCATGAAACTACAAGTATTACGTATTTTGTTAAGTGACGTTTTAACTAATTCAAAGTGACAATGATGTGAGAAACATGTAGAGATAGGATAGGAGACCAACAGCTTACCTGAAGTGGAGTAGGCGCGCCGTGATAGAAGACATAAACACAAATAAACAAATAACACTACATTTCAAACGTTTCGGTCTACGTGACCTTCCTCAGTGAGTAGAGAAGAGTTACTGAGGTGAAAAACTAAAGCTAGGTAGCCGTTGACTAGGGTGGGGGTGGGGTGAAGTGAAAGATGAGTGGGGGGTGTGGAATGGGTGACAGGGAGGGGTAGAGAGGAGGAGAGGGAGGACTACCTAAGGTTTAAGTTAGGTTTGTGGCGCGATTTGCAAATCCATTGGTAGGCCAGTTCCCATCTTCTCAGTTCTCCATCGTGTACAGTGGGAGGGAGTGACCTGATGACACAAACTGTGAAACAGGTCACGAAGGGAAGGCCATGCCCATTGGCATGCAATGCCACAGGTTTCTCGAGGTTCTCCTCTCTTACATCCTGTCTGTGCCCATTCATTCGGGTTCGGAGAGTATACGACATATGCAACAACAACAACTGTGGCACTAGCAACATCGTCTACCAACTTCGATGCACCCGATGTCCCGCCGAGTATGTTGGACTTACCTAATACTCTCCGAACCCGAATGAA
This sequence comes from Sweltsa coloradensis, assembly GCA_024449915.1. Classification (NCBI taxonomy): domain Eukaryota; kingdom Metazoa; phylum Arthropoda; class Insecta; order Plecoptera; family Chloroperlidae; genus Sweltsa; species Sweltsa coloradensis. The sequence goes on along the minus strand of JAMZAV010000108.1, from coordinate 1,473,802 downwards.
TGGGCACAGACAGGATGTAAGAGAGGAGAACCTCGAGAAACCTGTGGCATTGCATGCCAATGGGCATGGCCTTCCCTTCGTGACCTGTTTCACAGTTTGTGTCATCAGGTCACTTCCTCCCACTGTACACGATGGAGAACTGAGAAGATGGGAACTGGCCTACCAATGGATTTGCAAATCGCGCCACAAACCTAACTTAAACCTTAGGTAGTCCTCCCTCTCCTCCTCTCTACCCCTCCCTGTCACCCATTCCACACCCCCCACTCATCTTTCACTTCACCCCACCCCCACCCTAGCCAACGGCTACCTAGCTTTAGTTTTTCACCTCAGTAACTCTTCTCTACTCACTGAGGAAGTTTCCGTAGACCGAAACGTTTGAAATGTAGTGTTATTTGTTTATTTGTGTTTATGTCTTCTATCACGGCGCGCCTACTCCACTTCAGGTAAGCTGTTGGTCTCCTATCCTATCTCTACATGTTTCTCACATGATCCAGCCTTTTGGCATTCCTTTCATCACACCACAAAGTGACAATGATGATTACTATATCATGCCAGCAATGTTTAACATTTAAAATAAACCTTTCTTGTTTGATAGGCCTATCTATATCTATATTTAATTTGATGTTAGTCTTTTGAAATTATTATTCATCGAGTAAGAAGTTATTAATTGCACACAACATTATTGCAATGCAAAAACTGCGTACCGGTATACTAAGGATACCAGAGAATAATATTTGTGTAGTATCAAACTTGATTTGCCAAAAACGAAACCTGTTTCAAGCAGTTTACCTGAGGAACATAATGACTTTTTCATAATATATGGCCTTCTAGACAAAAGGCCCTACCAGTACCTAAATTGAGTTTATTGTTGTAGCCAAATTGAACAGACCTATTGTTGATTGCAAGTATGCTAGTCATCCATGATACATAAACAAGAGAGCTACCTTAGAGAACAACACATAAAACCAGGGCCACTTGCAAATCATGGAGTCAGTAGGCTAATAATAATTTTTATAATTTATTGTGGGAAGTCTGCCCAGGGTGCAATTCATGCCCCTCGTCAGGTGCCTACTGGGTATATTGGAGGAAGGACAATTGTGAAGGGATGTCCGAGGGCTGTTTGAGAGGACTTAATTCCTTGCATTCGTATTAATGACTGAGGAAAACTTTGGAAAAAACCTTCAGTCAGGATTGCCGGTCTCAACGGGATTTGAACCCAGGACTTCCCGAATAAGAGTTGTGCGTTTGTTGCTCAAGCCAACACTGTCAGTCAAAAAGTCAGTAAATCTAGGATTATTGTATTCAGAAAGTGTTTGAAAGCCAGACTGTGCCCTGATTTGCAATTGACAATGATTAGGGATTATTATGCCTTTACCTTGGAATTACTATGTGATAGATTTTAAACCATATTGACATAAACAGCAATCTTGTAGGGTAACTAAGGGTTTTACTTGTGACAAGGTCACAACAAAGTGACACAATGCTTGAAACAAAATTCAGTAGTCTCCCTTTAATTTGAAGCCCAAAGAACCCCAAAAAGCAAAGTTTGAACTATAAAAAAATTACTAATAGAAATATAACATTAAGCCCTTGGCCTACTATACCAAAGCTTCTGTATGGACTTCCAACACTACATTGAATTAACCGAGTTTGAATTAAAGGGGGTTAAACCTTGGTGAGAATTTGGTATAAAACCATACAGCACGACAAGGAATAAGTACAGGCCTCTTTTTGCTTAGCATGCCTATTTCCATTTGTGAAACAAAATTGCTCTAAGTTTTCTGAAATTGAGTTTAATCAATGGCATTGTCAACCAACCAACATGTAAATTAAAAAGTAATCAAGATTTTAATAAAAAGGTAATCCCAATTCAAAAGTCATGTAGAACCATAGAGACTGCCCATTTAGTCCTAATATTGATCTGCGTGTAATAAATGGATAAAAAATAATTTAAAACTCCATTACTACTGCAATTTGACAAATCCAAAGTACTCGTATCTAGACTAATTATATAATAATTGTGAAAGGACTAAGTCTGAACTTGACGCGATGCCAGTTGGCATGACGCATGCACAAAATGAATCCTGTCTCTATTGGATAACACGACAACACATGATGGCCGAGTAGGCCGATTGGGGGCATATGAAAAGAAAAAGAAGAAGAGTTGGTTGGAATAAGTTATTAGAAATTAGTTCTTATTAAAGTGCAACATGTTAAATGAGTAAAATCCTCAATAGGCCTAGATCTACGATTTTTTTTTAATTGAGCTGAATAATATGTAAAATATATTTTGTATGGGTCAAATATCTCAACATTAGTACAAGATTGATAGACCTCAACTAAAATGTTTTGAAGATACTGTACCATGTAGGCCCTACATATTAGACTTACTCACACATGATGCTGTTTATGTAAATAAGTTTCAGGCACAAAGTATTGCGCACATCACTCACAAGTTCATGGATGGATTACAAAATAAAGGAGATAACATTTTGATATCTTTACTCGTTCACTGGCTCAACGTTTCAAACGATGAAATGAAAGCATTGTTTGACATTGAGTCAGCCATTCTACCCACTTGGGCAGTTCTTGAGAGTTAATGCTAGTAAAATGTTAAAATTATATTGCTTTATCCACTGTAAAAAAATAACAATGTGAAGTAAGCAAGCAAGTCACTTCAAATTGGAACAACTTAAAGTGATTTACTATGTATTAATAACTGTAGTCACAAATTAAGACTTCAGTTGCAATTGTAAATGCAGATCTGTTATCATGATTTTGTGATCCATCCAATATGTAACGGGAAAATAGAAGGCTGTGGGTGGCACCGAGAAAACAACATGGAACAAAGACGAGCAATTCAGTAATTGAGTAACAACCAGCCCTCTAGTCTGGTAGTTATTTAAACAGTCGCTCTACAAGCTGTGTGTGGGTGTGGGTGTATTATGTACTGAGTTAATTAGTATGGTATGCATAAGGATGAACACAATTCAGAAATAACTTAAATGAACAAGTACCGTAACTAAAATATAAAATAATTGTTCTGCATTTGGATTCATAAAAATGCTTGAACTTTCACCGATACTAGATTTGCCAAAGAAATGTAAATGTGATGTGCTCCGGGAAAAAGGACCATAGGTTGGAAAATTTCTTATTCTTTTTTTTAATGCTACAATCATTCTGCACATTGTGATTTATCATACTTTAATTTACGACTAATATAAATGAACCATCTACAATTATTTAAAGTGAAAAATTTAAGTACAATCTACTATTTCACGTCTATGGTCAGTTTCTTGCACTAACAAGAGTTGAAGTTGAAACAGAACACTGATATCTGGGAGCTTCAACAAGAATATGAAAATCAACATCTTACACCCAGCAATTTTAAAACTCCTATGTACCAGGGTTGTCACCAAGTAACTATTTTTATCCTTTAAAGATACTTAAAAAATCCTGAGAAATCCTTGAAAATAGTAGTTATATATTTTAGTATTTTGCATATTATTACTTGATGGAAATTGAAATTTTCAGGATTCCATACAATACGTTATGCCAGATTGATTTATCTAAGAATCTGAATTTTCTTAGAGTATATATCAATGTTTTACTTTTTGCCATCGTGTCTATATACTCACTGTGTTCATTTATTAATAATTATCATTACCGGTGCTCCTGATGTTTTTATTACCCACTGTTGATTGCTTTTTAGGCTGTATTAAAAATAAGGTATTTATTTAATTTATTTTTAACTATGGTAGGAAATCCTAGGATGTTGCCAAAAATCCTTGAGACACTTGAAAGATCTTAAAAAATCCCTGAAATTGGCAACCCTGTCCTATACTATTCCCAAGTAGCAAGTACGACTTAAGGTCTCTTCTTCCAGAGTACATCACATAGGCCTATATAGCGACTGCAAATGCTCTGCTATAGTATGGGACTAGGTAACTTTAAATTAGCCAACAGTATTTTTAACTTAGCTGCAGACCCTCATTCATTAGCAGGTGAAAAGTTTTGTGTTATGCCGATACATTTTTACTAGGGGTGTCAACGATTACGATTAAATCGATTCGATTAATCGATTATTAATTGAAAACGATTAATCGATTTTTTTAAAAATAATCGATTTTAAATTTTTGCGGTTTTTTAAATTTAGTTTTCAAGATCCGCCGCCTATTACCCGCGAGAAACGTTCCCTGTACGTTTACTTTTTTCCCCGCCAATACCCCGTGAAACGACCGATTTAATGTCTTGCTCCGCCGTGAGATACGTTCATCAATTTCTAGCACGCGAGATTTCCCGATCACATTTGATTTGAAGGGGACGTCGCAAATACATCGTTCGTACCCAGCCTTGCCTTCATCATGTGCGCATGCGCTGGCCGTGGCAAGGTCGGAAGAGTGCGGAGTTAAAGCTGCATTCTGTTTAATGTTTCGTTTTCCACGCGGTCGTAGTTGGCGCGTGCCAGTCAATAACCAGTAAACGCACTTCAACGCGCCTGAAACGCCGAGCAGTTTTGCACCTTTACGTAACCATGGCTCTCTTGAGTGTGACAAAAGTGATTGCTCTGGTGTTTGTGTTTCGGCCTAGGCCAAAGTTTTCGACAACATGCATCAACATTGAATTTGATCACAGCATGATGCCAATTTCTCTCGTGATGCTTTATCTACCCCGCCACATTCTTGATTATGCTCCTGACTTGTCTTCTTCGGATTGTTGTGGTGCTCAAGTCCCGCACGGCGCCGTGCGAGCTCATGCTTTGCGGGCGATTCAAACTAACCGAAAGCCAGACCGAAGTTTGAAAGAAACTGGCTACTATACCGACATTGTACAAAACGATTAAAATCGATTAATAATCGATTATGGAGGTGAAAGTGAATTCGATTACCGATTATAATAATTTAATCGTTTGACATCCCTAATTTTTACTATGGTAATTATTATTACTATTATTTCCTACCTCACGACCTCGATGCTAGTTCATGGTATGGCCCAGAATAGGACTACATATTATTATTACCATTATAAAGCAGCGTATGCTTAAAAACTTTGTATTTATTTATTGTTATTATTAGTAGTAGAAGTAGGTGATAAGTGGATAGTGGTTGAAGAGAGAAAGAGATGATGGGAGGACAGGAAAAAATGGAGAGAGCAAGACCACTGTAGCTTATATACATTATTAGCATAATCCACCACTTCCTTGTTAACTACGGCTTGTATTGCTGCTTTTGAGTCTGTTAAAATAACTATTTTATGATTTTATCACTGCGGCAGTATTAACTTTGTACAGGCCCTTTAGAATAGCAGTCAATTCTCCATCACCCTTTTTCCTGTAGGGTGAGATTTTTCAAATTCTTTGCAATATATGCCTGACCCAGCTTGGCCTTCACCTGGGTGGGATGGAAGGGGGGGGGGGACAAGCCGTCTGTGTAGATGTGTAGCAAATCCTTTTCTGGGTAGTTCTTATGTATGAATGAGTTATTGCCAGTTTTCTCAACTCCTCATCTATGTAGGATGCCGTTGTCCTACCCAGTCCATCCACTGTCACTGGAATTCTAGTATGGCAATGTTCATATTTGGTACGGGATGTTTTCTCTCTCTCTGTGTTTCAATTGCCTGATAAGACCTTTCTTCACCTCTTTTACTGCTGTAATAAATGTGTTTTGTGTCTTGAGTTGAGATATTTGTGGGGTTCTCTGTCCCATTCCAGCCAGTCTAGTCTTATGAGCTTCTCATACAGACACACTGCTGCACTGTTTCTTCTGGCCTCCAGGGGTGGTATGTTAGCTTTAGTTTCCAAGGCAAAAATTGGAGTTGACTTAACACTCTGTGATTTTTCTTAGGACTTGATTTGGGACCCTGTCCAGTGCATTGGCCCATTTGGTCGAGTTATAATACAGAATGCCATATTCTAGAAGAGTCGCACAGTTGTTTTATATGTGTTTGGTTTTTACTTTTAGGGTATCCTCGTTGCCCCCTATTGCTAGGGACCAAAATTTTGTTGAATGATTTTTTCACTAAATGATGCTAAATATGACTGTTTTATTAAGTAGCAAATAAGGCAATAATCACGTTTTTAAGCTAAATTAGAACAAAATCAAGAACTTTCAAGTTTTAGTCCATAATATGCAATTATTTTGACAATTGGGCATTGTAATCAACTTTAACTTATAGTTGTCAGCAAGACAGTTAAAAATAATTGGATGAGCGAAGCGAAGACTTCAATTTCACCGACCCCCCAAAAAATTTAGCTCGTTTTTTTTTTTTTTTTTTTTTCTGTCTGTTCGCTCTCTAAACGGGCAAACGCATATGCATCTTGAGAAATTTGAGGGATTCGAAATCTCTTACTTAGATTGCTAGTTTGGGTACAATCGAAGAATTTTCTCATGAATATCATACTTTTCGATTTTTGATTTTAGGATATTTCGTGACTTTGGCGATTCTGACAATGGGTGGGCACAAGTTATATTCACTGCATTAAGTATGGGATGTAGGTATGCGTTGAAGAAAGTGAAAAGTAGCCAAACTAAGAAATAAGGTTTATTTGATTTTGAGGTGTTAATATTAAACCTTTTTTCTATAATCTGCTAAATTTTCAACTTTCTTCAAGCAATACTCCCTTACTGATGCCATGTGAAATATGAACTTGTAGCCCCTCCCTTTGATCAAATCCGCCAATAGCACGAAAATATGATTTAGACTTTCTCCAGTGTTGAAAATCACAGAGTTTTATACCTTACTCCAGGGCTGCCGTTTTAACGGATTTTATCCGTTTTTACGGATATTTAGGGTGCAAAACGGATAAACGGATTTTAAGTCTTATTTACGGATATTTCGTTAATTACGTTTTCTATGCTTATTTTCGTATATATTTGAATCTGCGCGGGCTAATTTCGATTGTAAACATTGAAGGCGGGGCGATAATCGATTCGACTTTCGATAGGGGGCGGAGCAAGGGCGGAGCCGTGTCCTAGACATTGTAGGAACTGCTTCTGCCAGAACAGTTGCTTTTGGGAGTGGGCGGAGCCAAGAACAAACAAAGAAGATTGGAGCCTACAAAATTGTTTTCTTTCGTTTTTGTTTATAAAGTTTGGATTATGTGATCATAAACGTGAAAAATAGAATTGTTATATGATTAAAATGTTATTAACAAGTTCTGCAAGACTGCAATGTTATTAATAAACACAACACATGGGCCTAGGTCAAAATTGTGATGCAACATTCCTAGGGCCTAGCCTAGGCCTAGGCCTAGGCGGCTAGGGCCGGCCCCTAGGCCTAAGAATTTTTTAACCAGGTCAGATTTAAAACAGATTTTCTGTAAATAAGTAACATTTTACATTTTTATGCAATCTTAATTAGCCCCTAGCAATCACGGGCGTTTCTGGCTCATTTATTCTCGTCTGTGCATAGGCCTAGGCCCTTGGCAACCTTTAGGTTATGATGGTAACAAATATAAACATAACATTTAGTAGGGATGTGCAGGTAGTGGTTTTTGAACTCGGGTCGGGCTCGGGTCGGGTAATTGAAAGTACCCTCGGGCTCGGGTAATTGAAGTACCCTCGGGCTCGGGTCGGGCTCGGGTAGTGAATTTTTTTTTATTTGTGAATTCATTAAAAAAAAAAAATCCTACAAAACAGTTTTGCATTGGTTGCAGGTAGCCACTCTGGGCTGTGTTGACACGAAGTACTTCCAAATCGGCGTCTTATGAACTTTTGCTTGAGTAGGCCTAGGCCTAGTACAGTGAAACCCCGCTATTATCGTTTTCCTGCATCAATCGTTCGTTATTCTCGGAAATAATATCGTAACGATCGTTTTCTAATATTTCCGATACGAAAACCCCAAGAAAAACCGATGCAATCGCGTATTTTTCTCTTCCGGCCGACGAAATCATGCGTTTGTACCAGCCATGCATCTGACGAAATCGCGCGTTTGCACCAGCCTTTCGGTCTGACTCCGCCCAACGCTCTGCTGCGCGCAACGATGCGCACTAGATCGGACTTCTAGGCCTGCCGCCTAGGCATTAGACGATGTTTATTAGCGTTGTTTCTTTTCACCATGCGCCTACGTACGTAATATTCAACTTGCTTTATGCCGTTATTAGCGTTGAATAACCAGAAGACGAGTAATGACGGTCAGTAGGGGCCTAGGGCCTATTACTCCAGCGGGGACAGCGCCGGAAGACGGGAAGAGCCAAGGACACAGCATCATAGCATAGCCGCGCCCACGTCGTAGCGATTGGTCCGCTCCGACGTCAGCTGTTCGTTTGGCGTGTGAGCGGGAGGTTTAAAAGGAGCAGATTGGCGTGTTTCTTTATTACTTCTACCCGACCCGACTTTTTCGGGTAGGAATTGACGGCCCGACCCGAGGTCGGGTAATTTTACCTACCCGAAAATTACCCGTTTTTCGGGTACCCGCACATCCCTAACATTTAGCCATTTTCATAGTTTGATCAATGAAATTAACGTTTTTAGACTTATCACGGATTTTTGCGGATTTTTAACGTCCTCCAACAGGATTTTTTTTAAATGTCAGTGGCAGCCCTGCCTTACTCACAGCCTTGTTACAAACAATGATAATGATCATGATCCTAATGATTGCTTTGTATGGGCCGTGTTAATATGTTTTTATTATTTTAAATTAATATTAACATTTTATAATTAAAAAGCTCATCCATCAACGCGACTAAAAAAAGCGTTTGCGAAGCTTCCTAGTATTAAAGAACACGCCTTGCTAATTCCAATTAAGTTAACTTTATATGGCCTAAATATTTGTTCATGTGTAATACGTGTTCATTTTGCTCAAGGGTAGTGATTGCAGTGCTATTTTTATGATGAAATGATGCTTTTATCTTGAGTTTATATACTGAAAAAGAAGATTTTTTTTAATGAAATGAGAACTTTTTATTTGCTATTTCTCAGGGTCCCTCCCTACCTATTGACAATTGTACACCAGCAACTCTGTTCGTCAATTTCAGTTGTCTCTTGTCTGCTGCAAAATCTTTTTGATTTGCTTAGTTCCTTTCATTTTTTGGTCCATGGCCATATCTAGATCAGCATATTTTCTCCCCTTGTTCAGTACTCTCCTGCAAACTTCAGCTGGAAATCAAGATGAACTGCCTGGTTGTGTGGTAGTTGTACATAAGACTTATTTTCGTTCACTATCATTCTGTTCAGTGTTGACCATTCTTCTAGAGCCTTCAGTGCCTTAATCAAATTCAAAATGTAAAAGTGGTGTTGGAACCCTAAAGAGACAATGTTGTGTTTGCTGTACGTTGGCCTACATAATTAAGTTTTAGTGAGAGTGTGTGTTGTTTATTATAGACTATCTAATAGTTAAACTATTCAGGACAAACAGAGTTTACAGAGAACCATTAACCACAATCTGTCAGCCTAACAGTTCTGCTAACCAGATTGATCACTAGGTCAACGTTTAAATCTCAAGTTGTTTGTCCTATTCTCGATCCTTTTATTTCCATGTTGTTTTACTCAGGACAAGGAGATTCAATAAGAGCAGCTGAGATTAAGTATCATGGACAATACTGACATACACCACACCCACTACCAGGGGCACTAGGGTTCACTCCACAGTTTACTCCAGAGTAGCCTCGAGCTGCCAAGCATCGGAAAACATTGAATTTGACGCCAGTAAGCCAAAGAGGTTCCAACTTCCAATGCCTGTTTAGTAGGGTTAGCAATTTTTCAATCAAACTATTATCGGTATTGATTTTTAAATTGGGCCGCATTCCTTACATTTACATTGTTTTATTTTTACTAGGCCCATTTTACTTGGATAAACCAGCAGATACAATGTGTTATGTTTAGGCCTACTCTTAAGTGCTCTTAAATTAAGGCAAGAAGTTTTCAGGCAATGTTACCTTGAAAAGTAGAACAATGCCAAAAAAAGATATGCCTGCGGCGAGATAAATAATTTGCGGTCAGAAAAGGCTGCATGGATGAAGTGTTGTTGATTGGCTGAAGATGTCACGGAGCCTCAAAAACGTGGTAAAATCAGAGAGAAACAGCACGGGACCGCAAAATTATGGCGTGATAAGTGGATTAATGTACAACCGGTGGCAGAATAGGGATTTAAAAAATAGCATTGTTCTTATATAATGTGAACCGGATCACTCAAAATTTGGCATAAAAACAGTTGACTGTAAGGTGAACTGTGGTGTGAGCTAGTTAACATGCTGGGAACATGCAAACATGCTGGTGCATCTTCATGACCACAAGCTTAACGATATCATCACTTCCACTCACTGACAACAGCCATGTCAAATAACTTGGGGAATGCAAGATAAAATAAAGTTAACAGACTTTATAAAATAACGATAACAAATGAAATAGTTAAGCAAGTAGTCGAGCACCGTACCGAACATGCAGGATAAACCACTTATAAGGGAGGAAAGAGGGATTAGGAATAAATCAACTGTTCCAAGAACTGACTTACAAACATTTCAATTATTGTGCCACACGAGCGTAGGCGGCTGAATGTAAATATTCTGAGACGATGAAGTCTTCATATGAGCTGCGACACACGATGTGGAAGGTTCTCGAGGTGCCTTCTTGACGATTGTACAGGTTCCTCCCATTCCTGAAATGTACAACACAGTGACTAGTAGGGTTGCACAATGATTGATTAATGATGATTGAAGAATTGATGATTAATAAATTGGCATTACCACAAAACTATCATTGTACCGAAAAATGTTGGTGGTCCCGCCCAAATTTATAATTATGTTCGTAGGCTATTGTTAAACAACAGTCATTACAAAGAAGTCGTTTTAACGAACTAAAAGTTGCCATGCATACTCTTCCCTTTCCACATTATGGCAGTCTAAACTGAACTGCCAGTATGTACATATATATATATATATATAAAAGTATATAAATATAAAAAAGTAGGGTACTGCATATTATTATTAATTAATAATTATTTATAAATTTATAAAATAAAGAACAATAACAAGAAAGTACAATTTTTACAAGTAAAATATTTGTCATTCAAAATGTTATGTTTGATGTTAACATGTATGTTGCTCTTTTGAAACAGAAGGAAACAACAATGGTGGTTGCTATAGCCAAATAACTTACCGGTCCACACAATTCTTCTAAACCGGTGAAGTTAGCGGAGACGAGCAACAACAATGGATGTTCTTGTTTCTCATTGACAACTCGAGAGTTCTCGAACTACTGAAAGTAAAAAACAGAGTAGGCTAACTAGCAATTTAAACAAAGCTATAAATAATAAATAAATTAATTAATATTAAGAGTCTACCCACTCAGTCATATAAATTAGGGCTGTGCGAACGGGAGATTTCAATTCGAGTCGAGTACGAGTTCGAGTTCAGTCAAATGTTCGGTTTACGAGTTCAATTCGAGTTCAAATCGAGTTTATTTCCAAATTGAGAAAACGTATTCTCCATTTCAAACTTTCTACTAGGCCTATCAAACAAATTCTTCAGTTTTAAAGCCTAGGCCCAGGCGTAGGGCTAGGCTTATCTCCTGGGTCAAATATTTTAGGTTATGGAAACCTAGGGCCTAGGCCTACAACTAACCTTGGTTTTGGAGGGTGCTATAGGCTAGGTCTAGGCCTATTGTACAGTGATAGGTGCGTTTTGATGTCGATGTGAGTTTGTAAGCCTAGCTAGGGCCCAAGATCGGTAAAATATACTAGGCCTAATCTTGATCAGAAGAAATTCTGTCAACTAGGTCTAGGCCTACCTGTTGTCACTGATACTGTCACGCCGTGTGTTGTTTGAATGTTTTCCAGCATTGTGACAAGTGTTCCATCTCATGAATATTTCGAAATTGTATTTTATGCTAGGCCTATGCTTTAATGAATTAGATTAATTATATATATATATATAATTATATATATAAGATTAATTTATAATAATTAGAGAAACAATTATTCGATTGCGCTCAAATTTCACACGAATATAATAATTCATAAAATTAAGGTTCTGTAAAAAAATCATTGCAATCGGATAAAGCATGTAGGTGTTATAAGTCAAAAAATTGTTTTAAAAAAGAAAAAACCCGTAAAATTTCGATTTTCATGAGAAATAATTTTTCGATTGCGCTCAAATTTAACACGAATATCTTAATTCATAAAATTATGGTTCTGTGAAAAAATCATAACAATCGGATAAAGCATGTAGGTGTTATAAGTAGAAGAAATGTTTCAAAAATCGAAAAAAAATCGTAAAATTGCGATTTTAATGAGAAATAATTTTTCGATTGCGCTCAAAAACGTGGCAGTTTTAAGTTCAGAGATTTCGAAGGCCTCCATAAAATTTCATCGCAATTGGAGTATTGGTTTAGCCGGAATTGTGCGGACAAACACACAAAAATACAAAAAAAAGAAGAAGAAAAAAAAACATTCCGGATTTTTTTCTCCAGTGTAGTGAAATGGAATCTTCGCTTCGCTCGCTACGCTCATCCAATCAATCTTTTGATTCAAAACTTGAGTATGGGAAAATATGTACAGGAATCCAGCCTCTGAAAGCCACTATAGGGTGACCATAATTATTGAATCAAAAACCGGGACACATGGACTTTTGACTTGTATGGACTTGCGCGGACCACACAGGATCTGGGGCTTAGCCCCAGCCGGCAGAGGCAGAGGCAGAAACTAGTAGGCCTATTGTTGGCTTTATTATATTGTTTAGGCTATTAATATAAATTTAAATGGAAAATGCTAATTAATTGGATGAACTCTTAAAACCGGGACTTTTGCCGTCCCGAGAACTATTTTCGAGACACCGGAACAGGCCACAAAAAACGGACAATCTCAGTAAAACCGGGACCTATAGCAACTGATCGTGCTTGGGTACTAGTAGGGGGAAAAATACATCACAACATGCCATTTAAAATTATGTAACCCTAACTACTAACTATCCATAGTAGGCCTCTATTACGTAGCTCTAATTATTCTTCACTACGCATTCGTGTAATACTCGCATGTCCTTGAGATGTGCATATGAGTGACCAATTTAGAAGTCTTTTCTAAATAAATAATAAATAAATATTTATGCATTTATTTTAACATTATAGCCTAGGCCTACGTGGCAATATTTAAAAGCTCCACAGTTAACCATTTAAAAGCAATTCGTTCAAAGGGCTATAAATTTTTTCCCCATCTTTCATCGAATAACGATAACGAACAATAATATTGAATACCATGTTTTAGCTAATCCCTAGTGGGGAACTGGGTATTCCTAATTATTTGTCCATGATTTGTCCTCCAAACAGCATTTATAAATTGCTGATGATTAAAATGATAAAAATTAAATTACACTACTGTACCGGTACCTATAGTACTAGTTTTTGGTGTGTCCTTTGAATGTTCTACATAATATCTAGTACATGACATAGTACACTCATGGACATTGGAAACGGACTCAAAACTAATTGATGTTTCTTCAACTGTCTTCTTAACCCTAGAAGTGCCAACATTGCTTTTTTCAGTTTTTGAAACGCCTGTTCTCGTGCCAGTCAATTTTTTTAACCTTTCAAAAAGCCCGCTGATTTTGTGTGTTGTGATAAAACTAGCACTGCGGCTACCTATTGCTATCAAGTATAAGATGAACAGGCTTCGACTGCACGGTCAGTAAAACACTATTAGTATTGCACTTCATTTCATATTTTGTACTAAGCAGAATTATTGCTTTAGGCAGAAGTCACATTTTATTTTTATCTGAAATCAAATTTGAAAAACAAAAGACAATTTTTAATAAAACAAAATCAAGAATTATCCCTAGATAATTTTATAAACGTCTTATTTTTGTTTGTTAATCTTATACTTATAACATTCTACAGGTTAATAACCCAAATGTTTGAGCCATTGTATTGATTTTGGATCAGAACTTTGGCTGCTAATGAGTGACTTATGAAGTTAAGGCTGCATTTTCTATAAATTTATGGTATAGGTCTACGCTACGTATTAGCTTCTTAGCACTACAGAGCATTTAAGGCTGGCACTTCTACTAGAGTTAACATACTGTCTCTAGATTGAGGCAGTACTGTAAAAAATTATTTATAATAACAAATGCAAGAAAATGAACAGATCAATTTCAATTCCGTATTCCATTATTAATCCATGAACGCACAAATGATGCTAATTCAAAGTCTTAGATAGGTAGTATTGCAGTGGTTAGAGATTTTACATTGTATAAGTACATTGCTTTGTATCAGAGTAGGCCTACGTAGTAACCGGCACTGAAAAATGCAATCACTCTTTTGAATTAGCAACAATGTCATAATAAACAACGTTAGGCTCACACTTTGTTTTCTACAACATCCAGTTCAACTTCCAGCTTTGAGTAGTTGCGGCGCCATCTGGAACACGTCACGAACTCTCCGGCTGCGAGCGTTGGATGAACGAGAAGGAGGAGGGCATGTCCTGAAATAGTGAATTAAAAATACTATCAATATTTTGTACAATAGTATTAGGAAAGCTAAAACCGTTGGATGAGGTTGAGCAAACCATGCTTGGATGCCGATGTAAAGGTGGAGTAATCGGGATCACATTAGGTGCTTTCGTTTACCTCGCCAGAGTAGCCTGTACAATCAGTTATGTCAAGTGATTTTACTTCACCGGACCAGCATTTTCAAGCTGAGTAAACGAAAGCGACTCGAAGGTGGGTTTGTTTACAACTGGATGCTGTGACAGCAGGAGCTAAAAGCCAAGAGCCAAAATATCCTAGTATCACCCACAGCAACTTATAAACACCACCATTGAAATCACATCGCTTAGTATTTTCCGCCATAACCTGAACTAACACTGCTCTCGAGGCCGATCACTTTTTTGGCGATCGGGTTATAAAACCGGGTTATTCTGACATACCGGTAGTTGCCGAATGCACCAGAGTAACCTGCTACTGACCGGGTTTACTATCCGGACTAACAGATTGCTCTGGCGAGGTAAACGAAAGCGTCTATTGAAGCTCTAGGCCTATAGTCTATGCAGGGAATGAAACAGCACTAGATTTTTGAAAAGAACAGCCGTGAATAGACTCCATATTGGTCAGCTATTACCTAGACAATGCCACAAAAGAACCGAAGGGTTCGACTAATCTTCTCCAGCGCCACGCGTTTGCCTTCATTGCTTACAGGGTTGCAAGGTTCAAACATGTATTTTGTATTTATATTAAATGAGGTTCAGTCAGTAAAGCAAACCTGGCAACAGCGATGCGGTGGGTCCAACTGGCGAGTGCCGCACAAAGAGAGGGTATGACACTTAACTCTATTGCCTGTCAATCGCTTCTTTGAACCCAAATATCTTTTCAGAATACCGGTGCTGTTCTATTCCCTGCATAGGCTTAACTGATTGTCCTACTATGGGGTAATGTCATACATGCCAAAACTGAAAATATGGGCCTATAGGCCCTAGGCCTTTAAAGGGGCTAAAAACCCCAAAAATTATTTTTTACCACGTGATCTATAGCACAATACTACACTTAAATGACCGTTTAAAAAATTATATCTTGTAACTGTGATTTAACACGAATTTTTTAATTTTTTTGATCCAGAAATTGGTGAAAATTGGTGTTTTGGAAAATTTCCTAAATCGGCTTTAACCTGCCAAAATCACACCCCATCTTGTGAATCACATATTTGACCGAACTACTTGCCCAAATTACAAAACAAAATATAGAGAATTTACAGAAAAGGCTGTCGAGCACGTCAATAATGGCCAATATTTTTTTGGATCAAAATCCTCCAAGGTCACGGGGCATAAAGATCGTCCCCATGTTATTTCTTATGGGAGGTTTTTGCCGATGGGACCTAGCTCGTAAAATGTCATGTTTGACAATTTTTGGGAGGTCATGGTGGCCCCATAATTTTTCTGTTAGTTGCTAAATTCATTACTAGTTAGCCTGAATGAAATATATTTTTTTAGTTTAGCGGTTAAATACCCATTAAAGATAATTGGATGAGCGTAGCGAAGCGAAGATTCCATTTCACTACACTGAAGAAAAAATCCGGACTGTTTTTTATTCTTTCTTCTTTTTTTTTTGTATTTTTGTCTGTTCGTTAGACGATTCCGGCTAAACGACACTCCAATTGCGATGAATTTTTGAGGCCTTCGAAATCTCTGAACTTAGAATTGCACGATTCGAAAATCGATCAAAAATTATTTCTTGTGAAAATCGCAATTTACGATTTATTTCGATTTTTAAAAAAATTCTTCGACTTATAACACCTACATGCTTTATCCGATTGTAATGATTTTTTCACAGAACCTTAATTTTATGAATTATTATTATCGTGTGAAATTTGAGCGCAATCAAACAATTATTTCTCTTAATAAATGCAATTTTACAATTTTGCTATGGTGCTGGGATAATGCTAAGGCTTTTACAATTTTCATTTTTTTTAAAAGTGAAAGGTGTTTAAGATTAAAAAACAATACATCTAAACATTTACCAGACGGATTTTATAATTTTTGTTTTGTTTGATATAATATGATTTTTTCCCTTTGCATTGTTTGAAAATGTATGTTTTTTGTGAAAAACCTATATTTCCCATATTTTAAATAAAAAACTATAAATGTCATCAAAAAAGTGTCCGGTGAATTTGTCAGAATAAGACTTGTGAGCACATTAAAAAAGAAATTATCCTTTCATCTTAAAAACTGTAGAAGAAGTAGGAACAATTGTTAGCAAATGTGCTAGAATAAAAGTTTTGAGGTAATAACATTTAAAGTTTATTTATGTTGTTTTTTGGTAAAACAACAGAAAATCCGCATAACACATGGCAACTCAATGCACCAATTACGCTCATCCAACAACCGGGCGGGACTTAAGCGTTTTCCTAGTTTATAAGAATTTGCTGGTCAGTCGGTATAGGCTAGTAACACTTCCTAAATAAGTTTTATGGCTAAATACAAAGGTCATCCAACCAACAAAACAGGCTAGCTAGACATAGGCGGAGGAGGCCTATAACAATTAATACTAGGTTACATGGAGAAGTTGAGCTAGGCGTAGTGTCTTGCTTCATGCAATTGCAGCCTAAGATAATGAGTGGTCAATGGTCATTGATGACTATTACTTCTGATATTGTATTGAGTACGAAGAACAACTATTTCCAAGCTTTAACAGAGGACCTAGGCCCCCACATGCCTTCAAGCAATATGCTTTAACATTGATCAACAATAAAATTTACGTCACAAGCAGATGGGCTGCGAGTTATCAGACTAGGGTTAGTCTGCCTTTTAAAGTACTTAGCATTGCAGAGGAAAGAGTTTCAAAATTAGCTTTGCAAAAGTTGCATCAAAAAGTAAAAATAGAAGTTGCATTTTAGTTGCCAGTGGACACCCTGCATCGGGATTCATCTGTCGTATATGAAGGAGCATTGTTTAATCTACATTCAAAACAAGTTAAACATTAAAGAAGCCAAAAAGTTTACCTAAAGCAGGGCGCGCACCACAGCGGCTCGGCTCAGTTCCTTCCAGTACAGCATTCTGCGTCAAATTGAAATGCACTGACTCATATGAGACACCGCGCACTTGCTCCGCTCCGGCCAGTACATGTGTAACTTCCCCTCTTTCGCTCGGTTTCGTTCATCCTCGATTGCTCGAGCGAGCAACTTGGCCGTACAGCCGGACGGGGTAGAAGACAGTTCCAATTAAAGAGAGCACCGCTTATAAAAATTGTCCTACTATGACTCTATGAGGTCGAGAAACAGAATGGAACTGGTAAAACGAGTGTAGCACCTGGTCGTACAGTCCCGAGCGGAGCATCTAGTGCGCGGCATTTTGGACGGTACCAAAGTAATTACTCACACCACTCTGGCCACGGAACTGAGCGGAGCTGCTGTGGTGCGCGCCCTGCTTAATGATGCGGGCCACGGGGGATATTGATGCCTCTTCATAAGTAACTTAGGTTATCTTAATAACTTGCCTACCTATAGTTAAAGTCCTCCAGTCTCTGGTCCTGTAGAATATCTCTGGTCTCTGTCGAAGGTTTAGACGGTCTTCTGTCACTTCTTCTTCTTCTTCTTCTTCTTCTTCTTCTTCTCATCCTCAGGCTCAGGCAAACTGAACACAAAAATATTACTGAGTAACAGACAGAGGCCAAGTAAATATTGAAAAAATCTAAATTAGGTACCAGCAATAAGGGCCTATATTTGTGATTTTGAGGTTGAATCTGAAATTAAATCATGAAATCAATTCAATTGAAACAAATTCGAAAGAAACAGGGAATGCAGGCATACTATTTGTTTTGTTTTTCTTTCTTCAATTAGATCAATCACTGAGTGAGTAAACTTACCAAGGAGTGTTGAAGTCCCGTGATGTAACCAAGGCATTATGACGTGAAGTCCTGGGATGACGGCAGAGAGTGGCAATGATTGCACACACTGTCAACTCTAACCTAGAGTGGGAGTTGAAAGACTAACAAACAAGCAAACAACAACTATAACAATATACGGTAGCAAAATATCTTCGCAGAATGTCTTTGGTTTGATTTCAATAAAGTCTGTTTAAATGTACTTTTTTAAGATTCATAAAAGAAAAGTAGAACACTCACTTAAATCACTGTAACAAATATCAAAAATTATCTTCACAGAATGTCTTCATGTTGATTTTCAATACCTAAAGTCCGTTTGTTTATCTTTAATTTTTTAAAGATTTTTAAAAGAAAAAAAGCTCAATAATTCCTTAAATCACTGAAACGTGCTTCAACAGAATTCAACGAATAAAAAAACATCTTATAAAAATGAATCGACACAAAACAAAGGATGCATTTAAATCTTGGCTCATTTATCTCACTGTATTTTGAAAACTTGGAGATTTGATGTAGGCCTGCCTGAAAAGAAAAAAATAACAAGCATTAGGTCTGGGAAGAGTTGAGTAACTAGATCTACCAACACCACAAAAGTCCTGGCCAAAATGGACGAGTCCCATGGTGACCTGAATGCAGGCAATTGAGCGAATACGCGAGTACGACAATTGATCAGCAGAGAAAAGAGAAGGGGCAGGGTAGGGAGGTCATGTTGACTCCACGGCCCAGAAGCCATTTAAGATTATTGGGGAGATGTGTCCCTCTAAACTGCCGGCAAGAATTGAGTCAATACAGCATCCGTATCTATGTGACAACCCTAGACCAGAGAACAAAGTTGGCACAGAGGTGCATGCTCTTAACGGTGCAGGTCACAGTGGTGTTGGTACATCTAACCTTATAAGGTAGGCCTAGATATCTAAAAATAAAATACATATTTAAAATAGCCTAGGCTAAAGGCCAACATTTACATTTTGTAGGCCCTATTGAAAATACCAGAGTTTGAAGTAGGCTACGCTACCATATGCCCTACTGGTAGGTAGGCCTAGCCACACTTATTTTGAACTTAAAAAAGAAACTTCACTAAACTCGAAATATCCCTAGGCTCATATATCACAGACAGTCGTCTGACCAGGTGTGCTACCTACTTTAAAAACCCTTTCATGGGCAAAATAGTTCCAGGGAATAAATTTGGGTTTTGACTTTGTAGACTAACAATAATGAAGACACAAAGAAAATCAAAACTTTTTTTTTTTTCATGGGTCACCCCAAAAAAGTGGAGGGAAAACATATTCCCACCGCCCACTAGAAGGTAAAAATTAGCAATATTTTTTATGTATATTTAGTATACAAACATTCGATTTTAAAAAAAAATTTAAAAAAACAACTTTTGTAAAAAATAATTAGAAAATATTTTTTTATTATTTACTTTCATCTCCCATAGAGAAATCACTCGAGTTTGATGATGATTTCGATTTTTACACTCGCAGACACAAAAAAACAACAACAAAAATGTCTCAATTCGTAATCATTGTTATTGGAAACGTTATTACCGACCGAACTGCCGTAGCGAATTTTTTTCCCGAGTTCCATTGATATACGTAAGCTAGCTGCACATGCTAGCGGTGGGTATTATGCTTCCCAGGAACCACATAGCACGAAATGTCCGGTGGGAAGCATAATTCCCACGGCCCAAGAAAGGGTTAAGGTGCAGCTGAACCTAAGCACAGTTAAGCGCTTGGCGGGTCCTAAGTTTTTACAGCGGTGTGCAACTTTAATTTATACTATATTATTTATCTTTTAATAATTATTAATTACTTCTTTAGATTGATGTTCTTAGATTGCCAAGAGGTAGCCTAGGCGGGCTTACAACTCAAGTTGTGTGTGTATCAGGCAGAATCAAGGTACGTACATTGTGTGCAAAGTAGTCGCGGCAAACTCGCCACCTGATTGGTTGGTATGCCAAATGCAGCAGTTACGTTGCCCCAAACCATTAGCTGTAACCGCACATTAGTTCTCTATCAAAGCCACTGGATCCACAAATTGAATTATTAGGGAAACTATTCGGTTGGGGCGGTGGGGGGTCCAAAACAAAATAATCGTGTTTTTCACTAAAATAGCCAATTTTATTGTAAAAATAAATTAAGTAGGCCTACCTATAGGGTCTAACTTCTTAAATTCTTTTGGGGATACATTTAGGCCTAGTAAGAGAAATGTATAGGGTAAGTAAACTGATTTTCACAACTGGAAAACAAAAATGTATTTCTGACTCTAGTTTTGACTGAAAAAAGTGTTTACACGAGCCCCCCTCTCCCCTACATTGTTTCGGTATTGCATTAACCCTCTCCCGGCCAGAGCGTTCTAATGCGTTGTGCGGGTCTGCGAGAACTCCAGTGTTTAATGTGACCAGGAGAGTGTTAAGCACACCACTTTTTTCTAAAATGCATAAAATGCACTGTAAAAACCTGATTAAAAAAAAATTAGTGCGGCACTAATTATGGAGGGCTCTGCCCCCTGTGATTATGTCCAAGATCTGCCAATGCAGTAGGGCCCCAAAAAGTGTAAAACTGCCTCGGACAACATTTCATGATAATATGATACTTCCAGCTCATGGTCCAACTAAAAGTTTAGCTGCAGGAGACACCGAGACAGTGAAGCCTTAATCTTCAGTCCAAACCTGGGAAGCACTGCCTCCTAGATGATTTTTTTTTTTGGATTAAGGACGCGTCAACCGTTAGGTCATAATGCACCACTCTAATCTAGGATGGGGGGGGAGGAGGGGACCATGCTGGTCAGAACCAGCCACGGGTAAGGGGAGAAAGGGGGGGTTCTCACGTCGCGGTCGTCATTGTCTTCGTCATTGATTGTGGTGTCATTGTCGTCATCGTCGTCGAGGGGTCGTCAAGGGAAGGGGGCAAGGTCCTCGACGAAGATTGCCAGAGCTCGCCTCTAGTTTCGGGGAAGTAATTATATACTCCGCTCTTACTAGCTGATGTTTGCAAGGTGGTCTTTTTCTTTTGAATCGCCTTTTACGATTAGCAGAGCCATGCTCTGGGCCAATGCCCTATGAAATAGCTAAGGTTAAAGATATTCAGAGTTTTAAGAAAGCCTACCTTAATTATGTGAAGTCTAAGAAGTGATTGACTAAAAGTAAGACTGTTTTTAATTACTGTAAATTATCTTGATTATCTTGTATCTACTATGTAAACCAATAGCTTTTATAGCTAAATAAACAACAATTTATTTATTATTAATTTATTTATTATTTATAATTCTACCCCGGGCCCAGACGGTAGCTCGAGGCTCCTCAGGAGGAAGATTAAAGAGCATGAAAGTGTCTAAGCCAACTTTGTGGGGAATGGTAAGAATGAAACATTGAATGAATGAAACATGAATGAACACGACACCAGCGAAAAAAGTCACGTTGGGGGCCTCGGGGGCCTGAGGAGGAGGGGCTCATTTCTTTATGTCCTATGTCCTAGCCATTCCAAATCCAAGGTAGCTAGCCTAGGGCTAGCCTAGGGACCTAACCGAATAGTGTTCTTTGCCGTTCTTGGTCTCATTACTTGGTCTTGTTCTTATTCTTGGTCTGATTCCTGGTCTTGTTACTAGATTGCTTCATGCATTTTATCTTTAATTTATTTATGTAATTTATCGGACGTATCGTAAACAGCCGCCATGTTCTAGTACTAAGAACAAGATCAGGTGTCCTTTTCCGATTCTTGTTCTCATTCCCAGATTTCGGCGAGTCTCGATCGTGCGCTCGACTATTCGGATGCTACTAGCTACGTCACGGATATCATGACGCGTAACGGTGACGTAAAACGAGAATAAGACCAGGGAATGAACGCGTTTTGGCACTATTCGGATAGCTCCTAGGGCTAGGCCTAGGCCCTATGCCATAGGGCTAGGGCTAGGCCCAGGGTCTCTCTTAGGTGTTAAGACTTAACTGTAAGCAACATAGGCTAAGGTGTAGCCTAGCCTAGGCCCTTCACATGTATGCTACTTATACACAATGAGCACTTACCAATTAAATACGAGACGTAAAAGCCATTTTTAGTTTCCATGAAGAGGTGGACGACATGGCAGACAGGAGAGGGTGATGGCCTGATCTCTTGATTCTACAGTCAGCTCCCATTCCCATCCCATACCGAAGTCGATTCCTGTAAATAACAGTACCTAGCTCAAGCTCTACATTAATGATCCAACTATTTACATATTATTATTCTAAAGTAGAGCCTACTTACCATTAAATTCAACTTTATAAAATCTGTAGAAAACAATTTCGGCCATCTTTCTTTACACAGTCTTCCACACAGCCATCGCTATTATGGTCTTCTTCTTCTTTTGCTGGTATTTCCTAGTTTCAGCCAGCTGTTTGTGAAACTGAACTTTAATTGCCATAAATAATAAGGAACCTACCAGCTAAAAATTTAGTTAGCATTAGCGGTAGTAGCCCTACAACCATCTAATGTGAATAACGTCAAATTGAAGACATAGAAGACGCAGTGGTTAAGACGTCCACCTGGAATGTGGGAGATCCGTGGTTCGATTCCCGGTTGGGGCGGACTTTTTTAATTTCTGAATTGTAGTGAATAAAAACAATTACACCCACGGGAGTGTTTCCCGATTAACCAAATCGAGAAATATAATATGTTGTGATTTGTAAAATGAGTTCCAAAAGAAATGGTCAAGAGTCAAACCGCGGGTACCATAAAAATCGAACCAGGGATTGCTGTTATCAGTTTAGAGAATTCTCTATATAGGCAATTGTAGCCAACTGCGACCCAAAACCCAACCAAAAACTGTAACCAGTTGGCGGCGACCTGTGTAATACACCCTGAAACTTACGGAGTACAGACACTCGACTCTGAATCAGAACTAAATAAAACAACTCCCAACAACTAAAAAAATATTAAAACTACTGTGTCCAAAATAGTCAAATGACATAAATAAGAATGTTAAGTACTATTGTTTAATACTCACATTTTTAATCTCACCACATTGTCTCAAAGTCCGAATGATGGTCCATCCATTGGGACCAAGACATTTTGACGAGGGGTAAAGGTCAAAATTCTTTTTGTCAGTGCACTGCATTTGTGCAGAATAGTATGTGGTTATTGTTGTAAATGTTTGGTAACATAGTTGATGAACTCAAAACTGAACTTAATAAATTTAATCTAATCAAATCTAGATGTAGTAGGCCTACACCTGGTCATTCAATTCAATTCCTTGAAACTTGGTAGTAATGTTTAGAATTTGCACTTGTGAGAAAGCAGCAGAAAAATGACAAGCAATTCCAATCAATAAGTAGGGTAATTTTAGTTTATATATTGTATGTTTGTTTTATTCGTTTTAAAAAGCAAAGAAATGGGAGTATTTGTGCTACTCCTGGCTCCTCAATGCCAAAAGTAGCAACTAGGAGGCAGCATGCACACCTTCCAAAACTAGGGAACAGGGATTTAAATATTAAGTTATCAGCACACTACACACTTTGATAGTAATTTTAGATTTTAAAATGGTGTACTATGTGCAGTCCATGAATGCGTGCAGTTTGCATTCCTGTAGCACATTTCTGCACAATGATGTCACCTTTGCAGAGTGGCAGCTTGACTTGTCAGTTATGACACATTTAAATTAAACACCTATATAAAAGTGCTAAAAAAATGCTTTATTTACAAAAATATACAAAAGTTTACCTCAATTTACTGTTTATAAATATAAATGTATATATTTTCACAGCTGTTTGTCAGTCTTGAGCATAGAATAAATTACTTGATACAGATAATTAAAAACATACCGCATTTGTTACAAGAACCATGGAAGCCTTAGTAATAGGTAGTACTTAAAACTATACTGTAATATAAATAAAAATGGCAACGAGATGTAAGATTTATGGATGGCAGGTCATTGCTGAGTATAAGACAAAGTTACTGTAGTTAGTTACGGTAGGTATTGGAATGTTTTGCAGGTTTTGTTATGGCTATACAAAAATTGCTATCGTTAACATCTTGACGGTTAAGAAACTACACCTTGCCAATTACAATTCAAGAGACAAAAGGTTTGTTTGTTTGCAGACAAAGTGCCGTTGTAAGCACTTTACACTTGCTATTGTCGCTTTGGTTTAATGTCCCCCAATGAAAATCAGTTATATAACTGAGTGGGTAGACTCTAAATACGAATTTATTATTTATTTGCACCTGGCAAGGTGTTGTTAGTTAACCAATATTATATTACATGGACGGTAAATGCTTACATAGCAATAGTGAGTGATGTACATATTACACATAATCTCCTTATGTTTACTGGAAAGTTGGTGTCAAGAACATTGTGTCAGTTCAATTGTCTCATTCTCATACTGCAAGTTCATAAGTGGTCTTCCTTAAACACATATCTAATATTACAGGTTTGAAATCTGAAAGTGCAAATGTAAAGTCTATATTGACAGATGTTTATATATGATTGTATTAAATATGAGATTGATATAAGAAGTACGTACCTACTATTTGGATGAGCGTTGCAAAGATTCCATTTTACTACACTGGAGAAAAAAGTCCGGAATGTTTTTCTTTCCGTTTGTATTATTGTGTGTCTGTTTAACGATTCCGGCCAAACCGATATTCCAATTGCGATGAAATTTTATGGAGGCCTTTGAAATCTCTACACTTAGAACTGCCACGTTTTTCGAAAATCACAATTTTACGATTTTTTAAACATTCTTCGACTTATAACACCTACAGTCTTTATCTGATTGTAATGATTTTTTCACAGAACCTTTATTTTATGAATTAATATATTAGTGTGGAATTTGAGCCTAATCGAAAAATTATTTCTCATGAAAATTGCAATTTAAATTTCTTTTGATTTTTTAAAATTTCTTTGATTTATAACTAGTATGACGACGATTAATCGAAAACCGGTTAATTTTTGTAACCGGTTACGTGAACATTAACCGGATAATTTATTGGTGATATAATGTGAAATTTCTTTCTTTGTATTTACCGCGTGCGAGATAAAGAGAACCGACCTTGACCTGTTGTTATTTACTGGTCCGAGTGCCGCCCGCTTTGACAGCTTAACACGTGCCGCCGAACACATGGGTAATGCAGTCCCTTTCCTCCCCCCTCATTAGCAGCAGTCTGGCAATGTGAGAAGGTCGAGTGGCTCTTCGTTCGCCCCCCCCCCCCCCCCCCCCATACAATCGTAGTATTTCAGCTCTGCCGACAAACGCAACTCGATACTTGACCTGGCCTACCCACTCCACTACCGCCCTCTTTTCCCGACGAGCTGAATGAGCATGATTCAAGTAGACGTTTCATGTTTCTATGCCATGTGATCATTTTATTGTAAGTGACGAAATCGACTGCAGTCTTCAGTAACCTGCCTCAGTTTCACAAGTGTTGTATTGACAGCATCATTGATTAAAAACAATGATCTTGCAATTATTACCGCGTAAGAAAAACACGGCACTTCTGGAGAGTGCAACCACAGATAATAGAGTTTACACCACGTAGTGTATTCTGTCATCTGTGGTGCAACATTGGTTGTGTTTGAGCTGGCCGGCCGGCCGGGCCGTGTCCATCACTGGCAGCGCGAGTGGGAGAGGAGGGGTAACCGGTCTCATAGGCAGCAGGCGGCGGGCGGGGTGGGGAAGTGAACCTTCACAAAAAATCGCGCTCGATGGCTTCTTCGTCGGTCGCCGGTCGGTGTTCAAAAAGTCGAAAATGATGCTTAGGGTAAATTTAACATTGAGAAACACAACATTTTGAACGATACGGTGAGGAAAACGATCGATTGTGGAACAGTGGATGCGGGAATTTTTAACATTGTGTAAATGGGACTTTTACAAAAACTTTTCAAATATAGCAATCATGGCGGGAAAACGGACGATGCGGGAACAATCCATAGGGGTTTTACTGCATTTTATTTACTACGTAATAAACTTGGCGTGTGCACATTGAATTGAGATAAAAAGATTAAAATGTTGTTTGTTGTTTATTTTTACGTCTGGAAGATTTGATGGAATTTCCAGCTGCTCAAAATGGTTTTTACTTTTTCCGCTTGTGCGATTTAATTCAAGGAACAAATAATACACACAAAAAATACCCCTCCCCTTCCCGTGCGAGGTCGGCCGCCTAGATGTCGCGTAAACAATGCTGGCTAAACTACACTCGTCTTTGACAGTCTTTGTGAAGGTGAAGGTCGTTCTTTGTGAAGTGTGAAGTACGATTTCAGCATGTTTTAAATATTCAACGGCGTTATTTAAGTGTCCAATATTTATTAGGTGACACTGACAGCATTCAGAGATAAAATACATAGCGGGCGGGCGCGAGCACTAATGAATGAACTGATTACGTAAGTTCGGCATGAGGGGGGGGGGCACTGAGATAGCAACGAGGCAAGAGACCTTGAGCTGCCTACGATCCGATATCGGTGACCATGGTGGTATATATCTTTAGGTGATTTCACTGCCAGAATTCTGTACAGTCGCCGACAGAATGCGCGACATGTCAGGTGGTAGTCACGTGACGTAGAACTTACAAGATGGCGGCCTTGAGGACCAATCAGATGGCTCGAATTCGGAAATTCGAATGTTCCGCCTACGGATCTGAATGCACGGCCTTCAATAAAGTGCATACACACTGCCATCTCTCGAGGTATTAGAGTCGACAAAGAAGTTTGAAAAAACTTCTTTATCGACTTTCTCGTCACGTGACTACCACCTGACACGTCGCGATCCTGGCGGATTCCGTCTGAACTGCGTGCATTAAGCGACCACAAAAATAGCATTGCTGGATACGCAAGTGAAATCACCTAAAGATATATACCACCATGTCGGTGACACTACGCAGATGTGCCACATAAGTAATTTCGTAATCGTTGCTTGATGTTACTCCCGGTTACTCCCGCTTGCGATTGCACAACACGAAGCGAGCGCCGATAATGCGTGATTTACGCGTTTTTGAAAATTAACCGGTTAAGAGAAACCTTAACCGTCGTCATCACTACTTATAACACCTACATGCTTGATCCCATTGTAATAATTTTTTCACAGAACCTTAATTTTATGAATTAATATATTCGTGTGAAATTTGAGCGCAATCAAAAAATTATTTCTCATGACAGTCGCAATTTAACGATTTTTTTTATTTTAAAAATTTCTTCGGCTTCAGCGAGCGCAAGCGCAATCGAAAAATAATTTCTCATGAAAATCGCAATTTTTTATGCTTTTTTAGTTTAAAATATATTACTCTCATCCAACAACGTGCCTGGAAAAGCGTTTGCAAAGCTTCCTAGTTTAATTGAAGTCCAATGGAAGCAGAATTGCAGAATTCAAAAGCTGGACTTACCGCAAGTAGCAGGCCTATCCATTTTCATATACTGTTTTAGAGAATGCTTGAATGATATCTTGTTAAGGATCAGTGGTTAATGTACATTGATGACGGATCATTTGGCAATAAGCTTAACAGGGATAGCCTGTGGCTTGCAGGTGAAAATAATTATGAACTTAGTATAAATTACTCCTAGCTGCATCAAATATGATTCTGATTCTAAATCTAGCCTATGATTGTTGAATCAAGGCACGTACCAAAATTCAGCAATTTCAAAATTGTTTGCAAGCGAAGTCACCTCAGCGCAAAATGCAGCTTGATTTCAAGACAGTGCACTAACTTGAGAAGTCAGCAACTGAATTCTGGCATGCAACTTACTTACACAACTGAACTGAACTTATTTCCTATGTTTCGAAGATTGTGAAGGGACAGTAGACAAGTGGTTCACCGATCTGACACACCCAAAAACAAGACGTGCAAACCGATTCACACATAAATCACACAGGATGGCACTAATCTTGAGGTTTGCCATCTTAATTAACAACAGCATTGATTGGTGCGGGCTCCGTTAACTCATGCAAGGAGTGAAGCTTCCCCTTTATCTGCTAGATCACATTGATGCTTCTTTGCGTTGCAGATAGCATACTGCTCATAGACGACTTCTAAAGAGAATGAGACAATTGTAAGTTAACTGCATTCCGAACCAACTTCCCACCTCTCGGGGCGATTGCGTGTGTTATCTGATATGGCTAAATGCGGATTAGATCATAACTTTGTCTCGTGGAGATCACGGCGTCTGTATGGCCGAGGTCGAGCGCTCCGCTGGGGCGGTTGACTTTGGTTGGGGTGCGGAGTATCGTCACCAGAGTCCACGTCACCTGGGAACACAAAACAACATATTTACAGACTGCAGTAGGAAATTTGTATAAGTTCCCAATATCGATAAAAGTATGTGCAATATATAGATATTCGTCAAAAAATGATATAAACATTACTTTAAGGATTTTAAAGTTAATCGTTCATTATCTATTGAGAGTCAAAGTTTGACATTTAAAATTTCCCGCACATTTATTTTGGAACGGCTGCCTACGTCACCGGCCCTCATGACGAACACGTCCGCCTAGATAAAAGGCAAAATCCCTCCTTTTTCTAAAGTCTTTGGTTCATACAACAATAACCAAAAATAAACAACAGTTGATGTCCTTTTCGAAGTATTATAATCAACATTGTGTTTTTACTTTTTACTTATTAGGCTAATTAAAATGCGGTTAAAAGCTTATGTTGTGATATACTAAATGGTAAATGCCTCTGCATAGCTAATAGTGGTTTAATCATGCTGTAATAATTTTATTAAAAATTGCAACCCCTAGTTAGAGAAGAGTTACATAATGTCTCATAATAACAGTGTGTTGAATAATCTAGCTAGATGCTAGTGATGAACAAATATGTTTCTACTAGGGATGACATCGGGTACCCGGGTAGCCCGGGTACCCGGTTCCAGAAATTACCCGGAGCCGATTTTAAGATCCGGGTATATTTCGCGGACGTTTTTAGGCTAATTCACCAGTTTAAATTACGCGCTACGGGTTGCGGTCTTTCCCGCGGAGCGTGCCCGCTGCCTAAAGAGTAACTTGAGTCGACGACAGAGCGCGTTAGGCTCGCTATCACGTGCTTCCGTCTGTCTCGGTGAGTTTGCGCCCATGCCACGAGTGAGTGCAAGAGAGAAAGATGCGGCAATAAATCTTGGACACTGCCGTCTGCGCAGTACGAGATGCGCGTACGATCCAACCAACTCAGTACTCACACTCACAGCTGACTGACAAAGATGGTTTGGGGGTAAAAGAAGAATTCGCGATGCAATCATCTTTCAACCGATTCACGAAATTCGTAATCACGACGCATAGGATTGTTATTCCTGGGCTTATCTTCTTTCTTTCCCAGGCTTATCTTGCGACGAGAGCTTCAGCGCGGGATATAGTAGTGAGAGATTTTCCCCACTTCGATGCGTGTTTGTTTTCCCCCTGCTTTCTGCGCGTAGGCCTAGGCCTACCTACGAGTTTCACTGCCTGTACAGTGTAATTGGTAAACTAATCTTTGGTGTAATTAAGAATGAAGATCATTGCCTGATTATCAAAGCGGATCTTTATTTGTGAACGATTATTGCAAAGGTTTCCAGAGACGGAAACGTAGTCAGTCGGTATGGCCTTCAAATCAACTAGTAGGCCTAGTAAACAGCGTTTCCACACATCGTGACGTAACGGGACCCGGGTACCCGGGTAATTTGAGTGCTGGAACCGGTTCCGAATTTTACTACCCGATGTCATCCCTAGTTTCTACCATTCCATTAACAATCAGAATCCAGATTTTGAATAGCAAATTTAGTAGCGTTTACATGTTTATAACTAATCGATGCTGAAACAACAATATTTTTCTCCTAAAGTCTGGATTTCCTGGAATTCCCAGCATCTCAAAACGGGTTTTTCCGCTCGTGATCTATTTGACGCTACCACTCCCCCCCACCCTACCCCCCCACGCCGATCGAGGAACAGCACTCGCAGATCTTTCTCTCTCGCTTCACCGCTCTCTCTCACACACTCACTCATGAGAGGGTGAGAAGTGGCGGCCAATCCGCCAACCAGCGATGAGATGGCGCGCAATTCAAATTGACGCAAATGCGAGAAAGCGAGTTTTATGCCAATGTATCGTGACCCTATCGGCGCGATATTTTTGGACACGATATTATTCTCATTTCGGCACGATTATCGATATGACTTTTATATTGTTTGACATCCCTAGTAAATACCAACTACAAATTCCAATAATTAATTTCCATTGCATCTGCTATTCCGGAAAACTCACCATCGCTGGAATTCGTCGAGGCGACGAAATGTTCCGACCTGATGGCCTTGCGCGACTTGGGTCTGCGGTAATACTTGAACTCTCGAGGCAGCGTGTACGACCTCGGCAGCGAGATCTGCGAGTCCATGTCCGAGGGGATCCGGTAGGACTTGTACATGATTCCCTGGGGTTGGCCGTCCGGATGGGAGTCGACCGCGAGGTCACTTCCCCCGGGCAGGAGGTCCTCCTTCAGGATGTGACCGGAGTCTGTGTAGTTCGAGCCGTGGTCGCTGCTGCAGTCCCTGCAAGAACAAACAACACGTCTATAAGCAACGGCAGGAAATATGTGAGTAGGGCCGACACGTTTAAACGCCCCGGATCGTTTAAACGATTAGCAATTTGTTAGCATTGGAATTCGATTATAAATTCAAAATCGATGTCAAACCAATAATTTCAACATCACTCCGAAAAAAAAATCAACATCGAAATTCTGTTCGACACAAAAAAAAATCAAAAAACAGCATTTTTTAAATT
Source organism: Sweltsa coloradensis (assembly GCA_024449915.1). Taxonomy (NCBI): domain Eukaryota; kingdom Metazoa; phylum Arthropoda; class Insecta; order Plecoptera; family Chloroperlidae; genus Sweltsa; species Sweltsa coloradensis. The sequence continues at coordinate 1,442,812 of JAMZAV010000108.1, read as the reverse complement.
TTTCCATTTTTTAATGTAAAAATAAAATAGGTTATGTAATAATGCAAAAAGTAAAATATATGGTTTATACATGGTTCCAAAATCAATTTTTTTTAAAGATGCCAAATCGATGTCGAATCAAAAGCCAATTTTGCTCCGACATCGATGTCGAATCGAATAATCAATGTCAAGTCCCAGCACTACAATTTGTGACTAAAATTGAACGGACACTTTGCCAAGAGCCAAAGACACTCGCAAAAACTGTGATTTCCCTTTCCACTCTTGAGATCAAAACGCACCAAGAAAAAAATGCTTTGTCAGTGTTATGTGACCCATTCAATGTGGGTGTGGCCTCTTTTGTTCATCACTCGACTTTATTTCAAGGTCAACCAATCAAAGTAAGAAATATTTAGAAAAAATTATTAGGAAAGGTTGGGATGGGGGAATGGTATGGTACTCAATTAACATTTAAGGTGAAAGATGAGTTGTCCCAGATCGCCGTGTTGGAGTTTCGTCGGTAAAGAAGGCGCCTATAAAACTCGCAAAGGGCCGGCTTCAAGTATTTTTCAGATTTTTTCTCATTGGTTTCTATTGTAACTTGGTTTTTGGGGGAGACCAATCCGTTGGGGGAGACTCACTTGTAGGTGCAAGTGGGGGTAAACTTTTGTTTGAAATTTGGAGAGGATTTAGTCGTCTTTCAACGCGTCCGAGGTAACTACCTGCCCTTTCAAAGGCCAGCTCAAGCCGGAAAAAATGCACGTGGAGATTGGAAACCTTTTCCAATCTATTGTGATCAAAGTAATTTATTCATCGGACATTTTTTTGAATCCTTAAAAATTAATTAATAACTGGTTCAAATATTGTAGCCTGAGTTATTAAATGCATTTTTTTGCTGATTGTCTACGATCAAAACTGACGATTTATAGACAATTGTTGTTATTGTAAGCCATATCAAATATCTACATTCAATAAAACATTGATCCGTATCTCGGTCAGTTCTGATCGTAGACGCTCGGCAAAAAAAAACGCATTTCATAATTTGAGCTACATAATTTGAATCACGTTATTAACCTATTGAAGTGTAAAAAAAATTGTAAGATGAATAAATTATTTTGAAGACAACAGCTTGGAAATGGGTTTATAACAGGTATAAACTCCCAAGTTCACTCGTGTACACAATGAGAGCAATCCGTGTCCTCACTATCGGATGGAGAAGATTACGGATTGCAAAACCCTTTCAGTCATCCTAGCGTCTTCGGCCTACCCATCCATTCATGTCGCATTGTTCAAATGAACAAAAGAAACCGCAACGTTTATTACAGAGAGACTTTTTTATATGTTGATATTTTTCTTTCCATTATTAATATGCGAATATTTCGATGTTCAAATCATTTTGATTTTTGTTCCTACGATAAAAATTACGGTAAATATCATAATAGAGATAAAATATTAGATCATTCTAGTGTAACACAATAGGCGTAATTTTTATCGTAGAGACAAAAATCAAAATGCATACCACATAGAAATGTTTCACATTAAAATACTGCAAGTAAATAAATAAATAATATTATAAAAAAGCTTTGCGTAAAAGATTGTAGTTTCTTTTATGCGTTTGAACAATACGACAAGGGTTGAAAGGCTGACAATTTGAAGACCCCTCGTGCAACTGGGTCCTAGCGGCGGGGGGTGGGGGTGGGGGACAAGGATCCATACCTGTGATCGAGAGATCAGGTTATCCTTTATTTACTTCAAAGATGGTAATGCGATTTGCTAATGGAACAATATACACCACGAACCCTGCATTCCAGGTTCGAATCCTAGCTTGGGCAAGGATGTCGTGTTTATGATCTTCGTTTACGAATACATGAAATACGAATATAATTTTAGAGTACTCGCGAGGTTCTTATTCGAGACTCTAAATCGTCGGCCGATACCGCCATCGGCAATCCGACTAAAGTATTTTTCCAATGATTTCCCCAGTCGTGAGCACCCCTCGCAGTTCCTTTCAAACTACATCTACATATCGTTCTAGTTTTCCATCTAAAGAGGTGCCAATCAGGAAAGAAGGAATGTGATCAAACAACCTAGAATTCTTACGAATATTATTATTGCTCAGTTGCCGTGCATTCGCGTGGTATTCATCATAATATACCTACACCATTGCCAACATTTCCTTGGTCTTTTGACGTTAGGATAGGCGAGAAGACAATCGCATTACAAACACTAGTAAATTGTTTGATCCCTCTTTATAGACACATCAGTAGTGGTTTAGTTATAAAATTCAGATAATAGTCACACCAATTATCCAATCACAAATGCATGCATTGTCTGCTGCAGTGGCGTAGCTATCGGGGGGCAGAGGGTGCAGTTGCACTCGGGCCCGCGCCCCGGAGGGGCCCGGGCCCTCTCTCCAACTCCATGTATGTATGGTTTTAACCTGATAGTTACAAATTTCTATTGATGCAAAATTATTGAGGCTAACATTTCAAATTTATTTCCAACTCATTGACAAAGACGCAGAGAAGCATTGTCATTAAAAAAAAAAAAAAAAATTGAACTTGTGCTGTTGTTGGTTGTTCAAACAAAAATTCTTGAAACAGTCAACGCGGTTTCGAAACTGTTGCAATCTTCCAATCAAGATCTAAGCATGGCTTCTACACTTCTAAAAAATGCATATGACACACTGTCACCTCTAAGGAACAGTTTTGAAGAATGTAGAGGAGCACAATATGTGTGATAAATAGGGATACCAGCATGATTTTAAGAAAAATGCATACAAAATTAAATCAGCATGTTGATGAGCTTTGTGTAGACCAGCGATTGACAAAATGCTGAAATGAGCTTCAAAGTTAGACCTTATTTTTTCTACGCAAGTCTCGATGTGGTGACAAGCCAATCAAAGAAGAGATTTTCTGGCATGAACGACGTCGTGAACAATTTCCTTGCTATTCTTCCACAATCATTCAATTCCATGAACGACGATGAACTATATGCAGCTGCTACGACACTCGTTTTCAAGTACACTACCGACATTTCATCTAAGTTTCCCGGGCAGTTATTTTGCTTTCCGATCATGTTTAAAACAGAGTTTTTTAAAAACACTTCAGAAGGGAAAACTTGCAACACTGTTAAGGGTTTACACAAAGCTGCTCTTTCTTCAATTTTTCCTGATGTAGGGCCTATGTACAGTTTTAATGCTTTTCCTCACATTACCAGTCACCGGGCAAGTGCGGAACGATCATTTTCGAAACTCAAACTAATTAAATAAAACTTTATTTGCGTAGTACAATGACTGAAGAAAGACTTCCTGTCCTTGTACAATATTGTCAATTGAAAACCCGAGGCCAAGAAATGGACGTCAATGGCATTATAAATGTATTTGCAGAGAAAAAAAAAAACGTAAGAAAACTTCAAATGAGGTCGAGTACAAAAGCTAATTATAAAAATTATCTTGTGTACTTTTTTTGTGCGTGTTAACAAAAATGGGTGGGCCCGTGGGTGTCCATTTTTGCACCCGGGCCCGTAAAGGCGTAGCTACGCCACTGGTCGGGCCTGTATAATAGTCTATGTATATAACATTGTAACTACAATTAACCATCAACACAAAAATCATTAATTCTATTAGTTGTTCATTTACAATGTAGATAAAGATTAAAGAGTTTTATGAAATATGTTTTTAAATGATGACAGAATCATACATAATAATTGTGTAATCTCTCTCTGTAGTCACAATAAAGTGAAATTTTCACAGATATCACGCCGAATCAAAACAGTAGAAAAAATTGTTAGATGAGCGAAGCGAAGATTTTCAATTTCACTTTCTTTTTTTTTCCCACTTCTGTTACCCCTGTTCTGTTATTGTAGAAAAATAGCTGGAGTGTTTTGTTTTTTGTTAGTTTTTTTTGTCTGTTTGTTTGTTCTCTCTCTAAGGGCAAACGGCATAAAATGCGTTCTTGATGAAAATTGGAGGGGACCTTCGAAATCTCTGAACTTAGACCTGCCAAACGTTTTTGAGTATAATCGAAGAAATATTTCTTGTGCTCATATATGATATGATATTATATGATTATACATAAAGTTGAAAAAGTTTGCCAGAATCCATAAAATAAAGGTTGAGTTTTTTGGGTATATAATAACAACAAGTAGCAATAGAAACTAGAAAACAATGATCTACAATGCGTTCAAAAAGCACTTGCAAAAGTAAAAGATCCCACGCAAACTAAAAACTTAAAAAGCTCATCCTCATCGCGACTAAAAAAAGCAGCATCATAATAGATTTTATTTTAAAATCAAAAATCTGAATAACGGTATGAAACTAAATATTAATAATAACATAGGCCTAATAATAATTACAGAAAAACTAATAATTTTGTTGTCACCCCAGTCACTCACTCACTCACTCCACCCCCGCCAACCATCGTCCTCATCAAACATAAAGGTCAACTAGGGTGTGGGGTGGCACCAATGTAGGCTTTCCGTCTACGATGAGACAGGTTCCGCATTTCCACATATTTTATCCCAGCCCAGGCATTTCGCAAGTAGTATAAGGTCACGCTGTCCGGGTTCCCCTAACAGAAGTTCATTGCTGCTGCGACTTCAATAAACTTTGAATGTTTTTTATGTTATTTCAAAGAGAGCGATGTTTAGTGGCTAATGAGACAGACCTTTTTTATTTTTTTAAATTTGTACTATACCTGATTTTACCTACGGGTATTGTCAACGCGTACCCAAGTGGAAAAAATTTGGTTTCGTCGTCACTAGCCGAAAAAAAATATAATTATACTAGCAACACTATACCTTATTTTAATGTATACTTACTTTTATATTGGATCTTGATATTAAAAACTGGGTGCAATATAAGGTGTTGAAATAACAACTTTTTAATATATGTTTTATATATTAAAAACCCATTTAAATTTTAAAAACATAGGGGGTGGATAAAACACTAAACTTTTTATTAGTGAAAGTATTTTTTTGGGAAAAATTTTATATATCATTATTACGTTATTTCAATTCAATTCAATACAATTAATATGTATATTTTCATGCAAAATGTAGTTACGGGTTGTTATTTACAGTGTTATAGTAAAATATATAACATTGGAGTTTCACTTATCATAAATTACAATAATTATCTTTACTCATTGTATTTATTTAATGTCTATCCTATTCAGTTACTGAATAACAAAGGAGTACAATATCATATCTGTCGTTTACTGGCTTACTTTACGTCCAGTCAATGAAATTGAGTAAATAATGTAAACAAAACTATAACCTAAAATAAATACATATAAGTAATACACACACACACATATAGTGCATGACAATGAATAAATAATAAGGATTATATTACATGGAAGCGAAAACGCACACTTGTTTGAAATACTGCATTGTGTAAAATTTAAAAAGGGTTTAGTAACAATATTTACAAATTACATATGAAATGTGAGCACATTCAAATTTTTGTAACTTTTGTATTGTTCGCCGTAATTCATGATGATACAAATTAATCAGAGCAATTAAATAAGTAAGTTTGAACCCTTGATATTGCAGGTGTGACAAGATAAAACCCTCAAACCCTTTTCTACTCGTGCTAATGCATGGAAAAATTTGCTATCAATTTGCGTAGGAATCCATGCTGTAGGGTGCACAGCATCTTTACTCGATGTGAGCCTTTTCAGGTGACAAACAGGGGGTGTAATGGCACTTGGATAGTGGGGAAGGAATGTCCGAGGGTAATGTTTTTTGTAGAACTCAAACCAAGTGTTCACCCTTATAAAATTATGAGAACCTAGAAAACTCTTCAGTTTAAAATTGAGTTACTAGACTCGAACTGGGGACTAACCTACAGTCTTTTCACGTTACCGCTGACCCACCACTATAGGTATGAAAGGGGCTTCTTTGGAACAATGATTTGTCGAGCATATGGTCACTAAGTTACTTTGTCAGACCTGCAGCCCCGTACCAGAGGAAATTACAACCCCCAAAATAAATAAATACTTTCTAAAAATAATAGTCAAATAAAGTATGTTATGTTTGCGAGCACACCATGGATAGAGTTACATGTCAGAAATACCCTGGTTAGAACAAGAAATACATTGGTCTACTGAGGGGCGAATCAGAAAAACGCACAAAAGACGAGAACATGCGGGGGTACTCTCGACACACGCACACCACGAAGAGAGTACACCAGTGCATGTAGAATATGCAACCTGTACTTGACTTGCAGTTTATGTTGTGGGAGACAGTGGACGAAATACAAAATATGGCTAGAACAAATACACAAGATAACATCCCAACCTCTATGCCGAAGAGGGGTCGGTGGAAAAATTGTGTTTGAGTATAGCTTCACATGTTGTGGATATCGACGCCACTGGCGTGACTGAATGGCGGTAACAACTCTTTCCCAACTAACCAAAACAATCACCGGACGAAACAACGAAATCAAATTTTTTAAAACAAAGTAAAGTAGCATAATACAAAACTACATAATTGGAGCAAGCCGCAGTGGACCTATATGACTGTGCAGAGCTGAAGTTCGTGGGTTATTTTTCTTTTCATGTTTATTGGATGGGGCGAAGCGAAGACTTCAATTTGGCTTCAAATTGGCCACGTTGTTTTGTTTCCAACTTTAAAATTATTGTCTTACACCACAAGTAGCACATTCAAGTGCCCCTACAAGTCTATGAAGTCGTGTCAGTGTCTCCAGGGCGTGGCGAGAGGGGGATCAGGTGCCCCCCCCCAATCAGAAGAAGGGGGTTAATAATATAAATATACCACTATATGTACATGTGGCATTCATATTATGTAGGCCCACATATGGCAAGAATTTGTAAACTCACAGTATGTGAATGTTTCACAAATTTTATGAATTATCGATAAAAGCACTATAAAAACTAGTAACGGGGACACTTTGCAATGTAAAAATAAAAATAAAACTGGGGCTATGCGCCCCAGACTCGCATTAGCTGGGGGCATCACCCAGATCCACTATTGTACCAGGATTCGGCACTTTTCCCGAAAAGATAGTTTTCGTGGGTAGTTCTAGAAGTTTTCTCAAAATAAAACTCGTAATCCCCCCCCCCCCCCCCCCCGAATCAAAATTCTGGGTATATGCCTCAGACTATCTCCAAAAATCGCTTCTCACAATAAGCACAATAATTGGCATTTATAGCAAATAGCAAAATAATACAATAAAACCCCTTCTTTTTCATTCTCAACGTAAGCGTTTATTGGTGCTCCTAGCCCCATCGATAAACTATAATCACGCATATTTTGAACAGAATCTGCAAAAGGGGTTGTACCCTTTACATTTATACAGTAAAGGCTAAATGGGGGCTCATATTTTTTAGAATATCGGTAAAGAATAGAACACGCTTAATTTAAATATGAATTTTGGAATTTAAAAAAATATGAAGTACTAAATTTGTAGAAAATATCAACCTTGGGGGGCCCTTCTTTTATTTTTCTGTCCACAGGGGAAAAAACGCATTAAAATTGACGCAATAGTAGTCAGTGTAATAAAGCACTGCTAACAATTCCCAACTTTTTCTTCTTTATTCTCAGGATATCGGTAAAACAATGGAACACGTAAAGTTTGGCAAATTTTGTAAAACTCGATCCCAATTTTTTTAAATTTTCATCATGAATGAGATGGAGCGTTATTGGTAAAACTATAAGTTTGTCGGTGGTGGGAATCGACTCCGCAACCCCCTGAAGAGGATGGTATAGCCGCGAAATTAAAACCACGCGAAATAATAGTTTTTTTCGTGAAATCTCGAGAACGATGCAAAATATCAAAATCTGATTCTACCGAATTGTGGTTTTGTTAGAACAATAAAATGCAAGAAAAAATATTTTAATGTGATGGCAATTAAGTTTTTTTTATTACACTTTTATTTAATTAAAAGCATATCTTTGATACAAACCGCACAAATTATTATAATTGAATATTTTTTCTTGCATTATATTGTTCTAACAAAACCACAATTCGGTCTAGAATCAGTTTTTATATACTTTGCATCGTTCTCGAGATATCACGAAAAAAATGTAATTTCACGTGGTTTTTAATTTCGCCACTATCCCATCAAGTGTGTAGCACACATCTGTTGTATGAATGTAATTCTTGTGTGGAAACACTCAATTAAAATAAACTAAAATCAAACGGTTTGACAATATTATTGTATGACTAATGTTGATCTTCACAGCCCCCAACAGTCATAGGCCTAATTATGTCATTGTGTGGACGGGGCCGCCTAGCCTACAAACTGACTGGGGTTGGTTTGATCTTCTTCTCGCTTACACTCGGAAGCCTCCAGGCAGTAAAACCTGTCTCGCATACCAGCTCAGCCCACCGCCCCACGGGGGTGGAGCTTCACTGGCATTCACTGGTCACTTACAGCCCTCGATCTATGCGTTCCAACTCACGCTCCTAGAGTGAAGCATATCACGGTGTCAATTTATGCGATATTACTCGACTTCTGACGGCTAAACTAATGAAGTTTTCGATTGAAATTTTAAATTTTGCTTATTTAGATCATGCTTAACGTAAGACCAGAAAGATATTTTCAATTGGAAAGTTTTTATTTTTTAATATAAAAAAAAAATATGAAGCACTTAAATTATCGAACATTTAAATCACCAGCTAATTTCTTACATATGTTTTCTGTACATTGCAAAAAACCGCATTGAAATTTACGCAATAGTATAGTCAGAATCGGTTGAGTAAGCAAACAAGGCCAACTCACCAGCCCTCTTAAACATGGTTAGTAGAGTTAACCGTTTAGAAAATTACACTACATTCTGAAAGCACAGTAGGATTCCCAATTTCATTCGGCCTACCAGGGAATTTCATTACTTGTTATTTTTAAACTTTCAAAGAAGAATTTCAGGATATTTGTCTTCCCATACCCACAATCCCCCATATTACAATAGTGCAACCTACATTTGAATGCAAACCAGCTTTTCGATTTAAAATCTCCCCCTTTCCCCCTTTCTTCTTTCCCCAATCACACACACTAAATTCCCCAAGAGGTATTCAAACATTTAATTATCACAACCCAAAATATTGATTTGAAACTGTCAAACAACTTTTAAAGCCACGGACCATGGTTTGAGTAGTCTCAGTTTCAACAAATACTTGCCTGTTATGGTGGTCATCATCGGACATTCTGTAGACAGGCACCCGGTCGTCTTCCCAGCCGTAGTAGAGGCTCGTATCCTCCAGGTAGTGAGGGGCCAGGAGAATCTCAGGAGTGTTTGCTCGATGCTTGGCCCTGTGACAAACAATACGTATTGGTATAGGCCTTACACTTCATGTTTAAGAGCAAACGACGCAAAAACATTAATAATATGGCTGGGTTTTCTACCAAATTTACATTATTTTGAAAGGAAGTCCCATTCCAGAGCTAAATGAACTTCTGAAGAATTTATAGAGTTGGGTGAAAATTGCATTTTGATTTTGAAATTTGAATATTTAGCAGTTATTTAAATTTTATGTAAATCAATCCAGAAATTAAAAAAATCCATCCCAGCGGGGTATCGAACCCCGGTCTCCCGATTGCCGGTCGAGTGTTTTACCCCAAAGCTACCGGGACGGTTAACTTCATAACATCTGGATTGTTGGTGCATTATAGATCTGAATAGAGTGGAACAGTACTGCAACGATTCTGCTGCCTTTGAACTGACCATCTAAACACGATTTAGAATGTCATTACCTAACGCAGGTATGAACGAGGGCCAAAATAACTGCACGTACAACTAAAAAGTTTTTCTTGGGAATCGATGTCAAATCGATTCTTAGGTCACATCACAATGATCGATTCCAATCGATGTCATCCCTAAATCAGACTGGTGAATTGTGGTTGGCCTATGTGTGGTTGTTAAAAAACATAGGCCTAGGCCATGACATTGTTCAAAATGTTTTATTGTAAGAGTGAAACTTTAGACTATTCATTCATTGTAGTATTGTAAATAAAAATGTTTCTTGTACATTTAATTTTTCTTTGATTTTTGATTTTTTCTTAAAATTAGGGATGTGCGTGGTAGTGTTTTTGAACTCGGGTCGGGCTCGGGTCGGGTAATTGAAAGTACCCTCGGGCTCGGTAATTGAAGTACCCTCGGGCTCGGGTCGGGCTCGGGTAGTGAATTTTTTTTTATTTGTGAATTCATTTAAAAAAAAAAAAAAAATCCTACAAAACAGTTTTGCATCGGTTGCAGGTAGCCACTCTGGGCTGTGTTGACACGAAGTACTTCCAAATCGGCGTCTTATGAACTTTTGCTTGAGTAGGCCTAGGCCTAGTACAGTGAAACCCCGCTATTATCGTTTTCCTGCATCAATCGTTCGTTATTCTCGGAAATAATATCGTAACGATCGTTTTCTAATATTTCCGATACGAAAACCCCAAGAAAAACCGATGCGATAGCGTCTTTTTTCTCTTCCGGCCGACGAAATCATGCGTTTGTACCAGCCATGCATCTGACGAAATCGCGCGTTTGCACCAGCCTTTCGGTCTGACTCCGCCCAACGCTCTGCTGCGCGCAACGATGCGCACTAGATCGGACTTCTAGGCCTGCCGCCTAGGCATTAGACGATGTTTATTAGCGTTGTTTCTTTTTTACCTTTCGCCTACGTGCAAAATATTCAACTTCCTTTATGCCGTTATTAGCGTTGAATAACCAGAAGACGAGTAATGGACGGTCAGTAGGGGCCTAGGGCCTATTACTCCAGCGGGGACAGCCCCGGGAAGACGGGAAGAGCCAAGACACAGCATCATAGCATAGCCGCGCCCACGTCGTAGCGATTGGTCCGCCCCGACGTCAGCTTTTTCGTTTGGCGTGTGAGCGGGAGGTTTAAAAGGAGCAGATTGGCGTGTTCTTTATTACTTTAACCCAAACCCGACTTTTTCGGGTAGGAATTGACGCCCGACCCGAGGTGGGTTTAATTTTCCTCCCCGAAAATTACCCGTTTTTCGGGTACCGCACATCCCTACTTAAAATGTTTCTGAGAAATCGGGGGCTTGTTATATTCGAGATCGTGCTATATTCGGTCCAATACGGTATTGATACCTACTCTCAACAGAAAGGTCATATAACAAAATAAAGTTATACACTCTGTAACAAGATACAAGTAACATGGACAATCGTTGATGCTTCAACATCTGCTCACCTGGGTGGTGGCAGAAGGTGGTAGGCAGTGTACGGTGGCGGTCGTGAAGAGGGCGGTGTGTGTCGCTTGGCCCTGGGTATCGGTTGCCGCGGCAACGAGCCGTCTGCAGTCCCGGCCGTCACCCCGGCGTTGCCCGGTCTCAAGATCTTGCCCTGTTTGATCTCCTCCTCAATGACGCGCAACTCTGCCAGCTGTTTCTGCTTCTTCTCCTGCAACTTCTGCTGGATGTTGACTCGAGAGCCAACGCTGCTGGCGTCGTTCTCGCTCGACCCACCCTGCACAACATAACGAGAGAGATCTTAACCCTTTCCACTCAAATTCTTTTGTTTATTATTTAGAAGGCGGTGGAACAGTTTACGATATTAAAGTCCATATAAGACATGAAATATTGGCAAATATATCAAAAGTTACAAAAAAAGTAAAGATAAATAAATAAAGTTTTGAAATTTTTTCTGTTTTTAGTCTATGGTTCAGTAAAACAGTGCAGAAACACCCATACCTACGAGTGCAAAGGGGGTAAACCGATTCAAACAACAATTAGCTGCTTCACAGTGTTTACTGTTTACTCTCTACCTACATGAACTACAAGACAGTCACGTTTTGGACCAATCTGCATTTTATCATCACCATCATCTGTTCATCATGTTTGTAAATAAAGGTAGGGTCCAGAGAAAAATTGAACTAATTATGAATGAAAAATGAAAATTTGTGTGTTTAGGTAGTATGTTTTATCAGTTACTGGTAAAATTAGAACTGTTAGCAACAACTTATTTTTTTTGTTTAATTTAACACGTTCATTTGTGTTTAATACAAATTGAATTTTGTTAAAATTGCAATTCAAGATGTGGGTTTTCTTTCATTTAGGCTATGCAATGACATTTTATCATAAATTACCGTATTTAGGCCCTACCCGATATCAAGCCTACCTTTTTTGACACATTTTTGCAGTTCAAAATGGCACCCTGGCTTGGAATCAATAGCAAACTTATGAGTATTTAAATGCTACACTTTTTTGTTAGATGAACTTTTAATCAGGGGTCGGCTTGCATTTGGTGTCGGCTTGCAATCGAGCAAATACGGTATGTTATCACGCTCTATCTCATAAGATAAACTCCCGAATGATTTTTAAATATAATAAGTATTCTCAAGGAAGAAAGTGATATCCTTACATGGTGGTTGTGTTGACTGGGCAGCGGCCTACGCCAGAACGGCACCGCGCTGTGAACCTGCCGAGCGTCGTACGTCTCCTGTACGTGTACGCTCTGTTTGGCGACGCCCATGGACGGCATTGCCAACACGACTGGCGGAGGTACGAACGAGGTCGGCTTTTTCTTCTTGCGCTTCGTCGAGATAGCGGCAGTCGCAACGGGGTTGGAGAAGCGGCAGTTGAAGACGCCCGGGATGCCGTGGTGGTAGGGGGTGAACCCATTGGGGCGCGAGTGGAAGCCGTTGGGGGCGAGCTTACCCTTGTGGATAGGGTCCTGGGAACATAAATAGTTGTATTGTATTGTATTTTATTTGCAGCTGATAAATTACATTTGTGATGTCATAAGTACGAGCATCGTAACATAAGCTTGTAACTTGTTACTTTTGATATCTCGTTACGTCTAGGCCTATTTACTGTCTTCATTTTAATATTTACATTTAGGGATGTAGGCCTACCGATACCGAATCCTCAATAAATTTATGAATAATTCCACTTAAGTCATAGGCCTAATTCATAGACATAATCACATTTCTGTTACTGTAGCAAGTAGCTGGGTTAGGTTTGGTTATCTAGACAATCTAGACTTACTAACTCAATCCTCACAAACGAATCTCTATCATACTTATGTAACAAACTTATGGAAAGAAGTAGTAAGTTTACAGTTCATACCAGAAATGCATTTAAACTCATTTTATACTCTCACTCCACAGCCATGTTTCAACGTTCTTTTACTCACACAGCAATAAAAATATACACTCCCTACCCAAAAGCGCTTACAAAGAAATGTAAAACTTTTTCAAACGAGAATTTAAAAAAATTTTACAATCTCAACAACTGTTGATCCACCAACTTTAAACTCACTCACTACTAAAGGACATATCCCCCCCCCCCCCCCTACCTGCTCTCAATGTCAAAAGAAAGCCTATAAATGTTAATTCATGCAAAGTGTTAAGTTTTTTGCTACCTAACTAACTTACAAAACTCTAGATTTTAGCAAGTTATGACATATTTTGCATATTTTATAATGCTATAACTTACCTATATTAATTTTTTAGTATTAGTTGTAACTTGTAAATGATATGATCCTCATATTGATATGTGATATGTACGATGATATGTAGACTGTCACTGCAAGATGGTATTTATGTAAAATTATCTTTATGTACTTGGGAAACCTACTATATCCTAGATACTAAATTATAGGGATGTCAACGATAATCGCATATCGATAATTATCGATATTACGAATTATCAATATTATCGCGATATGAGTTGCTGCATTGCGATTATCGTACGATATTAATTTCCTAGCGATAATCGCGATATTATCGGGCATTGCTGCTTCAAATTGAATTTAGCGCCAACGGATGTGTTGATTCTTCAGTTATCACGGTTTTTTTGCATCGCCCCAATCACGTAAACTTCTCTACTGCGCATTTTCGCAATGGCAGGCGTCAGCTGGCGTTGCCTAGCAACGACGGCCCGCCCTCGATGGCCCGCCCCCCGCCGACCCGCTCGAAGCTAGGCTCTCTCTCGCTTCCACCGCTCTCCTCGCACACGCTGTCTCGTGGTAGGGGTATCGAGTGGCCGGTTGGGCCCCTCCGCCAACCAATAGCCACGCTAGTAAAAGTAAAGGCGCGCAATTCAAAAAAACGCACTGCGAGAAAACGTGTTTTATCCGCCGATAATCGTGATATGATGAAGCGACTATATCGGCACGATAATTTTTGTCCAACGAATTTATCGCGATTAATCGCGATATTTAAATTTTTTTTCAGCGCGATTATCGATATGAAATTTTATATCGTTTGACATCCCTACAAATAACTTATTTCTATTTGTAAACTCATACCTTTTTATTCGAATCTGTTACTTGCAGTGAATGGTTAAGTTGAAAAAAAGCGATGAGCTTAACTTCGCCAATAAAGACCTATTCTATTCTATTCTATTTTAATGTCAAACATCAAACTGTTTTTAAGAGAAATTAAATTTGGTTGTCTTGCATTTTTCTTGTAAAAGCAAGGCAATCGTTTGCTAGAGAGCTTCACTTGAACGTCCCATTGCTCTGGTGGCTGTGTTTGAACTTTGTTCTTGTGCCATGCTTTGCTGCTACAGGTGATGTCTTTTACAGTACTTAATGGGGTTGATAGCCTGTTATAAAAAGTTTACTTCTAGGGGCATTTGAAAATTGAATCATGGAATTGGCATATTTTGAACTAGGAATCGGACCGATTCTGCCGATAGGCTTGCATGCAATATCGCTGATTCCTGGAATCGGCATTGCCATTGGTGCATCCCTATTTAAATTAGATTTTTGTGGAAAAAAAAGAATTTTTGAAAAATATAATTGAATGGAAGGCATTTTTGATCTAGGGTCCCAAACAGCTTGGGATTCGTTACCTTACAATCTCATGTAGGCTCCTGGGGGGACTCCCAAACAAATGTAGCTAAAAGGCTAGGGCAAAAAACAATACATGCATGTAGGTCTGGGGCACACATCCCAAGAAATAATTTTTATTGTTGAAGTAGGGCTATGTACCATAGGTTTTTTAAAATTTTTATAACATTTGTTTGTTAGTGGTGATGAATGTTGAAATTGCAAATTTATATAATGCTATGCTCTTTGTTTAAAGGAATCAACATTTGCATTCCTTCCCAGTTAATAGGCTCTACCATGATTTTTTTAGGATGACTGCAAGGGGAACATATATTTCTTTTTGGGTACCTATTATGAGTGGGTATACTTGCATATATAACCCCCATGACACCACTGGTATTACCGGAACTAAACAAGAAATTTATAAGATAGGCCTAATGCTTTGTTGTAACTTGTAAGTTGTAATCATAGTGGTTTTAGTAAATAAATAAATAAATTGTATCTAGAGTCTACCCACTCAGTTATATAACTGATTTTCAGTGGGGGAAACTAAATCAAGCGACCAAGCCAACCCCGTAGGCCCCCACGCAATCGACGAGTGGCGATAACCACCAAAAAACGTATTTTTAATATAAATTAGATCAGTGGGGATGGGCAATGTGAAAACCCGCGGAAAAAACCCAGAAACAAAAAGGCCGATTCAGAAAAACTCTGAATTTTTTGGCCTCGTTGCTAGGACGGCACCAAAGTCACCGTTTTTAAACCCCAAACAAAAACGATGGACTTAAGTCCCAAAACAGAAGTTAAAAAACTTCTGACTTTGACGGAAATCGAACCCTGGGCCTTCTGCATTGGAAGCAGATACGCTAACCACAAGATCAACAGAGCCCACACACTTTTAGGGTGTGGTCTGGTACCAACTATTCCACAATAAAATCTAATATTAGGCCTAATCACAGAGAGAGACCACACTCACAGACTTACCTGCATTATAATACGAGTTGAGATCTCATCCTTGGGACTTTGCTCCGAGGTTCCATTACTTGCCAGTCGTTGAGTGGAGTCGCACTTGTCATAGGACGTGGGGCGACCTCCTGCCTCGTATCGCAACCTTGGAACAGAAAGAACGAAAATGAGCAACATTCTGCAATTAATTTTTTAACCCATTCTAAATAATTGGGCCTTTTATCTCGGAACATAAAATACCTCTCCAATTTTTGTAATGCCTATAGTAGAGCCTTATTCCCCTCACCTTTAAAAGGGAAACCCAAAACCCGGGAAACACTTTACTGTGTGGGTGGGGTTTATCTGCCTGGTTCATTTTAAAAGAGGACACATGGGAAAAACCGTGTACAGTGGTCCTTTTGGGCCCTGGCGGGTAGCGGGGAGAGGGAAACCAAACCCGCACGGCTGCACCCCCCTTAATTCCCCTTACCACCCCAATTTTAATCGTTTCTGACCTGAATAGCTGGTGCATGTTGCCATGCTTTGCGTCGGTCTTCTTTTCAAACACAAACACATCTTCACACACTCATCTGGTAGAGGTCCGAGCAATATATAGCATCTTTGTGGCTATATTTCAAACTACTCGCGCTCAAATGTGCCCCCTCCTTACTTCAACCATTACGTCCGGTTTGGTTCCTTTAAAAGTTGCAACTAAGTATAGAAGAGGAGTTGGTTGATGTAGGCCTACATGCATAACATAGGTAAACTTTTTCAGATCTTTAAGCAACACCTCGGTGTAGTTTTACATGAGTCCATGGATTGTTTTTCAATACGGTTGGTTTGTAAATGCACCATAACAAATATCTCATTAAATGTACTATTTTTCATATGAGGAGCAATTAGGCTACACAAAGTAGCTACAATACGGTATTTCCAGGTAGTGTTAACAAACAAATAATTCCAACATGCAACAGCATTTGCATTTGCCTTGAACATATTGGTTTTTGCATCAAAAATCAATTCTTCAAAAAATTGCACAGTAGGTGTACCAGTAGTAGACTGTAGGCATATAGTTTTGCACCATCACTAAGTCGATATGATAATAGACCTACCAGTACCAGTATCTTGTTTTTGTAAAGCATCTGCAATCCACAATAATTTTTTATAACTTGATGGACATATGTAGGCCTATTGCATCTTGCAATTGCATCATAACATAACATAAACATAACACTTCTTAAGGTTACTAATGGGCCCTTCCGCCCGGTGGCAACCACTCACTCCCCCCAACCCAATTTCTCCCCCCCCCCCCCCCCCCCCCCCCCCCCTAAAAACAAAACAAAAAAATCATTGCTCCTCAATACAGTCTAGGCCTAGATCTGCTAGGCCTACTATAAAAAAATAGGAGCATAGGAAACAAGAGTAGCTTCTATCACATCCTGTATTAATAATAGGCCTACAAAATTGAGTAGTAATTGAGTAATTCTCTTCAGATGAACTTACCTCCTGACGTGGAAGAACCGATAATACAACATCATGAAAGCTATGCCGACAACATACGAGACAAATACAACGATAGGTATCGTGTCCCGATACCAGGGAGGATCGCTCCAGACACCGGCGAGCCAGACGGTCACAAGCAGAGTGTTTTCAAGAAACATGACAATGTAGAACGATGCCATCTTCTGGCGAGGATTCACTTCCTGAAAGGGTACAATTGGAAGCTGTTAAAACAGATAAGACCTAGGCCCTACAAAGGCTAAATGCACATTCACAATCACTTAAGGTGAATCAAAATTGTGTTTTTCAATTTTCTCAAATATATGCAACTAGGCATAGGCCTAAGTGAAAATATAGTGAATGGCTTTGAAATCTGGCTCTATTACCTCTAGAACATCAACACTTTTTTTCTGATCGAGCACACGGCAAATATTGCCTCTTCAAAATAATTTCAAACTTTATTTGGCCCTAGGACACATTCTTATAGGCCTACCGGTAATTGGATGAGCGTAGCGAGCGTAGCGAGCAAAGCGAAGATTCCATTTCACTACACTGGAGAAAAAAATCCGGAAGTGTTTTTTTTTCTTTCTTTTTTTTTGTATTTTTGTGTTTTGTCTAACACGATTCCGGCTAAACCAATACTCCGATTGCGATGAAATTTTATGGAGGCCTTCGAAATCTCTGAACTTAGAACTGCCACGTTTTTGAGCGCAATCGGAAAATTTTTTTCTTATAAAAACGCAATTTTACGATTTTTTTCGATTTATAAAAAATTTCTTCTACTTTTAACACTTAGGCCTACATGCTTTAATCCGATTGTAATGATTTTTTAACAGAACCTTGATTTCATGAATATAGATATTCGTGTGAAATTTGAGCGTCATCAAAAAAACTATTTCTCATAAAAATCGAATTTTTACGGGTTTTTTTTTTTTTTAAAACAATTCTTTGACTTTTAACACCTACATGCTTTATCCTATTGTAATGATTTTTTCATAGAACCTTAATTTTATGAATTAATATACTCGTGTTAAATTTGAGCGCAATCGAATAATTATTTCTTATGAAAATTGCAATTTTACGATTTTTTTCTTTTTTTAAAATTACGTAAAAATTGCGATTTATTAAACAAATTAAGTTAATTTTTAATTTTATTTAATTTAATTTAAAAAAATCTTCGACTAAAATGATTTTTTCACAGAACAGAAAATCCGCGTAACACAATGCAGCTCAATGCACCAATTGGCTTGTTCACGCAAAGCTCCGCGCAGATCGCGCCACTGCACTAACCCCCAAAACCAGGGTCCACTTGATACTTATTCCGAGCTGCTTGTAAGGTATCTAGTGGACCCTGCCCTAAGACCGTGGCGGCGTTTGAAATAAACTATGTATAGCAGGCTCTGCATTGTCAAAATCTGTATGCTTCCTCGATTGTTTGTTTACGTATTGTTTTACCTAGGCCTACTTGGAATAAGGCTACTAAGGACTAGGGCCTAGGCTTTTCTTCAGCATTAGATGTAGACCTAGGCATATCAATATCATGGTATTATAAATTATCAAAGTATTGCATACGCCTCAGCAAATCCTAGCCAGTGTTGATTTGTTGACATGAGAGAGGTTACGTAGGCAGGAGGCCGAATAAAGACACATGTCAGTATATTAAGTGTGGTTGTATTTATTTGTAGTAATAAACACGACAGTATGCCCTCCTTTCTCCTTACACGAATACACACAGCAATTTGGGCATTTTGCTTTCAACATAAAACTATGCAAACTGACAGCAATAACAGTAGGCTGCTGACAGCTATGAGCAGCCATGACACCCGAAAGTTGAGCCACCACCGCCGTCTACATCCGCCTTTACAGGCATCCAGACGGCGGTGGGGGGTTAGTACAATAGCGCAGCGTGGTGAGTAAAAGTCGCAGTGAACAAGCCAATTACGCTCATCCAACAACGCGGCGGGACTTATTTCCTAGTTGATAATTATTATGAACAATTCGGTATCATTGTCAAAAATGCAAAATAACTTCTCAAAAGGCCTTACTTAACATCACTGGTCGACACATTAACATTTCACAACGGCGCTTAGGTCTACCCTGGCAATGTGTAAAAAGTGCATAAAACCATTGTGTTGTTGGATGAGCGTAGCCAGCGAAGCGAAGATTCCATTTCACTACATGGAGAAAAAAATCCGGAATGTTTTTTTTTTTTTTTCTTCTTTCTTTCTTTCTTTCTGTATTTTTGTGTGTTTGTTAACACGATTCCGGCTAAACCGATACTCCGATTGCAATGAAATTTTATGGAGACCTTCGAAATCTCTGAACTTAGAACTGCCACGTTTTTGAGCGCAATCGGGAAATTTTTTCACATAAAAAACACATTTTACGTTTTTTTTTCGATTTTTAAAACATTTCTTCGACTTATAACACCTACATGCTTTATCCGATTGTAATGATTTTTTCACAGAGCCTTAATTTTATGAATTAAGATATTCGTGTGAAATTTGAGCGTAATCGAAAAATTATTTCTCATGAAAATCAAAATTTTATGTTTTTTTTCTTTTTAAAAACAATTCTTTGACTTATAACACCTACATTGCTTTATCCTATTGTAATGATTTTTTCACAGAACCTTAATTTCATGAATAAATACACTCGTGTTAAATTTGAGGGCAATCAAATAATTATTTCTTATGATAATTGCAATTTTACGATTTTTTTCTTTTTTAAAAAATTACGATTTATTAAAAAAATTAAGTTAATTTTTTTTTTTATTTAATTTAATTATAAAAATTAAGTTAATTTTTATAATAATTTAATTTAATTAAAAAAAAATCTTCGACTTAGTAATGATTTTTCACAGAACAACAGAAAATCCGCGTAACACATGACATCTCAATGCACCATATACGCTCATCCAACAACGCGGCGGGACTTAAGCGTTTTTCTAGTGCATATTTCACATACACACCAAAATATCCACAAATAAATCAAAATAGTAATAACAATTATCAGTTTTCTGTGAAAAAGGGCCTTAAACTTTCCCAACTTGTAAATTTATATGTACTAGGCTATAAATGTTTCTTGATTAATTTTTAGGTGGCACAGTAAATGGAAACAGCCATGGTACCACTCATATACCCTACCCATAAGGAAACTAAAGTAGTGTAATTGGAAACAAAGCATTTTAAGCTCATGATTCTAACACAAAAAGAATTAATACCTACATTATGATACAAACTGTAGATTCTGTGTTCATTTAAAGAAAACTTTCCATCGCAACGCAGAACTGTACGGAAAATCTCAAAAGCATCACAAGCATGAAAATAGGGCTGTTGTATTAAAAATTTTTGTATTAAATAGCAATGCAAATTAGCACTTAAAATTAAATTTACAAAAACTACGTCAATAGATAGCCCTAGGTAAATTACCAACAAAAACAAAACATGGTGATTGCCATTGGACAAATGGACACGTTACCCTACTGCGTTTTTTGGATTTCCTGTGATTTTGAAAAAAAAAATGAAAAAAATTGCACATCTTGTCAATGGCATCTTGGTGTGGGTCCAAGACAAAGTCCACAGTGCCACTTATCTTTTTTGGACCAGCAAATATGTTACCGGTACCTATTAATACCGAATTGTGGTCATCTCTTCGAGGGTATCTTTCTTTCCAAAACATGATAATCTGAAGCCTAAGTAAGAAGGCTGTGTAGCAACGAGATGCTGTGTAGTCAGACACTGTTGCCAACTTACCTTACTTTAAAACCAAACATTTAAATGTGTTTCCATTTACCCCTGAAATTTGTCCATAGCTTAACCCCTTAGCCTACCATTAAAAAAAAACTGTTTTGCCATAAAATACTACCCTATTTAAAATCGAAATAAAAAATATAGGCTAGGCTAAAAAAAAAGTTTTTCCCCTTTGCATAAAATTTATGGGATTTTATCCCACATTGCTACTTTAGCGCCCACACAATTTATTCGCTCCCCCCCCCCCCCCCCCCCCCATAGTATTTCGTGAATTTTTTTAGAATTCTCAAAAACTAGGCCCAAGTTCAAAATTTTATTTCCCAAAATGGCAATTTTGTCACGTTTCATCTGACATTGACAAGCGCCTCCAAAACCGCCACACCCCCCCCTCCTCTTCTAAATTCACTCTTTTTGGAACTCCCCCCCCCCACATATTTTCATTCTTTAAAAAATAAATAAATGAAAATGAAAAATGATTTCCCCCACTGGTAATTTTGACGGATCCTTTCCAACCTTAACATCACCAACTGCTTATAGATAACACCCCCTTGAAAATTATTCCCCCCCCCCCGTTTTGCCCCCCCCCCAAAAAAAAAAAGTCTACCTTTTAAGTCAATTGTTTGGATTTTATCTGAATTGACATTTAGTCACCTACGACCGACCCCCTACCAACGTCATTCCTCCACTCACCCCGTCCTAACCCCTACCCTCACCTTTATTCCAGCCCCCTCCCCCCTCCCAACCCCCCCCATTTTTTGGTTAAAATTCTTTAAAAAATAAAAATACCTAGGTAGGTACTATTTTTCAGGCCTTTTAGGTAATTTAATTGGTTCTCATAAGAACTTCAAATTTTTTTCCCCCCACCCCCACCCCCGCCCTCCACCCCCTGGAGAATTATCCCCAGGATCACTTCCCCCCTCAAAATGTTTTCTGAAAAAAAAAAATCCCCCAACATTTTTAATATCCCAAAAACACAATATAGCCCTATTCAAAATTTTATTTTCCTCCCACATGCCATCCAGTTTTGACATAGCAACATCCCCTTGACGCCCGTCTGTCAGACGTGGTAGTATGGCGAGGCAAGGGCGGCGTGCCCGTCTGGCAGACATGGTAGTATGGCAAGTGGTTAACATGGATCTTTTGGCTTTATTTCCGATTTCCCTGTGTGTTTGTTTCCAATTAGTACACCAAATTCATGTTTCCAAATACCCCCAAGTATGAGATAATAGGGGAATTGGAAACATTGCTTATCAGGAGAAACTATGGTAATTGGATAAGCGTAGCGAGCGAAGCGAAGATTCTATTTCACTACACTGGAGAAAAAAATCCGGAATGTTTTTTTTTCTTTAGTTTTTTTTTTGTATTTTTGTGTCTGTGAACACGATTCCAGCTAATCCGATACTCCAATTGCGATGAAATTTTCTGGAGACCTTTGAAATCTCTGAACTTAGAACTGCACGGTTCAAAAAATCGATCGAAAAATTATTTCTCATGAAAATTGCAATTTTACGATTTTTTTTAGATTTTTTTGTTTTTTTCTGTTTGTATTTTTGTGTGTTTGTTAACACGATTCCGGCTAAACCGATACTCCAATTGCGATGAAATTTTCTAGAGGCCTTCGAAATCTCTGAACTTAAAACTACCACGTTTTTGAGCGCAATCGAAAGATTATTTCTCATGAAAATCGCAATTTTACGATTTTTTTTGTTTTTCTTATTTTTTCCGTTTGTATTTTTTGTCTGTTCTGTTAACACGATTCCGGCTAAACCGATACTCCAATTAAGATGAAATTTTATGGAGACCTTCGATATCTCTGAATGAACTTAGAGCTGCCACGTTTTTGAGGGCAATCGAAAAATTATTTCTCACTAAAATCGCAATTTTACGATTTTTTTTCGATTTTTAAAACATTTCTTCGACTTATATAACACCTAGCCTACATACTTTATCTGATTGTAATGATTTTTTCACAGAACCTTAATTTTACGAATTAAAATATTCGTGTGAAATTTGAGCGCAATCGAAAAATTATTTCTTATGAAAATCACAATTTTACGACTTTTTTTAAGTTTTAAAATATTCTTCGACTTAAATAACACCTAGGCCTACATGTTTTATCCGATTTTAATGATTTTTTCACAGAACCTTAATTTTATGAATTAATATATTCGTGTGAAATTTAAAGCGCAATCAAACAATTATTTCTTTTAATAATTGCAATTTTACAATTTTGTTATGATGCTGCGATAATGCTAAGGCTTTTACAATTTTCACTTTTTTGTTAAAGTGAAAGGTGTTTTAGATTAAAAAACAATACATCTAGGCTAAACATTTACCAGAGGGATTTTATAATTTTTGGTTTGTTTGATAAATATGATATTTTTTCCTATGCATTGTTGGAAAATGTATGTTTTTTGTAACAAATCTATATTTCCCATATTTTAATTAAAAAACTATAAATCTCATCAAAAAAGTGTCTGGTGAATTTGTCAAAATAAGACTTGTGAGCATATTAAAAAAGAAATTATCTGTTTATCTTAAAAACTGTAGATCAAGTTGGAAAAAATGTAAGCAAATGTGATAGAATAAAAGTTTTGAGATAATAGCATTTAAAGTTTATTTGTGTTGTTTTTTGGTAAATTTGAGTATAACATAGCCTAAAGGTTCAGTTTATTTATTTTAGGCCTACATGAATTCACTGGGCCTTTATTTAACCTGTTAATCTAGGCTTCTTTAAAATTGACTAAAATTGTTATGAATAACACTCTATACAGCCCTAGATTAGGCCTAATATCAGTACCGGTAAGCCATTTTCCCATGCAAAATAGCATGCAGTGCTCAAAAAAAAATTACTTTGACACTTTTAGCATTATATCAGCATAAAATAAATTTATATAGGGCCTAGTCAATAAAAATAAAAAGGTAAACTTTAAAAACAATTAAAACAATATTAATGCAAAATTGCTGGTTTTTCATACATTTTCAGTGAAACAACCTCTTAAACAATTACGCTCATCCAACAACGCGCCTGAAAAAGCGTTTGCGAAGCTTCCTAGTTATCTAAATTTCACCTGTACCATATTGTTGACTAATGTATCTTAATTAATTTCCATCCAAGAATAAATTTCTTAAAAACAAAATAAGGACCAAACAGGGTCAATTATTGACATGTGTTTCAAATTGAAACAAGTTTTTTGTTTAGAGGTTGGTTGCATTGTGTAGCCCTATGACATGCACATCATCTAACAGAAGCTGTAACTACTTGCACATTTTCCATAATAGTCTGTAGGCTACCTTTGTACTATGCAATCTAACACTTTTTATAAAATTTGAACTTCACATACAGACGTTATAAAGGGCGTTTCCAATTATCCCTACCCCCTCCCCTGTTTCCAATTACCCACATTACCCCTAATAGGCTACGTCAACTCAAGATAATATATGCATGATATGGCCACTATGTTATGTAGGGTGTTGTTATGTCTAAGCCTACAAGTCTGTGTTATCTGGGGTCCAATGGGCAGGCCCGGCAGGCCATTCAAGGTAAAATTGACACTAAGAACTGAAAAAGTCAATGTTTTCTCGCATGATTCGGAATTGTTCATAATTACGTAATTATCTTGTAGGCCTACGGTTTGGTAGGCCAGATACAATAGCTTGAGAATGGATTCTAGCAAAGTAGGTAGACTAGTTAGGTAGGTACCTACCTGTAAATTGATGTAGGCAAAAATGTAAACAGCTGCAATAAGAGCGGAGAATGCTGCCTTCCTCTGTTTGGAGATCCGTTCGCCATGGAACACATTCTTGGGCGAAATCAACCAAAGGAACATTGACACCCAATGAAGAACTATCACAAGAAAAACCCAGTGTCCGTACAATGTTGCATAAACTGTTAGCGCCAAGACACGGGAAGAAACGGTTCCTAATCGCCAAAAGAACTGTGTGACAACCCCAAGCCATGTCAAAACGAGTCGATGGACATTTTGAAGTCTGACATTTTTACTAAATGATGCCAAAGCCCAACAAACTGAAAATAATGATAATACTGTTGACACAATATTTAAATCACTGAATTCTTTTGGTGAAGATTCTTGAAACAGGAGATACAGTTGGAGAAGCAACATTGGAGCTGCTTCGCAAAATGCGTGCAGCAATCGCAACATACACAGATCACGAACTTCATGTTTGACAAATCGAAGATCAACAGGTATAAATAACTTGAAGTAACGCCACAATACCCCACTAAGTGACACATGTACGCCTGCCACTAGCCAACATACAAAGTGATTCTGCTTGCTCACAGCACTATCTTTATTATCGGTTTTCCACTTCTCCTTAGTTTTCTTACGATTGGCACAAGTCCTACGATACCACTTGAAAGACAACACTTGGCTTATTATTAACGAAGAAGCAACAAATGTCAAAGTTGTTGCAAACCAAACATGTAGTCCTCGCTCGAATAGAGCATAGCCCATTACAACGTCAAAAACAACGTCACAAAAATATGACGCTAACGAAATTATGTTAAAAAGGACATCGCAAAGAGGTAAGAATTCGTAATGGCCCATTATGATTGTCCTTGTTCGGCTATGCATTTCACAGCATTGCCATTGTCATTATGACAAATGTACATGCATAGCTCTTGAAGCATTGGAATGCGTGGAATTTATACATGAAGGAAGCATTTTGTGACACGAAAATCTTGCTAACACTATCAAACAACATGAAGGCACCAACTTTTTAAATGTTTCACGTTTGGCACTTTCGTATTTAAACTAAAAATTAACAAAAAATAAGTGTAAAACTATTTACAAACTAATCACACAAACGCCATTTTTACTGTTTACTGATGCGACACCTAGGCGGAAATATGTGCGTTACAAAATTATGTGGCAGATAAAAGTAGCACGCCTTTCTTATCGATAAGTCGATAATGACATATTTTCAATGTATCGACTATTTTTTCGTTTGAAAATCTGGGCGGCGAAAATAGAATAATATTATGCTACTCGTGAGGAGCCACGAGTATATTATATTTTATAGCATCTACGAGGAAAAAATAAAAAATAAATAAAACTAGGAAAACGCCAAAGTCGTTGTTAGTCTCGTGAGCGTGTCACGTGTTGAGTACCCGGGAGCATTTGCATTTAAGTTTGATAATATTGGTATAAATAATAGGGTTTTTAAGTTTAGTTGGTATAAGGGCGCGTCAACGTAAGGCCATAATGCGCCAATCTAGCCTATGCAACACATGGCTCACTCATTCGTCTAACAACGATTTTGGCGTTTTCCTAGTATTAATACAATATCATTCTATTAAATATAATACCATAATACCAGCTTAAAACCTAAATTAAAAACTTATGACCGAGGCCACTACTTACTTGAAAACTAATTACTTACTTGCCGCCATTTTGGCGGCCGCCGATGGTGACGAGAAGCAGTAAATACTCAAGGTAAATACTGCGAAAAACTCGATATATCTATGTCGATTTCGATTAGTCGATAGTCCCTTAATAATCGATAGTGTATATCGATTAGTCGACACAAAGTCGACCGTTCTGTGGTCGCATGCCCTCTCGTAAACTTCTGCGAGCCTGATACACAATTCTGAATTTAAGCAAATTTTCGCCGCTGTTTGGGCGTACGGTTTGGGTTGGTCGGCCATCCGAGTCGATAGTACCTTTATAATCAATAGTGTATATCGATTAGTCGATAGTCACTTAATAATCGATAGAGTATATCGATTAGTCGATACAAAGTCGACCGTTCTGTAATCGCATGCTCTCTCGTAAACTTCTGCGAGCCTGATACACAATTCTGAATTTAAGCAAATTTTCGCGGCTATTTGGTGGTTTGTACGTACGGTTTGGGTTGGTCGGCCGTCCGAGTCGATAGTCCCTAAATAATCGAGTATATATCGATTAGTCGATACAAAGTCGACTGTTACCAGAGAGCGCGCTGCATGTAGAGCGTGGGAAATTTAAAAACAATCAAGTCTGCTACAAAGTTAATCCAAATCAATGGATTTAAAACTAGGTTGTAGTTCCATGGTCAAACCTTTTTCATAAACTCAACCCGCAAATTACTTTGTTGTTAAATAAATAAATTTTATAGTTGATTATTATTTACAAGACACACAAATGTGTTTTAATATACAATTTAAATGTTATCAAAATCGATGTCTTCATAAACATTGTCATTAATCAATGACATTGCTTGCTTTGAAACCAGAGCCGTTAAAAAAGTTTCCCCGGGGAAACTTGTGGAAACTTCTTTGTCGACTCTATTGAAAACCACAGTTAAAAGTCATTTTTTGTCTGCATAATATTATCAAATATTACTAGGAAAACGCCAAAGTCGTTGTTAAACGAGTGAGTGAGCCATGTGTTGAGTATCCGGTAACATTCCTTCTCTTCCCCCTACCTTAGGCCTCCCTAGCTAGCTATCATAGGCTAGAGTGGAGATTTATATGGCCTTACAGTTGACGCGCCCTATACCAACTAAACTTAAAAACCTTATTATTTATACCAATATAATGAAACTTAAATGCAAATGTTCCCGGGTACTCAACACATGACTCGCTCATGCACTTCTCTAACAACGACTTGTCACTTGATTGGAGTTTTCCTAGTCTAGTTGGCTAAGGCACTGTTATACGCGAAATGTGGGATACGTGGGTTCTATCCCCTGGTCGGGAAAGATTTTGTAATTTCTGGATTGTATTTTAAAAATTATTAAACATTGTATTTGAAATGCATATAACGCTGTGTAGTCTATCATCTGTGACAATACTATGGAAAACATAGCCAGTATACGAAATACGTGTAAATATTGAAAGGTTTACTCAATCTCCGAGCGGAATTTGGGGGTACCTTGAGCGTGCAATATTCGATAAACCTTGGGCACTGCATTTCACAGCCAGACAAATAACAAACAATAAAATATTTTTTCAAAAACAAAACCATTGCCGTTAAATTCATACACATTAGCAGCCCATTTTTCAATTTATTATTTCTTGTAGGTTTAAATCGCAATGGATCTAGCTGATTTTGTTAGCAGTTCTCAGTAAACTCGTACCGGATGTCTGTTTAAAATTTCAGCGCAATCTATTCAGCGATTCGGCTGATTTTCGATGTAGGCCTACACACAGACAGACTCAGCCACAGAATCATATAGAATGAGCCATTTGAGTTGAATGGTTGCTACGCTCCCTCGTCTAATTAATGTTTGGCCGAACCATTGATTAAACATTTATCAATGGCCGAACTAATAACCAAGAATATTGTAAAACTGAAACAAAATATTTATTGTAATTTTGCAAGTTTACAAATTTGATCCAATTATCCAATCCAATAGAGAAAAACATTTAGAATACAATAAAACACAGTTTACCACCTTTTTTTATGGCAGTGTAATGTATTATGAATAATATAAACCTATTACAATGTTACTTAATTCATGAAATTGAACTAGAAATTGCATAGGCCTTCAATGATTAAAATGAACAAGTTCACCCTAGACTGTCCAAATTTTAAGACATTCATTTATTTAACGTCTATCCTATTGTTATAAAAACTGATTTACAAAGGAGGACAACTAAATAAATCTAATTACATAGATGCAGACACAACAATGAACTACATTTAATAGCGTTTCCATTGCCGCACTCAGGTCGCACTAGTGCGCACTGATTGCACTGTCTTTCATTGTCAGTTTGTAATGTTATTCAAGTGGAGGTTGACACAATGACATCTATGCACTCGCGAGTGCATGCCAATGAAAACGCCCTAAGTAAATATTTGAAAAAGTAATATTACAACAATGCAATAAAAACTCAACAAATTTGATAACAAATAAAAAGGATATTAAATGCAATTTATGAATGAATCAAATTTAAAAAAAGGGTGGGGAATGAAAAGAAAAGAAAAATTAAAAAAAGGAAGGAGAGCTGGAATGTAATTCTTCATCATCATGTAATAAAAATTTACATTTTGTTTCATGCAAAATTATGAATATTTGTATTCTATTGTTAATATTTAATATTGAAAAAGTTTAAGAATTTGCGGAGAAGTCCAAGTCACGGCGGGTTATCTCTCCACGTTTAATTCCACTCAAATGAACGGAACCAGATATGCTAGTAACAACACTATTTCCATCTTTCCTGAGTACTCCCTTGTAGCCTCGGGCGATCATCAGCGATATCACTCCATCCGCGTCAACTGGGGCCATCTCGCTGACTGATTCATCCCGGCGGAGCCTGTCGGCAAGTGCAGATATCTTTACTGTGGCGGTGAAGGGAACAGACGTAATCTCCACCCTTTTCCAATTGAGGATATATTCCGTTGAATGTCGTGGCGGAACATGGACATCCACCGTCACACTGACCGTGGTCTTTCCCGACAAAACCGTCTTCCTCTCCTCCAAAGGTGTTGTTTTCTTATTCCACTTCACAAGATCGCCAGTGAAAATAATCGTGGAATCCGTCAACGATCTAACATCGATCCCAGTAGACTCGCCGACATCAAACGGCTCAGCCGAAATACTAACATCAATATCATCTTGTTGGAAAAAAATTCTCTCGTCGCTCGCGTTAAACGACCACGATGTTGAATTTTCCACGACTTTTGTAACTTCAACATTGTGCACTTCCGTTTCCGTAAGACTCTCGTTTCGCACAGTCCAGACCATTGAAGATTGCGTGTTACCAACCGTCGAATGCGAGTTGGAATTAACGTCGGCATACTTGAAGTCGTGTATGGCTGCCGACAGACGATATTTCTCCGGAACAAACGTGAACAAGGTAGAGTTAACCCATTGTCCGCCCGGTTGATACGAGATGTAATCGGGGTGCGATGAGTTTCGTACAACAAGGATATCGTCACGATCGCCAACCCGAGGGGCCGGTGCCATACTAGACGGCATGTATGTAACCGGCGCGTCCAACTCTTTGTGAAACAGCTGGTAAAAATCCCCTTCTTTCAAGATTGAAAACAAGGTAGAATTCACCCACCGTCCTCCAGGCTGATACTCAAGGAAAGACGAATGCAAACGATTTCTGACTACGAGCAGGTTATCAGCAATTACATTTGTAGCAAGTGGAGCATCTCCAGTAGGACTGTACGTAACGGGAGATACCAACTCCTTGTGAAACAACTGATAAAATTCTGCCTGTTTTTTAACTGAAAACAGGGTAGAATTTGCGTACGTACCTCCCGGTAAGTACGCATGGTTATTTCTCACAACGAGAATGTTATCTGCCTCTCCGCTCATGGCAACTGGTGCCACCGATGACGGCAGATAAGTAACCGGAGCGTTCAGCTCTTTATGCCGCAGAGAGTAAAACAACCCCGTGCAAAATGTCGCCTCTTTACCGTCGGACAACTTGACGAAGTTAATGGGAATCAGATCGCTTTGATTCATGTTGACGTTAAATAGTTGTTTGTATAATCAATCGTTTTTTTTTAAAGTGACAGTTCCAACAGCTGTGTGGATTAAAACTGAATATAAATTCCTACTTCACAGACTTTTATACGATTGTCTAATCACTTCACCGCAATGCATTGAACCTAACGAATCTGACCACAAAGAACTCCACATTGCCATTAGTCAACTTCCCCTCATAAACAAAAACCACATCCTCTTTAAAGAACAACAAAACAATGCAATTCTAATGCTGTTTCAAGCACAGATAAGATGGGTAATGTGTACTTGTAGAAGGAAGTACGTACTGTCCTAGTTTCCGATGCGGTTGCCGGCTCGACCCTTCTTTCAGAAGATAAGCAGAATCGTCACATCCGGACACCGTTTGTTGTGTATCGGTCAGTGATCTGTCTTGGGCAGATCACGGGTTCATGCCTGGCGGAGTTGGCCATTATTACTGCCTAATAAGAGTGAATGGAAATGAAGGAAAGATAGATTTAAAAATAATAATAAAATTCATGTAGTAATTTTGAGTCATTCTTATTCCCCTCTCAAGTTTGGCAAGTGGCCAACATGATAAGCAAAGCAGTTGAACTAGGAAAACACATCCGTTTGAAGTTTTATCCCTACTTCTTGGAAGGAACAATCCCATTGTTGCCGTTTGCTCGAACATTTAAAAATATGTTCTAAAGCTATTTAAACCAAGTTTAATAAATACATTCTTATGCCGGGCTTACCGCTCGCAAACTCAAAATGTTTGATAGCTACAGCCTCGGAGTCGACCCCTTATGAGAATTAAGAGGTTCAATATCTTACGAGCGGTGTTAAGTGTTTTTTTGGCAATGAGGTAACCAGCTGAGAGTGTAAGTAAGTAAGGTGGACCGCGCCGCGCAAGTGCTGTAAATATGATATGAATGAGTTATAAACAAGTTTTTTTTAAAACATGTAATTTGATAAAATTTTCACTTTTTAAGCGAGCGAAGCGAGCGTTTCCATTTGACTCTGCCGGAAAAATTAGTCACTGGTTTTGTTTTTGTTTTTTTTTTGTTTTTTGTTTGTTTGTTTGTATGTCTCGCCATAACGTTCGAACGGAGGCTCGGATCGAGTTGAAATTTTGACCATCCGCAAGCTTCGTTCTCGATTGAATGCCATTAGTTTTGTGGCAAAATCTTCAAAAAGTTAAAAAGTTACATTAAAGTTAATCGAAAGTTTTTTTTTCAAACTAAATGGCGACAAAATCTGAGGTGGCCAAATCATTTAGAATGTCCGTCCGGTCACGAATATGTTAATTTTATTTTGATCCGATAAGTAGTGTTAATGGAAATTACATTATAACAAAAGTAACGTTGCCATGGCAACGAAAAGACGCGCAAAGTTTCTAATGCACTGCCACCTAGAAGTAATCAAAATACTTTCGAGGAAGAGTGTATTATTTGTCACCAAAGAGTTTAAATAGTTTCCCAGGAAGTCAAGGTCCTCTAGATGGCAGTGGATTTTATCCACAAAGTAAAGGTTTACACACGGGTTTACCCAAATACCTTGGCAATAATAAATAATATTGGAAACGCGAATGTGGGTCTAGCTACGGCACGTGCTCGCTTATCAACGCGTCCAACTGAGCGTTTCCTATTAATTATTGAACAATAATATTGATTATCGTTAGAATCCCTAATAACTCGGGTAATCACTAAGAGTTCACACATTAGTAGAATAACTATAGTATACCCGAGTTCATAGATATTTCACCTGAGGTTGCCCAGTACATGGGTATATAGCCACCACAATCCTAAACCTTACACACCTAAAAAACAAACACAACAACAACAAAAACAACAACGTAAAAGCAAACATTCTCAAAGAATTAAATACATACTTTAAAAGATACCAACAAGGTTATCAATATTGTGGGTCTATCCGTGACTAGGTGCATTAAATCAACATTGTACATGTTACGTACATAAGAAGCATTTCCACACATAATTCACCCAAATAATATGCTAGTAATATAAACCAGGTCTAGTATACTCCCCGAAACTAGAGGCAAGCTCTGGCAATCATCGGCGGCGACACCTCCCCTTTCCCTTGACAACCACCCCGACAACAATGACAATGATACAATGAACAATGACAAATACGATGACGACAGCGATGTGAGAACCCCCTTTTCTTCCACTCTCCCATGGCTGGTTCTGACCAGCATGGACCCCTCCTCCCCATATCCCCTCTTTGCATTATTATTGCAACAGTCAACATTCAAAATGTATTAATTGAATAAGTAAAACAAATAGTAGGCCTACACAAGATAACATGCAACACGAGAAGGATTAGAACAATCTGGAAAATGAAGATGTTAACATTGCAAGTAAAATTACCTGTGTATATTTTAATATGCAAGTAACAAATAAAAATCATATTTACATTTCATGTCAACAGCACAAAACTTATCAAAAATGTGATTTTATTTTGCATCATTGCTGGAAATAACTATATAATATCAACAGCCAATGAAGATGCATACGGGTTTGTATAATGGCATTCCTAAATATTAAACTTTGCTTGATGTTCATACATTCAAACATAGTTACTAGTTACCGGTAATTGTAGTGTAGCAATCTTTAACTGAGGAACCATAATCGTAATTAACCAGACTTTTTGAAAACTAATTCTTTGTTAATGATTTCTCACTGTTAAAAAATAAATACAAACTAATAATTCAACATCTGATGAAAGTAATTTTACTATGAAGATGAACATTACAAAATTATTACCTCGTGTAAACAAACGGTTACTAATTTAGTTTGAAACCTAGTGGGCGCACACTTGTGGTGCATTGACATACACTTGCACAGAGTTCACATTCAGTTGCCATAATCCACTTGTAAATGATGCCAACAATGGAAAAGTTACTTTAAAACAACTTAACTTTTATCAATTGAGAAATATATTATTACAGAAATACATTTTTCTCACATTTCCACGCCAAATACTTTAAAATCAACAGTTAGTAACATGGTTTCTGAAAATGCTACAAAATTATATTTTCACAGAAAATAAGGCTTGACCATGGATATTGCAAATTACTTCAACCATGTATGTATTCTCATTTCTCACCTCTTTATGGAATAACTTCAATTCTAACTGATTATTAACTTACGTAATATTCATCCTTTTATATTAAAAGTATGGTGGTTTCTTAAACATTTTTACTGGTATAATGGAGCATCCCATCACCAAATTGAATCATGACACAATTTAGGTCCAGTATGGACACATCAAAATAAAATGACAACATTATTTATAGAGGTAAACAGCAATATTCAATTGAGCTTAATTGGAGAAGCACAACTTCATAGAAAACAAATAGAAAATAATGGCAGAACAAGAAGTAATTAAACGCATGAGACAGAAATGGAAAAGAGTTGGAAGCTTCCACATGCAATACTACAATACCCACAGTATCACTTGTATCCACCATTCAAGGTGCCTTATTTACTAGCTATCTCTTCAACAAGAGAATTTTATGAAAATATAGTCATACAAAGAAGGAATCTTACTCTACACTCTAATTTCCATGCTTACGCCACCATCAGAGATGATCAAACCTTTGTTTCGAGTTTCAAACCAAACTTTTACAAAATCTGTATGAAAACTAGAAAAGAAGACCCTACGCATACAAATCAGGAAGCAAGGATAAATGATACAACCACACAAATTATTTGAGTTGCAAATGAAAATACCACATTACCATAGTGATAATATGCTAATCCTACTTTCAGTATTTTGGTATTAGTACGTATTTACTTCAATATAAGCTAAGAACTAAGTTTGGGTCAAGTTAGAGATTTTGATCTATCACAACCTCTAACTTGAACATTTGAATTTAAAACGAAAAGAACTTCAAAAAAGTTCAGTTTGAGTTCGGAATTTTAACATTTGCGATTTGCCCAAACCTTCTAACAACTTATGTCACTCAATGGCTCTGGGTGTTGATCTGTGTGTGTGGCAATAAAAATAAGCCTATCAATTACAATATATTTTAATGCTATATTCACTAGACTGTAGACTTATTTCAAAATATGAGTATGCTAGTTCACTGTCGGTCTAAATACTAGGGATGCACAGGAATAATCAATATTCCATTAAACATTTTGACAATCGATAATGAAAATATCATAGAATTACACGTTTTCCGAAGAAAAAATTCAAAACGTGCCATTTCAATTTTCGCGTTTACACGGATTGCCACACAATCGCTTTTGTATTTGTGTATTGTGCGAAATATGATAATTTTACAATTTGGCATTTCACAATGACAGGCTATAAAAGATTGCACACTATTTCTGACCGAAAATATTTGGTGTTGACATTTTGAGACATCTAATCTTGATTATGTCTTTGTCTGAGAAATTTGAATAATTTCTTACCGACATCATTGTTCGATATTATCCACCATAGATAATGCACTAATATTCTCTATTATTGATTTTCTGTTTTGTTGTAGTGCATCCCTACTAAATAAATACACATCGTATGGTGGGTTTGTTGCTTAACACCTCTATTAATACAATCCAAGACAACAATATGTACAAAGTTTTTTAAAAAAGTCATTGCATAGCTAGATACCGATTAGATTTAAACCACATGCACAAAAAGTCTAATTCTGGTAAATCCTGAACAAGACAGGCATGAGTAGCAAACACCTAAGTATGAATTGTAGAAAAACAAACATGTTTAATGTTGGGAAAGTTCTTGGCATCCTGTTGTGTAGTCATGGATTGTAACACCTCTCTAGCACCTAGACCGAAGTTATTATAAGTTAAAAGTTAAATATTCACTAACCAAGAAAAATAAATCATGAGAAGAGTTTTGGATTATGGATTAGAAACCAACTCCAATTAATAATACATAACATGATGGTTCAACAAGTTAATGTAATGTATGTATTATATGCAGTTGGATGCTATTGCTAAGTGCCAAAAGTAAAACTAAATCATTAGGCTTGGCATCAGGTCGAGTTTTACATAAAATAAGGAAGAGATAGAAAGATACCATAGCAGGAGACTTGGAGGCAAGAGGAGAGAGTTGGGGAGATGTGGAAGAGATACGATTGTAAGAGGATAGAAAGAAGTGGGAAAATTTGGTTGCTAAACCCAAGCAAACACTACCAGAAGCAGGGAACGTCAATGGATAATTATGACGACGGAAGCAAACGATTACAGTAGATCAGATTTTAGATTCTTTAACAAAATCAAAACAAGTGGATTTTAACAGGCAGAATTAAACATTCTCCCATAGAAAAACACAAATTACAAGCATTTTAACTGTGCTTATAACCAAAAAAAATATTTCCATACACAAAATAGAATCCATGAACACAAATTTGAACCCATGTTCAATGCGGATTCCAACAGGTTCCTATTTAACGTGAGAAGAGTAACTAATCTACAGCATTTCTGTTGATTTGGCATTGTTAGCAGGTGTGAAAAGTGATAAAAAGTTACAACTTTCAAAAGTTATAGTTTAGATCGAAGTTATTAAGTAAAATGCTCGGTAAAAGGTAACATGTGCGTACATTGTACATGGCATGTCTTAATCAACATACCCAGTAGTACAAGTATCACATTTTACTAGCATTACACATTTCAATTTTTCTTTAAAAACTCATGTATGTTACTGAAATAAATACGAATACAAATACCGGCAAGCTACAACATACAGCTTTCACTTTATTTTTCAAGTTGAACTATATTAGCCTATAGAACTTGCCAACTAGTTACACACGGCAACCTAATCTTAATCTCAAGTATTTACCAACTACATACTTTAAATACATTCTTCTTCCATTATGTTTGCCTTAAATATTAAATTACAACAAAGCGTAATTACTAGCAATCAAGCCTATGTGCAAATAAATAACTTGCATAATCACATAATAAATGGAACAATTACAAAATGCTTTCAACACTTTGAAAACAGTGTACAACACAATTGAAAGCGCAACACACACCCACACAATATATATATTGTATACAAAAATATGAATACAAAACCATATAGTATGCAATTTGTTTTTGTACTTTGTACGAAACATATCATTATCTGTGAGATGTCAGGATGATAGTATTGTTTTGTACAGCACTGGTAAAAACACTTAAGCGAACAAACACAACCATTCCCTCTACACGGTTTTGCATTAGCAACAAAATTCACAATATTTTAAAAACAGATTCACACGTAAAACATTAAAGGAATACTAACCGCATTTCACAAATTGTTTGTTTTAGCAGCTTTTGTTTGGATTTGAGCTGCTTTTCAAATTCCAAACTGTGCACAGAAAATCTAGTGTTCACCAGTTACATACTAGGGTGGGACTTGACATTGTTTATTTGTTTTGACATGGATGTCAAAGCAATAATAGATTATAATCGTTTGACATCAAAACTTTTGTGCAACATCTAAATATTGCGTACCGGTAGTCTCATTTTAAAATAACCTTTTATATGATACCTAACATTTTATGTTTTATGACTATTCTACCATATTTTTAAATTGTTAAATGTTTAATTTTTTTTCTAGTTTTTTAATTTTGTAATTTTCAAAACATTTTCTGCCCCGAATTTCGATGTTGAAAATCTTTTCGAAGTAAATTTTTGGTTTGACATTGATTACAATGAAATTTATAATCAAATCCCACCCTTACCAGTTACCATAACTTCTACCTACTCACAACAAAGTGCAAGCATTATCATTTCAATCATTTCATTTCAAAAGACACCTGAACACAGACAAACTTGTCCTTTACTTTTGGTTTGACTCAATTTCCGAGGGACAACGTGCACTGAAAATAAGTTAATAACATAACACAAACGAACGAGAGAACGCAGCCAGTAATTCCTAGCCGATAATAGGTAACACTTAACTACGTACGTAG
Source organism: Sweltsa coloradensis (assembly GCA_024449915.1). Lineage (NCBI taxonomy): Eukaryota > Metazoa > Arthropoda > Insecta > Plecoptera > Chloroperlidae > Sweltsa > Sweltsa coloradensis. The sequence goes on along the minus strand of JAMZAV010000108.1, from coordinate 1,405,531 downwards.
TGCTATAATAATAAAACGGTGGGTGTTGCTGAGCAAAACACTTTCCAACGAGAGAGATTCTTGTTTACGAATTGTAAGAAATCTTTTTTACGACGCCTAGATTTTTTATTTTACCAAAAAACTTCATTTCCAAGAATATACTGCAGGCAATTATTTGACAATAAAATAGGGTTGTAATTATAATTTAAAATTTATATCTATGTGTACCAAGTTGATGATGGCCACTCATTGTCATAATTAAACAAGAAATGGAGATTTAAAAATAGTGTACAATACAATCTTAGTTGTTAGCAGACAATGACTGTAGTCTGTACCAGTCGAACTAACTGAGGCTTACTACCGCTTTCTTCTCTACTTGAGGTAGATGAAGTTTTATAGTATGACTTCCGGGCAAACTGGTACAACTGACTTTGTTAACATTAATTTCATAACAATTAGAAACATCATTACGTATTTAAATTTCAAATTATGGCACATGATATTCTGAATTTCGGGTTACCCGCACAACCCTAAACATAATAAATAGAAAGAGGAAGATTTTGCCGATACTGAAAGGGACATACTATTTAACTATTGATACGCAGAGGTAAACATTGGTCCTGACCTTAATATGGAGCGATAACCCTGTTGATGCACCTATATTTTCAAAACTGAAGTATTCATTATATGTTATATAAAATACTCAATTTAGCTCCAGTTTTACAACTTCTATCTCTTAGTCGAACTAATTATACATTTTTCGCATTGTCAAGACACGGGAAATGTGATCAGCGGAGATCTTGAAGCACGATTAGATTATACATTGCAAGGAAGAAGGAAAATGGCAACCAATAACTGAGGAAGATCACGCACGGAAGACGATTCAAACTCTTTGTTTGTTTTCCAGGTATCAATATGGGTCAGGATCAACCGATCAAGTTTATAAACTATAATCTTCCATAAAGACATACACAATTCAGTAAAGAAGAAACTGAAACGTCGTATTTGGAATGTGGGTATACAGTAGGCACTTTGCATTTCACCTGTTCATAGAGAATGTGAGTAGCGATGGTATAACTTCCGGGATGATGCCAGGCCACGGAAAACACACGTTTTTATTTCACACAAGTTTGTAACGTTACGAACAAGGTTTCGTATTTAGGATTGGTGAAATATCCTAAGTAATATTCTGTAATCTTAGAGCAACAAGTGCACTCGTTTACCGCCGCTTCAAAAATAATTTTCACAGAAAACTCAAAATTAAAAGTGACGAGTTTTGTTAACCTTCCCAGAATAGGATGTTTTAAAATCATTAGCCTACATAATATTATGTTTCTACATTCAGATGCCTGGAATCACCCCTCAAATGACAATGTTAACAGCTTAATATGAAACTAGACAAGAGTCATACTCATAGTAAGTAATTATGTACTATATAAATATAGCCTACTAGTATCTTTTTTCTTTACAAAATACATTTGCAACAGTAGAGAAAGTAAATATCTGTACAATGCAACTTACTGTAATGGTTATAGGCCTATTATAATACAGAGTTTGAAAGGTAAGTTTGTTTGAAATATTCTACTCATTTTCAATTAGACCCTGTGAATTCATGCAAGCGTTGGAATGACTGTTGACAGAATATCAGTACAGAAAAATTACTGCACCAGCACCATACAGAGTAATTGAACACAGTACCAGCCACCCAGAGTCTGGTAGGACTTCCGTCTTCACCTAATGGGTTCGGACATGTTTATATTGTCAGTACAGGGGTGAATGTGGAGCTTTTTTAAGTTGATCACACAAATCAATCATCAGTAAATTTGTCAAATGGACTTTTTTCCAAGTGGAACTTTTATACTTGAGATAAATAATGGAAAAAGCAACTTAAATTCTAGGTCCTGAGAATTAATTTTTAGCATGGTTAGTACTACCTATACTGAAACCTACAACTATGCAAAAAAAACACGGGAGACAAGTTACATGTAGATAGAAAAGCACTAGAAAACTAATAAAATGTTGCTTGCTGCAATTTCACTATCAATATGACTGGTAACATTTTTTGTAACTTTCGAATTTCGATAGTAATGCCGAACAGTCGAACACTATTTGCTTTGCTATAATGGAAGCTCCAAATATGAAGAGATAGTTTAAAGGAAGACTAGTGACTACTAGCGGCAAACAGATGCAAAGATTTCCTGCTTCTAACGTCAATTTCATTAAGTCTCTTCTTTTTCACATTTAAACCAAAGTAACATCTTCATGCCTTTACGTCTTTTGAAAGCGTAAAAAATTACAATTTTTCTTTGATATTGAAATTTTAAGTAGGACATACCCCAACCAAAACAGCACAACTTTTGTTCTGCTCAAACGATGAAAAAAAAGGCAAAATGAGAGAAGATTTGAACTTCTTAACACATTGGCTGCCAGGCAATATTTTAGGGGAAACCACCCCTGTGCCAAGCATTTCACTGATTTCACCAGTTTTTGTTCCCTTATGCTAAAACTGACATAAATTCTCAGCTAATTACGATAATGACATGATTTTTTCAACATAGGGTAGGCCTACACTTTTAGAATAGTAGCAGAAGGCCTAGGCCCTAGCCCTAGGTGCAAATCCATTGACAGTTTGGAGGTTATCACCACCACCGCCCACATACTTCTATTTCCCTGTCACTGTCATCACTTTCACGGTTACTCTCATATTTACTTTCCCCAGTTAGGCCTACTTCATTGTCACTTTGGTCTGAATCATAACTGAAATTAATTCACTTGCCGCGTCGTCATCGGCGAATATTTGCTCCAATAATTCGATATAAGCAAGATTTTTAGATTTTAGCTTCCTCAAGTCCGCCATCTTTATCATCAACAACAAACAAACAGCTGTAATTATTGTCGTTTCTAGGCTTACGAGATAATTTTGCGATCTTTTTTCCACATGCTGCTACCTATCGGTAGCTTGTGTAAGCTCTTGACAAGTTTGAGTGTAGTGGTGCGCCATCTAGCGGATTTATTAGTAAATAAGTTACCGACCGCGCAAAATCGTCTATAGACGTGATTGGCACGGCGCGGGAGAATTTGAAACACATAGACGTGTTTGGCATAGAATGTGTTAAGTTCAAGTTTGTGAGTTCTCCATTAGAACTATTTCCCGTCTCCAAGAAGTCATATACCGTCCGCGGTGACACCTACAATTAGGGCGCTGGTCTGTAGCATATGGGTCTACAAGGACGTGGGTTCGAGTCCCCTGTAAAAGGCATGTTTTTTTAATCGTCCTTTTCGTCATCTATCATCGTCTCGAATAGTATTAGTAGTGCAATAATATACAGACGTTACATCATCATCACCAAGTGGAAGAAATCTTATAGTCAGTCCCTTAAAAATCGTTGGCACGATATTTCACTGTAGGCTACATACAATGAAGGTTGCCAAAATGGCAATAATGCAAAGGATGGCTAAGATCGGAATAAGGGTACATTTGTTAAGGACTACACTATAATAACAGCTTTTTAGGTAAATGACTTTCAAAACTTTTAAGCTCAGTTCTTAAAGTGAACATATATAAATCTAAGGTTAGCAAAATGAGGACGTTATGCTGAATGTACTTTACCAGGAACTGTGCCACAGTGAATACTGTATAGTAGGCCTACACACCCACGAGACCCTGATACTGTCAATGTCACCGACTGTACTGTGTCCAAGTCAAACTGACATGCTCCATCAACCGAGTACCGACCACATACCCCCCCGGACTGCTCGAGTTACCACAAACAAACTTCCGATGCCCACAGAATTACTATGGCTTGCGATATTCAATAGTTATTGGCCTCATCATCACTAACACGTTCCATCTACCGGGTTTCATCGACCGATGGGTAAATCGAACGTGTTACTTTCTAATGGGATCAACACACAGTCCAAACAAGAAACATAACAATACATTTTTTACTGTAACATATTTCATGAACTTAAGTCACATATTTTATTTATCTACTTGTAAAATGGATACTTCCCGTACACACCATAAAAATAGATTTTAGTCACAATTATTTGTTCATACTTCATACTAGTATGTAGCCTACGTAGTTAACTTATAAAATTATAATTCATGCTTTCAGTTCTGACTGTGTGTGTAGAGCCAACTAGCACTTTGTATATAAGACAATAATAATGCCATGCTAGTAACAGTTCACTTGCAGGCTTCACCCACCCGATTGGACCCATGCTTACCAACACAAGCTTTCAACACAGGGTTTTGAAAATATCAATGCGGATCTAACTAATAACTAAAACTAAGTCTAGACGCGATAAATAAATAAAATTGACTTAATTGTTTGAAGCAAGAGCACAGATACCTTTGAAAGGTTATTTTAATATCACTGTACCAACATAAACACTCACTCTTCCATGCGTTTACAATTTTGCATAGCAAAATAACTTTTAACTAATCTTTGTACTGTACACTATATTTTTGTTCTTTAACGACGCACTTAACGACTATGATCATAAGGCGTCGGCCTGTTAGTTGAATCAGACGACAGGCATTATTAAAACCTCAGCAGTTGAACGAGATACCAAATATATTCTCGAATAGTTATTGATATTCTCAGAACTCTTTGAAAGGATCCGTTTGATAAACAACCACCTAGCGACCAGCCAATTGATTCTGAAGTTACCACTCGTTTACCGTAGGTACTTACTAGCTACAGCTTCAACGTTAGCTACTTATTATTATAAAATGTTGTGATTTTTGTGTTCGAGAGAATGCGCTAACTTACTACTTGATGATTAAAGTGATATTTTCTCGGTGAAATTTCGAGACGACTTGATTTGAGCATGGTCTGTTACCGAGCCCCTGTTCTCTCGCGTTCGACTATTTTTCACTATTTTCAGCACACGTTGTCGGCTAATAGTCAATCGCCATGACGTCGGATTTGGAAACAATCTATCTTGAAGTGCTGGCACATTTGTCGGACCTGGAAACAAGAAAAATGATATATTTTTGTGAGTAGGCTAGGCCTATATAAAAATAGAATGGAGATGTCAATAGTAAAAGTCTAAAGGTAATATTAACGATAGACCTACTACAGTAAATCCTCAGTAAATTGTGAACTCGGCTTTCACGAATTTTGTTATAATGAGAACCAGTAAGGTATGCAGAATGCACGGGAATAAGGCACATCACGGGCCACCATTCAAGGCAATGTGAACTGGTACTAGTTATGTTTTTTTTTCTGATTACGCAAACTTGTCTGGCTACTAGAAAGCTTCGCAAACGCTTTTTCAGGCGCGCTTGGATGAGCATAATTTTTTTTAAACGGAAAAAGCGTAAAATTGCGATTTTCATGATAAATAATTTTTCGATTGCGCTCAAATTTCACACCAATATATTAATCCTTAGAATTAAGGTTCTGTAAAAAAATCGTTACAATCCGATTAAGCATGTAGGTGTTATAAGTCTAGGGTTACCAACTCACGCCACGGGAAAAACTGACCTTCCATGTAAATTCGTGGGAAAGTGACCAAGCACGGGGGGTTTGAGGGGCGGAGCCCCCCAACTATAGCGCCGCAGGCGAAAATTTTGATATTCAGCTTTTTAGATTGCATTTGGTGCATTTTAGAATAAAGTGGTAGGCTGGATGATATACCAAAACAATGTAGTTTTTGTGCAGTCAAAACTGGAAAACCACTAAAAATAAAAAAGTCACTGAGATAATAGGCCTAGATTATAATATTACATCCACTGATATGCCGAGTATTCATAATTCGAGTAGGCAATGGGCATATTTTTATTCATAAATAATTTAGGCCTAAGGATAATAAATTCCAAATAAACCACGAATAATTTTTTTTGTCTTAGTTTCAATTTGTCATATCACGATTCTCAAAGCAGTAAATTAATATTACGTAAACAGCATTAACAGATTTAAAGGAATTATGATCAATTAACAAGTTTATTTCAATCGTGAATGAGTATTTAGCAGTTGATCTTGCTGCTTGAAGGAGAGTCTTGTTGGACTTTATTTTTTCGCGGAGAGTCAATTTCATCCTCGGATTCGTGCACAAACTTCCCGTATGAACGGCATTGACAGTGGACTGCAGTGAAGTGTGGCAGTCTTTGGCCAGTCTACTGCATTGTTCGCTGTCTGGTGAGGGGGTTGGCGGGTTAGGTCAAGGGGAAGTGGAGAAGAGCAATGTTTACTAATTAAGTGGGATTTGGGATTTGGGAAACAATGATTAGGATGGTTTTTAAATATTTATTTTAGTTTTTTGTGTATATTTAGTAATATTTTTAGTATAATGGGTTATTTACGGGAAAAAAACGGCAACACTATTGCCGGTCAAAGGGACTGACCGGCAACCGGCTAAGTGGGGCAAAAACCGGCCGGTTGGCAACCCTATATAAGTCAAAGAAATGTAAAAAAAAATAACGCAAGATTGTGATTTTCATAAAAAATTATTTTTCGATTGCGCTCAAATTTCAAACGAATATATAAAATATAAATTCATAAAATTAAGGTTCTGTGAAAAAATCATTACAATCGGATAAAGCATGTAGGTGTTACAAGTCGAAGAAAGTTATAAAAAATCAAAAAAATCGTAAAATTGCGATTTTCATAGAAATAATTTTTCGATTGCGCTCAAATTTCTCACGAATATATGAATTCATAAAATTAATGTTCTGTGAAAAAGTCATTACAATCGGATAAAGCATGTAGGTGTTATAAGTAGGGAAGACGACGGGTACCCGGGTATCGGGTACCCGCCCAACGAAGTCGGGTACGGGTCTGTGTTTCCACTACCCGTTTACCCGTAAAACCCAGTTCCTGAATTGAGGTGTCACATTGTAGGCGGAAGGCTAATGTAAACATGCGCTTTCTCATATCTTTTGTGCTTAGCGGCGTTTTTCTTTTGAATTATAATGTCCTTTGTTCATGCCGCCGACTTGTGGCAGTGTGCTGAGTATGCCCCCCCCCCCCCCCCCCTCCTGCCTAACCACTTGTGCGATCTTCCAGAGATTATACCGCGTAAATAATTACCACAACATCACTTATGTTTTCAATCTGCTAGAAGTCAAAACTTAAAAGCTATCACCCACGGTGATAAATCTTTCCTTATCTTGTTTACTCTCGTTCGGGCTCCAGTCCCGCGCCCCGAGCCAACGCATCGTGAGTCGTGACCTTGACTTGACTGTGACAAGATATAAAGCAGAGGCAACCGAACAGTGAGTGTTATCTTAATGGCCCGCTGCTGTTCCTCTTTCGTGATTATGAAATACTACTTCATCGGCACGTCATTGTTTATAGAACAGCATTACGTCTGAGATATTACGATAATTGATGAGCGTGTTTCTTCACAGTTCATTAGACACCCCACACAATTTTTTTGTTTTACTACCCGGGTAACCCGCGGGTAATGTGGACGGGTACCCGGGTCATAAAAAAGTCGGGTTTCGTCATCCCTAGTTATAAGTCAAAGACAATTTTTTTAAATCGAAAAAATCGTAAAATTTTCATGAGAAATAATTTTTCGATTGCACTAAAAAACGTGGCAGTTCTAAGTTCAGAGATTTCGAAGGCCTTCAGAAAATTTCATTGCAATTGGAATATCGGTTGAACTGGAATCGTGTTAAAAAACAGACAAAAATACAAAAGAAAAAAAAAAGAAAAAAAAAACATTCCGGATTTTTTTCTCCAGTGTAGTGCAATGGAATCTTCGCTTCACTCGCTACGCTCATCCAATTATTCCGTATAGTACCGAATATAGGCAGATCTTTTTCATTATTTTAGGTCTAAATTAATTTGACAATAATGGACATTGAAATCAACATTTCTGTTTTAACGTAAATTGGCACAATGACAGTTGAAAATATCGAACACGCCTAGCTAATTCCAATTAAGTTAACTTTATATGGCCTAAATACTATTTGTTTCTGTGTAGTATGTGTTCATTTTGCTGAAGGGTAGAGATTGTAGTGCTATTTTCATGACAAAATGATTCCTTCACCTCGAGTTTATATACTGAAATTGAAGACTTTTTTATTTAACAAAATGAGAACTTTTTAATAAGTATAAACAATATTTGGACTTATCATGTTCTTTTAATGAATTAATATATTAAATTAAAGGTAAAGCAATATTTCGGGTACTTTCCTTGGCTGGGAGACGGAGTTTATGTTTGTTGTTGTGTCCTTTTGAAAGGGTACTGAAAGTACGAAATATTGCTTACCTTAGTTAATTCATTAAAATACATATCGTCCAAATGTGTTTAATATTATTAAACCGTAATCTGCATATCTTAACTCCCGTACACAGAGAACTTTTTACTTGCTATTTCTCAGGGTCCCTACTAATAATATTTCCCGGTCACGACAAAGCCTGTACTAGAGAGGATAGGTGGTTACTCCAGCTTCCGCGCCGTCATGGCTAGTATGGCCCTGGCAGCCGTAGAGCATACGAGCTCCCCAGCCACGAGATAGAAGCTGGAATAAAGAAGATACGAAACTCAGGGCCGAGGAAGGATAACCAGTTGAACAGCTCGACGCAAAAGACATCTGACAGACGATAAGGCGACACTGTAACAGAACGTTCGAGTGTTTATACTTGACGATACACTTTAAGACCCGTCATTTTGACAGGAAAAATAAACTCATTTTTTATAGTTTGATACCGGAATTTCTTTTAAATACCAACTTTTTCCATTTTCCTCACTGTAGGCCTAGGCCTATATATTATTAATTTTTGGAATTAACACTGAAAAACGATCTATAGGGGTTTTACTGTAAGAAACTCATACACTGTCTTTGTCCAATTATGTAGAAGCATACGTGCAACGTACATAGTAGGATGTGAAATTATTTGGTGCAAACTTAAAAATCAACACAAAACAAGAGTAGGCTAACTACATACTATTTGAACAGACAAATGGAATAACTTAGGCAAAGTTAATAATTTGGCAGGCGACCAACATCAAATTGTAGAGTCCATAATGATAAGAATGCATAAAAAATTAAATGCGTTTTGTTAGAAAAAAAATTATCTCAACAACCTATCATCAACAGTATCTTTAAATGGCAATTAAATCCCTAGTGTAGGCTACTGTATATAAAAAATGGACTTGGGATTGTTACGTAACCTGTGTCTCAAGTCTACATCTCAATATCGTTTATCCTCCCACAGTAAAAATACGATTAGATTACGTAGCATTTATATGTGGAAATTGTAAACACATGTTTAGACTAGCTAGACATGCAACATGTATTACAACTTTAAATTAGCTGTAGTTGTCATCAGCAGGTGAAAAGTTTTGTTGCCCCCAGCCCTTCAGGCTGGGCTTTATGTTCTCTGTATGCCTATGTTCTCTGTGCTTTCCCAACCTGCCAACCCTTCTCTAATCTACAAAAATATTATTATTTACAGCAATTGACAACAGAGGTGAATTTTCATTAGAATGATAAAACAATAATCATTATCTTTCTTGGGCGCATTTGATTAGGTACAGTACTTTATTATCATAAGAATGGTTGAAGGTTATTTATAATAATATCATACATACTGCTAATAACTAGAGAGAATGTGGATGTTAATTAGACGTAGTCAAATGCAAATGAACGATTGCACCATTCATTATTTGTTCAAGAAACAATTTCCTCTTTACAACAGTTAAATACTGTTGGATGTGCTCAGGCAATGAGGATTGCAAGGATTTAGTCTCCGATCACTTTCAAGTTATTATTTACTACAATTCAGAAATTAAAAAAGTCCGCCCCAACCGGGAATCGAACCACGGATCTCCCACGGAATTCCCAGAAAATTTGCTAATTTACAACTTAAGATAGCCTAATAACACGTAAAAGAATCGAATATGGCACAACCGCACAATAAGTGATGGTAATGATTGGCTGCGCAATCAAAATAGGAATCTTATGGGGGATGACGATCGCCCCACTGCACTGCCCCCCCCACTGTATCCGTTACCCACAGAATTCCCGGTTAGGGCGGACTTTTTTAATTTCTGAATTGTAGTAAATAAAAACAATTACACCTACGGGAGTGTTTCCCGACTAACCAAATCGAGAAACACTTTCAAGTTCTGCCGATTGTCCTATGAGGTTGTGGTTTGCACCAATACTTCAGGTTACAATGTGTGTTTGAAGCGATAAGAGCACATTTTAAATATAATATGTACATAGTTTTTTTTTAGTAACCGGTCATAAATACACCCCAAAGAGATATTTTTGAAGTAATTTCCAAAGCTCGTGTAAGATAACAATTATTAAAACGTTAAAATGTTCTCTGATCACACCATGCGCATATCCTTTGTTAACAACATTCTTAAGTTTAAGACTGGCTGAAATTATGAGGTTGAAAAGTGATCCAGAATGTACAGCCAGGGTCATATTATATAAATCAAGAAGTCTGAAAGATACCTCTTTCACCGACATCTCGTGGTCAACTCTCGGTGCCATTATTTATATCGCCCTGTGAACTGCATTATTGACGTAAATAAGAAACATGGCTGCTAATGTCAAAGGAAAATTCTCTATTCACCAGAGAAACTATCAAGCCTAGAAGAAATATAATATGGAACGTAAAGAGAGCATTATATATTGATACCTTGGCCTAGGCATAGCATTAAGACTATGCCTTAGTTCTTAAATTTGCCTTTGTTTCTAGCTAATTTCAAATAATTCTATCTTAGCTGTCAAGTCTTATTTGCAAACCACCAAAGTTTGTTTTATGCTTTTGTTTTGATAAAATTGTATTTTTCTTCTGACTGCCTTCTAGATATTGACTATTTTGTTGACCAAGAGTCTTTCAAAGCCTCCTAAATAATATTAACAACATCAAATAGTCTAGGGAACTTCCATCGATCGATAATGCAGTTCACAGGGCAATATAAATAATGGCACCAAGAGTTGACCACGAGATGTCGGTGAAAGAGGTATCTTTCAAACCTCTTGATTTATATATGACCCTGGCTGTACCTATGGAGAATTTGTTGAATTTGACAATGAAGCAATTTTTCTTAAATGCGACATTTAACAGTGTAAAAATAGTTGGCCAGAGCTTATCCAACAGTCTTAATTTTAGCGTAAGTTTAAATCAACTTACACAAATATATTGGTGTGTTATAGGATCCAACAGCAAACCTTCGAAAAGTGATGGTGGCTGCTGTGTTTCTTAATGAATACTAGTAACATAAAAATATATACAAAACACAAGACGTTTCGACACGAGGTCTTGTTCACTCAAGAGAGTTACTCCCGCCGATTGACATTCATTCTACATAATCAACTTACACAAATGTTGGAGAAGATGGTTCCTGACAAGAAGTAGACCATACGGGGGTCCAGGCTTATTATGTCGGCGGGGGAGACCATCACCCAGACGGTCGATATGACTAGGAATATCGCCACGGCAACGAGGGGACGGTTAGCCTCCCACATACCTCGCATCTTGCCCGTGCGGTCCCGGTAAGACCTGAGAGAAACATGACAAAATGTTGTGAAGAAGTGCAGTACTATTTACGTATACATTTATACTACATTAAGCTAAAGAATAGTATACATTATAGCAGAGTTGCCACTTTCAAGGATTTTATCCTTTTCTCAGGATTTTTAGAGTGTCTCAAGGATAACAGGATTTTGGGCAAAATCTTAGGATTTTCAAACTGTCTTCAAAAATAAATTAAATTAATACATTTTTAAATTCAGCACATAAAGCAATGTAGACAGTAAAAAAACATCAGGTACTAGTAAAAATAAATAAGTGACTGCATAAGCCTAACATTTACCGCAAGTGGTAGTTATGGTGAGTGGGCCTAAAAGTAAAACGTTAAAATATATTGGAAGAAAATTCTGATTCTTATGCGTTTGTCTGCACGTAATTTTGACTATATTCTCGAAAATCAGGCTGGCATAGGTAACATATTTTGGTATGAAACCTGAAAATTTGTAACATTCCTTCGCGGTTATAATACGCTAATGTTGAATAACTGTTTTCAAGGATTTCTCAGGATTTTTTAAGTATCTTTCAAGGATAAAAAAATTGACTTGGTGGCAACCCTGCATTATAGAGTTACTAGTTAGTAGTTACTACAGTATGCAACATTAAGACAAAACTTGTAGGAATACACTGAATACATTATATAAACATAGGCCTAGAAGGTTAATATATAATGTCTATCATATCCAATTATAAAAACTGATTGATTAACAATGATAAAATAAAATAAGTCTATAAAAATAAATAAATAAAAATCTGTATTTAGAGTCTACCTACTCAGTCACACAACTGATTTTCAGTGGGAGACAGTCACCAAAGTGACCAAGCCAACCCTGCAGGCCCCGACGTAATCAACGAGTGAACAATAACCAACCAAAGATTGATATTTTTAATAAGAAATATAGCAATCAGTGGTATGGACAGTGCAAACACCCGTAGATCAACGCCAGAATCAACAAGGCAGATTCAGAACACTGAGAACAACTTTAAATTTATTATGTGCCTCGTTGCTACGACGGCTCCAAAGTCACCGTTTACAAATTCCCAAAACAAGAACTGATGGACTCAAGTCCAAATCAGAAGTTAAAAAACTTCTGACTTTAGTGGGAATCAAACCCCGGACCATCTGCATTGGAAGCAGTTAGGCTAACCACAAGACCAACGAGCCACACAAAAGAATAATAATCGAAAGTGTGACTGCAAAGCCATCAATATATAAATAATATTGAGTTGGAGAAGAGTCCACAGATTGGAAAAGAAAAGAGAAACACAGCCTGAAGACCTGGTAGAACAACACAGTTTCACCTGCTGTTGATGACTGCAGCTAATTGAAAGTTGTTCACAATCAACAACAATAATAATGATAAGTACCTTAATAAAAGTGTATAAAACGGATCATTCTGCCACATTGAGGATCTGAAGTTACTTTTATGCGAGCTAGGATTAATACGAACAAATATCCACTTAAACTTACTTGTAAACATTCCATAAACACATAGGAAGATTTGAGACGAGAGCGCAGATGTAGAATGTGCTTTCAAATATCTGACCAGCAGAAATATCACCCGGCAGGCGGAATGTCCACGCTCGATGTCCGACCATGGCCGTCACCAAGTTAATAATGATTGTTACCTGAAGAAAAAACACCATTCTAAGAAAGCACTGCCCAGAGGTCACTTCCCTTCCCCGTGCAAGAAAAACAGCCAAGGCCATTTTCTTGTCAAGAGACTTTTTAACATTTTTTGTTGTTGTTTACATTTTTCATTGTAATTTTATGCCTTATCTGTTTCTATTGTAACATGACAAGAATAAACAATAAAATAACAATAATAATTTTAAATTTAAGGCTTTCATCATCAGTTTTTTAGATATAGTTTCTGTTTTCTGAACATAGCCCACACAGTTGGGCTGAAACGTTAGAGCAATAAAAGAATAATCAACGTTAAAAATGAAATGATAGTGTTATTAGTCTGCCAGTGATGCCAACATAGAGGAATTGATGCTAACTATGGAGGAATAATTAAACTGTTAATTTATAATAATAATAAAATAATAAAATGGTTTATTGTCATAGTATCTACATTTTGCGAGAAGCATTTTCAGATGTACAGACAAAATACAGAAAATATAGAGAACAGTAAAACTTATAGTTATAAATTATTATATAAATAAATAGTCAAGAAATAGGCCCTATGTTCATGAATTACACTTTCATAATCTTGAGTCTAAACTAAGATTGGAGAAGGGTTGACAGGTTGGGAAAGCAAAGAGAACATAAATCCCAGCCTGAAGGGCTGGGGGCGACAAAACTTTTCACCTGCTGATGACAACTGCAGCTAATTTAAAGTTGTTACCTTAATCCACGACGCGTTTCGTCCTTCTGGGACTCTATAAACTAAACTTAATTATACTTGGTTCTCAACTAAATACTCGTTTATGGAGTAATAAGCTTTTGAGATAAGGAACTTTTTTACAGAATATTTAAAACGGTCTAATGAGCCTATGTTTTTTAGTTCAGTCGGTAGTTTATTAAACAATTTTATGTGTGTGTAATCAGAGTTTGTTTGGGTGACAATTAGATGACAATTAGGCCTAAAAGAGTGGGATTGTTGATTTTTAGGGGAAAAAGCAATTCACTGAAGAACAAAATTAAGGAATTTGTTCAACCACCAAAAATATTCTAAATCGTATTCCAACTCACCACCATGGAGATATCGTAGCCCCACGGTAAGAAGAGAACGCCTGTGTTGTATTTCTCCCAGTGCGACATGTAGAAGTTGATGAAGATGTTCCACAGGCAGAAGTAGAACCGCAGAGTGTTGATGCTGTGCTCGGTGCGACCGAACGTCGAGTACATGCAGACGGGGATGAGGACGGCCGTCCACGAGTCTAGGCCGTGGTCAAACAGCTCGCCTAGCGGGCCGCTGGTAGAGGTGCGGCGAGCTTGCTTGCCGTCGATGCCGTCTGGGAAGAAAAACAAGAGTGTGAGGCTACGGACAGCTAGGGTCCCACTCCCATAACAACATTAACGGTTACATTGCATTAATTGCCACATTTTTGGGATTTATTATCATAAACAACTTGTGAACAACAGTGTACAAAACAAACAAATTTCCATCCATAAAGTTTTTTGTTTCATACTGAAAACTACTTCGTGTTAGAAGTTTGTTAAATCTACACAAAATTTACTTTGAAATATTGCTCATTTTGGCTACAAATTAAGGTAAACTTACCAACCATTTGATAAGCTAACCAAGAGATCAAAAAATGTAAAATGAAATTAAACTCTGAAACAAATTTCCTTGCATTCAGCCTATAGGCTAAATTTACAGCACCCCATTTATGGTATTGAACCCTAAATTAGAGAGTCCAGAGTTATATCTTAAAATCTTACATTTAATACAATTAAAACAAACTCACCTAATGTATATGCAAGGAATATATTTAAAGCTGCAACTCCAAACACCCACTGCGGAATGGGCGGGTATTCGGGATGGTCGTCACTCGACGCGTAGAAGTCATAATCGTAATATGCGAATATCACAAAGTTGAGTACCGTAAAGAGGAAGCCGACAAACGTCAACAAATTCGGAGCGACCCACCTTGGGCACCACTGCAAGAGAAAAATAAAATGTTAATTCATTGTTTGAGCTTACATTTAAGGCATAGGCCTAGGCATAGGCCCTATGCAGAAACTTAAAATAATCTTACAAAAATAGAAGGTTGAATAAATAAATAAGTTTGTATAGAGTCTACCCACTCAGTCATATACCAACAAAAGATCACTATTTTTTAATAGGAAATATAGCAATCAGTGGTATGGACAGTGCAAACACCCGCGGATCAAAGCCAGAATCAACAAGGCCGATTCAGAACAACTTTAAATTTATTATGTGCCACACTAAAAAATTGAAAAACAAATGTGTTAGGAGAAAAGTTTAAGCAGTATTTACTTACTTCAACTACTCGGTTCCAAAATGGGTGCATCACATAAATGCTCAGTGGGCTGGTATCCAAGGCGCTATACTGAAAAGAACAAAAAGGTAAGTTTTAGAACAATCCTTCACAAAGTGTAGACCTATAGACTGGCACAGACAATCTACGTTGTGAGTTCAGCCTCAAAGCACAAGAAACGTTCATTTATAATAAGATTAGGTCACAGTGTCAGCCAGCTTAGGCTAGATCTTTCATTACCTGATTGATTAAAAAGTTAAAATGCAATTCAATATTATATTTTTACAATCTATTTGTCCATCTTCGTCTACGTCTATAGGCCTACATATTGATGTTCAAATTGTGTTTGATTTCTTTTGTGGTCACACTTCACAGCATAACAACAAAACCTATAACAATTTAGTAAAAGTTTGATATGTGGCACTGATTGACAATTGACAAGAGAATTAGTAAATTGGGGAAAATTTTTACGACCATGTTATATAGAGGCTACAATCCATTTTTTTTAAATTGTATTTCTTTACATTAAATGACAAATGTTATTGTTAGTTTAACAAAAATGTTAAAAGGCCCATTGATTTATTATTTAGGCAGTCAGACACAATGTGTTATGGGCTTTGAGCCCTCTTCTGGCTGCCTGTTCCTGTAATATTCTTTAGGCCCTACATTGTACTTCATACAACATAGACCTAGGCAAATAAACAATGATAATAATACAACATTAAAGTGTCTCGCTGGTGACATTTTGTTATGGACCAAGAGTCAATTCATAAACATCATCATTCATCATATATGAAGCCCTGACACAATGACGTAATATAAGCTAAGCGCTAGACACACAGTAGGGCCGTGGGGATCGTGGATGTTGGAGCCATCATGATCAGGGAAAAACCAACCGCCTTCTAAATGTATCGTACCTTTAAATTTAGCAGCCTTTGTGTTAACAAGCGGTGTAAAACCAAAACCACAAGATGGCGATTTCTCGGTATTATTGAAGAAAAACAGTTTTTCTTCCGCAAATCTCTCAGTTACTCCAATTTCCGAATAAAGCAATTCAAGTTGGTGGACTATCATACTATTGTTTATCTGCATTAGGCTTTTAGTAATCAAAACTAGTTATTTGTGCGGGATGTATGTGTGTCTGAACAAGGTCGTGCAGGTCTAGGGTTGCCTAGGAGAGGCCTAGGGCTTGTCAAACGTGTTATGTTAGCATTAATTGAATGTAGTCCTATAGCCTAATGGAACTTTAGGCCTACACTGTTGTATTATAAATAATTTTCTACATCTGGGCCTAGGCCCGGGACGGTTTCTGATTTGTTTTATGAGAGTTATGACAACTTTTCTCGTTTTACACATAGACGCAAAATTTAAAATGTCCGCCATCTGTTTACGTATTTTATTATCCCGCGTCGATCAAATAATCCACTGCATCTTAGTTCATTCAACTAGATGAAGTATCTATGTTGCAGTGAAATGATTTTTCCTGATCATGATGGCTTCTAACGTCCATGCTAGCGCTCGGTTGGAAGGATAGGAGACTGAGCGTCTAGCGCTTTGCTACGCAAAGCTTATGTACGTCATTGCCCTGACATGACAACACGGTCTTTAAAACATTGGCAATTAAATAAAGATACCATCACAACCGTTACATCACATAACAACATTGGCATGAAAGCATGCTTAAAAACCCAGTGTAATCATTATTAATAGGTAGAGCCCTAGTTAATACTTTGCCTATTATGTAATTGTGGAGTTTCTTATTACATGTAAATGTTATAAAAGATGTATTATTTTATGATTGTAAATAGCCAGAATGCTAACTAGTGATAAAGCCTATACAATGATTATGTAATGAGGCCTATAATAAACCATAATTGGTTGAAAGAAAACATATGTAAATTCTTTACTACCAACAAATTCTTCGAATTACTAACATCTGATTGGAAGCGTCATTGCAATGAGTGTTAGTGCAAGCGCGGCATGTTATGCAATGAGTTTAATGTATAGGTTGTAGCTTATCATGCTACAAGATAAGATAATAGGTACAGTAACCTACTTAGTACCTACCTACATGATTAGTGATTAGGCCACATTACTAAGCCAGACCAATGCTGAAAATTTAATCCAAAGATTTTTTAACATCATTGCCTACTTCCTATTCTCATTTCTTAGCCCATTCAGATAGAATTTTTTAAATGTACAATGCAAAATAGAATTGGATTTTGCCCAGGAAAATAGTAAAAAACAAAAAAAAATTGGATGACAAAAGCCTAGAGTAGGCCTAGGTACATACTAGTAAACTACTAAGAACTAAAAAATCATTGGTGGCAGGCCTGTCATAGGCTATAGGTCTGTACGTTTGCGGACCTAGTGTTAAAACTAAATTGCCAGTGTCTACACTTTACACTGGCTTTTGGGCTAGTGTTATGAGAGTATTAAATTAGCACTAAGGCAAACAAACGGACCAAAGTGGCTCATTTCAAGTGTGTGCGAACGAATGAACCTTTTGTTAGCCTATTTTGAAATTAAGAGGATTTTTAATTTCTCTAAATTTTGTTGTTCACAATTTACAGCAGCAATGCAATTCACATTAGGCATAAATAAAGTTCAAATTTAGAGCAATTCGTTTTAAAAGGAGGCATTTAGTTTAAAGAGACTCTGTAGTAGGTCTTCGCATAAGATAAGCCAGTGGCAGACGCAGGAATTTATTTCGGGAGGAGCTTGAGAGAACGACTCAATAGAATAGAATAGAATAGAATAGGCCTAGGTCTTTATTGGCAAAGTTAAGCTCATCGCTTTTTTCAACTTAACCATACACTGCAAGTAACAGATCCGAATAAAAAGGTATGAGTTTACAAATAGGAATAAGTAATTTAGTAGGCTATCTAGGATATAGTAGGTTTACCAGTAGGGTAGCCTACATGTACAACAAAAGATAATTTTACATAAAAACCATCTTGCAGTGACAGTTTACATATCATCGTACATATCACATATCAATACATATCAATATGGGGGGGGGGGGGGGGGTGGCAATAGCGCCGCACAGACAATTTTTTAAAATGTAAGCTTAGGCCTAGGTACATGGTTTAAGTTTTTTATGTACTTTAGAAGAAGTTTAGAGGCTTTGCTGAAAGAAAAAAAAGAAAAATGAATACCGGTAGCCCTAGATGAATTTACTTTTTTGCGTAAACAGGGAGGCCAAGCCCCCCGCCCCCCGGATATGCCACTGAGATAAACCCACAATTCAAGGCTAAGGTTGACCTTATTCATCATGTAGCCTAGTGATGTAGGCCTAATCTAACCCACTTAAAAATATTCATGAACCAAAAATAGGTAATTTTAGGATTTATCTGTAGCCTACCTTGGCAGTTGGCACACAGTGGTACAGAAATTAAGGAAAAATTTACTTCAAGTTCAATTTTTAGCCTGGGAAAAGATGACAGTAAGCCATGCCCTCCCAAAAGGAAGCAATAAAGAGTAGGATGTGATGATGCAGGCCTATTACCCTAACACAAATTTTGCACTGATAAAATTAATCAAATAGGGCCCTAGGTCCTAGGCCTATAAATATAGGTAATAAATAATTCAATCTTTGTGTAATGTAGCCTACAATTTATTATCCCATTGGGACAGGGATAACAAATAGGTGTGCATACATTACGGAATACGGAGGCCATAAACATCGGTTCAAACTTAAAATGTATTAAGGTCCTAGGGAGTAGATCCTAGTCATAAAGCAGTAAGATGAACAGAAGGCTATAGTAGCCTCCTCCATACACAAAAATGCAACCGTTTTTCAGCTTTAAGACCACACCTACTATTGCAACCAATCTAGATTAAAATGTCTAGGCTAACTGCTATAAAAAACAAGATAATATGCTTCAAATTCCATTGACGCCAACACTGGATTGCAGGCCTAGGATAGCCTATCAGCAGTGGTGGCGTGATACAAGTTCATCGGCTCTGCTGTGAACTTTGATAAGGTCTGTTAGGAGACATGGTTTGTGATTAAACTCCAGAGTCTGAGACTGTTGTAGGCCTACACCCGCCTTCAAAGACTCCCCCGGAAACCCAGAAACATATGGGCGGATACAATACAATTAGCATTTAACCTACATTCAAAAGTATTTTATTACAATACAAATTTAAAATAGGCCTAATGGTTTGAAATAGGCATATTGCATTAGAGGGGCTATTACCCCAAAACATTATATTTTACCACATAATCTATAGCGTAATACTACACTAAAATGACTGTTTAAAAAATTATATCTTGTAACTGGTGGTTTTACACGAATTTTTCAATTGTTTGATCATGAAATTTGCAAAAATTGGCGTTTTGGGAAATTTCTTTAATCGGCTTTAGCTTGCTTCTTTTTTGTTCCACATAGATACTAGAGCATCATACCAATCTAAAATGGCCCTTTATAACATCGTGCCTTGAAACTGTGCACAAATATAAAGGCCTACTCAAACACAATCAATAACACAATGATATGCATTCCAAAATCACACCCCTTCTTGATAATCAGCATATTTTGACCAAACCATATGCCCTAATTACAAAACAAAATAATAAGGATTTACATAAAAGGCTGTTGAGTACATCAATAATGTCCAGTATTTTTTTGGGATCAAAATCCTCCAAGGTCATGGGGCTTAAAGATCGAGATCGTGTGAAACATCGTTTACGGAGTCCGAGTGCAGTTAAAACATTACGAAATAACTGTCGTAGGCCTTTAGTGATTTTTTTTCGCCTTCGGCGAATAGGGCCTACGGCGGCTGGGGCTTTGCCCCAGATCCAAGCTGTACCATACAAAATCTATAGCAATGGATTTGCCCCCCCCCCTACTTTCAAAACGTTCCGACGCGCCTGACGGCTACCAACCTAGATTCCACGACGGGTTGCTACGATCACTCACCGATCTAGATAGTAACGAATGGGAGTCACCAGTACAGTTGCAAGAAGAAGCAAGACAAACTATACTAAGCAAACAAGAATCTGTTAAACGGGCCTTCGACAAGAAGAAGTATGCAGGCTTGAAGTATACGGTAGGCGAGATAGTAGTAATGAAGACGACACCTGCTCATACGGGTCAACCCACCAAGACGCAGCCTAAGTTTCGGGGACCCCTGGTAATCACGAACTGCTACCCACACGACACGTACAAGGTCGCCCAACTAGCTCCCCAACACGGTGGAAGATTTTATGTGACAACAGCTCATGTGTCACAACTCAAACCTTGGCGTTTGGATCCTAAAGATGCAACATCGGACGAAGACTCTGCAGCCTCGGTTTCCGACCAGTCGCTTGAAGAGGAGCAAGTGGATAGAACCGATACCCCAGGACACCAACGCAGAGTACGAGCTCCACCTGCTTACCTTGAAGAATACGTCCGTAAATAATTGTAGCCTAGAAAGTTCCACGTCCTGTTCCATAATTAAACAATATTAATTTTAATTAGTTCGTTTCTGATCGAGGACGATCATCTGGCAGGAAGGCCGAGTGTTAGAAATATGACAACACAGCAAGGCAGTGTGTGTATATGAGGAGAGTTGTTTACTAGATGGATGGTTAGCAACGAGAGAAATGCAGTAGCAACGTGTAAGTAAAATACAGTCTTGTTAAATATAAACGATAATCTTATTTAATTACGTTATCTGTGTTATTATTTACTAATTTATCCTGACACGCTTCATGGCCGACTAGGCCCACGTTATAAAAGTAGAGTAGCTAACACGACTCCCTACAAAACATCGTAAAAAGCTTTCGGACATCCCCAACCGAAGGAGTTCCCTATTGTGGAGGGTGGCGACCGCCTAGGGCTAGGCCTAGCCATCGATTCATTGGTAACCCTGTAGGCCTAGCCTAGGCTAGGGTTACCATACGTCCGGTTAAAGCCGGACATGTCCTCTTTTTTATGTCTGTCCGGGCGTCCGGGCGGTTTTTTCAAAATAATGCAAAATGTCCGGTTATTTCACCCAATTCCATGCAGAGGCGCATGCGCACCCTTCCGCCCCTTCACTTACCATCCACCGACCGTAAATCGCCGAATACGAGCAGCCGATCATGTCCGAGCGTGTCACAACACGCCAGGCTGTGCAGCAAGCAGTGTACTATCACCGTATCACGTGATTTAGTTACCATTTCCGTACGTTTCGTGCCTTGTGTCCACGTCGTACGGCGTACGTAAGGAAGTGTTGTAGGCCTAGGCGACTTGTCTTAAGTTTTGTCATAAAATGTAGTGTTCATTTAAAAAATACCACCGACTTTAGTCATTTGTAGGGGAAGAAACCAAATACCAAAAGGCGTCGGCACCACTGTCCTTCCTTGACCCTTGTTCAGATCGCTCTAAACGCTATCCTGACAGTAAAAATGTCGAAAAAAATTTCGCCCCGGCGGCTTGGGGCTCCGCCCAGACCCCCTTTTAGTCCGCGAATGTCTGTGAACGAAATGTCCTCTTTTTTGCTGAGACACTTATGGTAACCTAGCCTAGGCCTAGCTATTCGTAAGTCAAAATAAAAATGAAATAATCATAACCTAAGCCACAACAAATGTCTAGGGCCTAGAGCATGTGCCCTACGGATTCCCCAAAGTCCCGGATGCCGTGACTTGAGTCATTGGGTTTACCGGAGCATACCCTACTAGGCCTAGGCTAGGGCTAGCTAGCCTAGGCCCCTACCCTAGCCTAGCCTAGGCCTAGCCTAGGCAGGCGTCGAGACTGATCGCCAAATGTGTGAACGCTAGGACTAGGCCATAGAAAACATTAAACCATGCCATAAATTACTGACCTTGTAATTTTCGAAGCCAGATAAATGTTCCTGGGTCAGATACTGTACATCCATTTTAAAAGGCATTTTAAATCTCTAGGGCGAGCTGCTCTTGTCTAGAGAAGGGCCTGGGCTACTAGGAATGAAAAATACGTGAATTGGTTGGCCCAGGGCTAGACCTAAGTAACTTCACTTCACACGCTATTAATTAACACATTTCACTTCACACATACAACGGAAACTACTGAAAGAGAGCCTACGGAGGAGACAAGCGTGCTAGTTAACCGGATCGTCCCATTTTCGTCTCCCCTCTTCGTCGTGATCGGCCTTGAGTTGCGAGAAGCGACAGCGGCGTGATATTAGCTTAGGATATAGCGTCATGAAACTAGCACCGGCACCGAGAGAAAGCTCCATGGGCAATGGGCGCGGCAAAAACGAATCTAACAAATCAAATTTTCATGGCAATGAAGAGGGGAATGTATAACCTATGTACTTGTATGTTGGCAGCTACGTAGGCTCTTTGTATATATTTTTAGGGTTGTAGGGTCATATTATGAGAACTGTCGAGTTCTCATAATATGGGATAGTGGGAGAAAAGAACTTAAGTATTTCAGTTGAAGCCAGAGTCGATAAAGAAGTTTCCCCGTTGGGGAGGTCCTCCAACTCCCTATTCGGATTTAAAAGCAAAGTGGCTGACATCTGGTGAGCGAAGCGCGAACCCGCCGGAGTAGCATTAAGTTGAGATATGGCCGCTTATAAGTATGTTTTCTATGGCACTTGCAATGGATCACGACTGAAATAAACACTCAATAAAGACAAACTACACCACCAATTTATGAAATTGAGTTTGTAAGTCTAGTGGAATATCTGTAGCCACATCGTATACTTCTTACATAGGAAAATGTTAATGAAATAATCGTGAAAGTTGAACTTCGGGACGAGAACATTTGAAGTAACCCGGAGTAGGACTAGGGTTATAGGATATTTCCGTCGGTTTAATCGGATAAAAAATATTGTAGGGGACGTTTAAATAGTATTAGGTTATATTTAACCTATCTGTGAAGGAAATAAAATGGTAAGATTGTTAAAAAACACGTGATGATGGAGCATCAGCTTGTTATAAGTTCGTTCATTTCTAGGCCTACAAGTGGCGTTTATAGGCCTACACACAGCTCTCAATGTAGGATGGTTTTCGTCAGTTAATCGTGAAAAAATACTCTAGGTGAGGTTTATAGTGTAAGATTATATTAAAACTATCTATGAATGAAATAAAATTGCAAGATTGTTAAAAACATGCGATGATGATGGAGCATCAGCTTGTTATAAGTTCGTTCATTTCTAGGCCTACAAGTGGGCGTGTATATACACACAGCTCTCAATGTAGGATGTTTTCGTCAGTTAAATCGTGAAAAAATACTCTAGGTGACGTTTTATAGTGTAAGATTATATTAAAACTATCTGTGAATGAAATAAAATTGCAAGATTGTTAAAGACATGCGATGATCGAGCATCAGCTTGTCATAAGGTCGTTCATTTCTAGGCCTATAAGTGGGCGTGTGTACACACACCACATCAATCATTTGTTTGATATTTTCGAGCCTGCTCGGCAACTTATTCAATATAAACTAACGCTGGTCAATACCAATAATATTACGCCCATGGAGAAAAGATTCTGATAACAATTTTGAGAACGAAATTGTTTCTCAGACAGATCTAGGCGTTCCGTAGGAGGGCCTAGGCCCTAGCTGCGAGTTTCCGAGTTTAGCACCACCAACGACGTAGGTACATTTGGTTACGGGAAACAGCTTTTTCCGAATAAATAGGTTAACGAAATGGCTGTAGGTCTAGTCTATTAGAAATTACACGGATGCAAGTAAAATAATTTCCTATAATTTTGTCACACATGGCCCGGATTTATCTAGTTTTGTAGGAAATCAAATCGGGACCGATCGGGAAAAGTAGGCCTAAATTGACTCTTCGGAAAAGGAAATAAAATATATTTCAATGAGTTGCAGGATAACTTTGAACATCACAACAGGCTAACTAATGTCATAACATTTATTTACGTCCTAATTACATGTCACAACATTCACAAACGATTGATTATTGAGCAATCAAATCGTCAGTTTATACACTGCTGCTTAGGGAAGGACTAGCCCCTACTCCTAATGCTACTCCGGCCGGCCATGATGCACGTTACGCCCACCGACAGTGCTGCCCCTGGATTTCACTTTAAACGCGTATACCGCCCTGGGTTAAATAAAAAGTCGGTTTTTGGCGTTTGGAATCTAACGTTCCGCGCGACTCTGTGTGACGATTGATGGAATGATGGATGGAGCAAACTTTCTGATGGAGTAGACCTAAACTTAGGACCTAGGCCGACAATAATTGTATTGTATTTTAAAGATTTCGATTTGAGTGCCAAGGGCGTACTTAAGTCTGAAAACTGTAATGTGGCCTAGGGCCTAAAACAACCCATATCTCAATTAATTTCGCACGAAAGTGTCAGTGACAACTGATAGTGCTTACGACTAGGACTAAACCTTACGACTACGACTAAACCTTACGACTTTATGTGAACTGACCATAATGACACAGCACTGGCAAAACATGTTCGTTTGGTGACTGTTGAATTGTAGAAGTGATTGATTGACAACTACAGTAACGGCTGTGCTCTTTAAAATAAGAGCCTCAAGATAGTTTCGGTGTTGCCTAGTGGAGTGCGTAAAAAGTCACTAGAAATGAATAATGATTGAAATGAATGTATAATGAATAAAAATAATAAAAGGAGGCTGGCCCAGGAAAACTGTTGAGGAGAGATAGATCATACGAAACGCATAAAAGCGGATTCTGGAGGTCGGGGTTCGAATCCCGTCACCGGGCCACCGTCAGTCATGTTAACTGTGATAATGATTGGTTAATTAACCATTGATTTCTTCTTGTCATTACTAGCAACTAAATGTTTTTTAAACTTAACATCACGAAACTATTCGATTTAGGAATATTGCATTGTATTGCACTGTACCTTGCTTAGGCATAATGCATTGTAATTGTATGCACTATCATGAATAATAGTTAGTAGGATATATAAATCACTGTAGAGATATGATAGATGTGTCAATAGTTAATTAACAATTATTATATACTTTAGCAGACGCCAAAATAGGGAGCGAAGCTTCCCTATTCTCCTAACCTGTCACCTTTCTGCCCGCGTCAATATCCATCTATGGATGCACGTCTCACGATAAAATCCGAACAACATGATACGGAATTGAATGATTTTGTTGACCCTAGGTTAGTCTCCCCCCCCCCTCACCTTGACCTTCCCAACCCTATAAAGTTTGATTACCCATGTGCTCAACACCATTAATGATGGCGAGGACCAATGTGTCAATGACGGTAAGCTTCGCTCACTATTGTAGGTACTCCCATACCCGTGTTTGTCTTTCCTCTTTTCCTTCAGGTATGTAATTAGGTATTTTTTGGAAAACAGGGGCCCTCCCAGACAGGAGGACTACATCCCGTGCATTCACAATAAATAACTAAACTTTCAGTCAGGATTTTCGCAGACTGGTATCGATCCGACGACCTCCAGAATCAGAGTCTAGCGCGAAATAGACTTTTAAATTTAACCCTGAGGTCAGTAATGATTAACAGTTACTCGCTCCAAGGTGCCGTAATCATTTGGTTAATTGCCGTTTTAATGAACTTTTTTAAGCTTGCTGAAACAAACACAACTGCCTGCGGGCTGCGACATATAGATTGGTCGTGGCGTGACCGTGTGTTCATTGCTTTATTGCTCTCTGTGGCTTTAGTGTATTAGTCTGTTGTTTAGACTTGGGAGTAACTCTGGCTTTAAATGCAGGTGGTTGGTCGGTATTCTTGGCTTGATCGTATCCAACCATCTTCACCATCCACGAAGATTTATGCATAGGCTACCAGTACAACATCAGCAGGGACATACTTGACGGCGCTTTCGGGAAAATGATGATGACAAGCTCGTACATTCGTCTTTCGTGGTTGAGGTAGGTGTGGGGGGTTTAACTACTTGTAGTGCTAAGTAAGTGTAGGGCCTACTGCATTTGTGCAGAATATGTGCTCAGTGGCGCGCTCACGCTGAACCCTTCAACTGGACAGGAGCGGAAAGTCGCGAAAGTCTGTTTGTGAGTAGGTAAGTCCCCCCACCCACCCCCTTGGGCACCAGGAGCTCCTGTCCTTATATGCATGTATGCAAAAGCACCAAGTAAAAACACAACACAATCAACTTGGGTCTTATTTTATGGCTAGTAAAATGTGTGTAAATGTTTCTAAAACTCCACCGATTAGTTCATGCCAATCAATCCCAAATTTGATTTACCAAAAAATAATTTATGAAGTGACAAATAAATTTATGAAATTACAGTTTGACATCTTATAAAATATTAATGACCTCGTTTTGTAATAGATTATTGAAAAGTGTTGTCTTTTCTGTCATTCGATTACTTTTAATATTCATTTGGTACATTGTATGTTCTACAATACACTTCTTCTGCTATTATTCTATTATTATTTTTCTACTATTCTTCACAATCACAAGTTAAATTTCACCGTTTGATTTTGGCGCGCATTTCTAGTTATCTGGGGTTGTTTGTTTTTGTTAGGTTGCCTCCGATCGTCATGCGATGGCTGTGTTTGTTTTGTTTTATCTACTTTGTCTACGTTGTCACCGGACCAAAAGACGTCAACATGACACAATCGAAGCAAGTTGTTGGCGATAATAAGTTACATAATGACAAATATTCAATTCTATTACCTACTTACAATGAACGTGAAAACCTACCTATTATCATCTGGCTGATAATTAAGTGTATGGATAAGAGGTAAGTGTTTATAAGAGGGCTTATAATGATTTTCACACATTCGACCCTAACCTAAAATAGTGCTGCCATTCACAATAAATTCTTAATTTTGCATGTTTAAAGAAATTCTAGGCCCAACCCTACTCTCCACTTAGGCCAAGATGTTTTTTATGTTCACAGTCTATGGATAGGCCTATATGATATTGCATAGTAGGCCTACGTAACAATATTTCGTTTGCTTCGGATATTCGTACGATCAGCCATAATAATAGTGCAAAATCATTCATACGGTCAAAGATTTGATTGGCTGTAGGCTAGGCCTGCCTTCATAATAGTGTAAAGAAATTCGTACGGTCAAAAAAATAAAAGAAGAATGATAGGTGACGCCGTGACGGCAAAGATTAGTCACCTAACATTTGGGGCACTCTTGCCGCTAAGCGGGTCCAACTTTAATAGTTAATACTAACCTCGCCACGGCGCTTCGCGCCCACCCCCCTAACCTAGGTTTTCCGGTAGGCCTACTTACGTAGTTGGTGTGACCCAACTTTTCAATACCGTTTTTTTCAACTAAAATCAACATAAACACTCACCATTGATGAAATAAGTCAAGAACAACTCATTGTGTAGGCCTACTATTTTATTACATTCCAGCACCAAAAATCGAAAATAGAATCATCACGTTTTTGGTGTATTAACAAAAAAAACTTCAAAACCTTTAACGTCACTATTTTAAACGAAAGTAGGCCTACTTTTCCATTAAAAGTCATTTTCTTTTTTAAATAGCGACGTTAAAGGTTTTGTAGGTTGAGTAAAAAAAAAAAAAAAAAATTGAAATGTTGGGTCACACCAACTACTACATAAGTACCGGTTTTCCTAGCATAAATTTTTGGGCACTGTTTCGGTTAAGAATGGCCAACTTTTAAACACTTGTAAACTGTGTTGTATGTGTTAAAGGTTTTGAAGGTTTTTTGTTTAAAATAGCGACGTTAAAGGTTTTGAAGGTTTTTTTTGTTTAAAATAGCGACGTTAAAGGTTTTGTAAGGTTACTTACAGTGAGTGTACGGCTCGGTGGAAGTGCTGGTGAAAAGTTGGCCATTCTTAACCGAAACAGTACCAATTTTTGTTAGGTAAACCTAGGTTAAGGGGGGGGGGGGCGAGGTTAGTACTAGAGTACACGAAAAATAACGTTTTTAAAAGGTGGACCCGCTTAGTGGCATGAGTTCCACATTTGGTGACGGTCAGTTGTTTCTATGAAGATTCAATTATTTGACATCGAAAAATTAGACACCATTTTGGATAGCCTAGCCCAAGGCTATCAAACAACAACACCAACAACACCTAGGCCTAGGCTAGCTTAGGCCCACTGCTGAAAGCTGACTGGCAACATCACAAACAGACAATTCTAATGGTTTTGATTTTACCGGTAGGTCTACTTCAATTCTTCGATGCTATGTTCAAAATAATCGTCAAATACAATAAATTATCAGTTTATTTTTTACAGAAATGTGTAAAATTAAACAAAACTAAACTATGCCCTACATTTTATCATTTCCCTTTCTATTACAGTGGTTATGACTATGAAGTAATTGTCGTCGATGATGGAAGTCCAGACGGTACACTTGAAGTTGGTCTTCAGCTACAGAAAATCTATGGAAACCAGAAAATTGTTTTACGTCCAAGAGCTAAGAAGTTGGGCCTCGGCACTGCATACATTCATGGAATTAAACACGCAACTGGAAACTTCATTCTCCTAATGGATGCAGACCTTTCACATCATGTACGTTACAATATAGCAATTCTGGTGGTTGTTGCCTTCAAGTTTTTTGCATTACCTTATTATCTAGATCCAATATAGCAGATTGTAGGCCTACCTTTGATGATGATGCTCACCTATTCACAATATTTTTAGTTTTAAATGTTTTGTGTTTTCTTTTCTATTAGGTTCATAGGCCTACTGACATACATTTTCTGATTCTTTTTCTTTTTCTTTCAGCCCAAATTTATTCCAGAATTTATAGAGAAGCAGAAATCCGAGGATTTCGACGTAGTCTCCGGGACTCGATACGTCGGCACTGGTGGGGTTTACGGGTGGGACTTCAAACGCAAGCTCGTCAGCCGCGGAGCCAACTTTCTCACCCAGTTACTGCTTAGACCCGGCGCGTCGGATCTCACGGGAAGTTTTCGACTCTACAAGAAACAAGTTCTACAAAAGTTGATTGAATCTTGCGTTTCTAAAGGCTACGTTTTCCAGATGGAGATGATAATTCGAGCGAGGCAGTTTGGCTATACGATAGGCGAAGTACCCATCACGTTTGTCGATCGAGTCTACGGCGAGTCAAAACTGGGTGGTTCAGAAATTATCCAATTTGCTACTTCGCTTTTGTATCTTTTTGCTACTACATAGTTGAAATAAATGGACTGGTCAATCTCACAATTCCACTGTTTTAAGTTTTGAGACAACTGTTTGTGTACCTAGGCTTACCAAAAATGGTGTTTATATACCATATTGTTTATATACTTAAAAGGCAAGTAAAACCACTCAAATTTCCATCTAGAATATTTGTGTATTGTTGATGCCCCGTTTTAACATGTGTTGCTGGGTTACTGTGTAACTAGCATAACGCATTTAATCAAAATTATTTCTTTTGCATCCGTTACACTACAAATTCTACCCACGTTATTTTTTTGACCACATAGATTGCCAGTAATATAAACGGGGTCTCATCGACATAGGCAAAATATTAAAACAGGCTTGTGGCCACACTACCAGTACCCCTTACTACAGAAAGATAGCCTACCTTGTAAATAGGCCCAGCCTATATTTTAAGCCTATGTTTTTTTAAAGGAGAGTTTTTGTCGGAACAAGGGTAGTATGACGAAATGGCTAATTTTGCACCAATTGTTTTTGTTGATGTTCAAAACCATGCAAAATCACTAGTAAATTAAAAATAAACACGCGGAAACCCACAATTACCGACAATTTCCAAAAAAAAACACATGAAAAAACGTAGCGAGGAGTGACGCGGCCTCTAGGCCTAAGCCTACCTGCTGAGATGTTGTACTCACTGCAAATAACCTTACAAGAACATTATAAAAAAATAAAAAAAATAAAATCATCACGTTTTTGCTGTTATAGTAACCAAAAAAACTTCAAAACCTTCAAGTCACTATTTTAAACGAAAGTCCTTTTGTGATGAAAGTCCTTTATATTCAAAATAGCGACGTTAATCAAAGGCTTTGTAGGTGGAGTAATTTATTGAAAAAGGTTGGTAGACCTAGTAATGTAAATCAAGACGTTAGGCCTTTATAGCAAACATGGCGACCAAATGACAGTGAAATGAATGAGCGTTTGTGTTCAATCTGTGTTCATTATTGGATGAGCGTAGCGAGCGAAGCGAAGATTCCATTTCACTACACTGGAGAAAAAAATCCGGAATGTTTTTTTTTGTTTTTTTTTCTTTCTGTATTTTTGTGTGTTTGTCAGCACGATTCGGCCCTAAACGAACTCAGTGGATGAAATTTGCTGGAGGCCTTCGAATCTCTTAACTTAGAACTGCCACTTTTTAGCGCAAGCGAAATTATTTTTCATGAAAATCACGAATTTTCGATTTTTTTTCGATTTAAAAAAAATTTCTTTGATTTTTACACACGACATGCTTAATCCGATTTTGATGATTTTTACAGAACCTTGATTATGAATTAAGATATTGTTGAAATTTTGAGCGCAATCGAAAAATATTTTTCATGAAATCGAAATTTTACGGATTTCTTTTTTTAAAACAGTTCTTTGGCTTATAACATCTACATGCTTTAGGCCTATCCTATTGTAATGATTTTTTCACAGAATTTTAATTTTATGAATTAATATATTCGTGTTAAATTTGAGCGCAATTGAATAATTATTTCTTATGAAAATTGCAATTTTACGATCTTTTCCTTTTTTTAAATTATGATTAATTAAAATTTATAAAATTTAAGTTAATTTTTTATTTAATTTAATTTAATTTTAAAAAAAAATGACTTAGTAATGATTTTTTCACAGAACAACAGAAAATCCGCATAACACATGGTAGCTTAATGCACCAATTACGCTCATCCAACAACGCGGCGGGACTTAAGCGTTTTCCTAGTTCTATAAAATTAGTATATTTTCAGAGTGATTAGTATAAATAAATCGTTAATAATGAGTTCTTCTTCATTTATTTCTTATTTGAAGTGGTTTTTCTTTGAAAAAAACAATGTTGAAAAGTTGGACCGCACCAACTGAACTAGTACCAAAACGACCGATTCAAGCAAACTAAAAGTGATTAAATAAGTCCAGAAACTACTTTCCGTGGCCAAAAATCAAGTAAATACACAATAATATTCAGTTAGGAATAGGAAAATCAAAAATTTAATGCAAAATAACATTTCCGTCAAATTACCCTTATACCGTTTTTGTCTCTAGGCCCTAGGCCTATTGTTGGGAGTGCCCTATGGGCCTATATAATATCAGAAAGCTTTGAAACAAGGTGTGTAGGAAAAAATTCCAAAATTGAGACAATGCTGGGTAGGTAATATAGGCCTACCTACTCTTATTATTATACATACATAGCCTAGTCCTATTGTTAACATTCCAGACCAACTCTGAAGTTTGACTGACTCTAGCTGGTTATTTTACCGTGCTTCCATTTAGTATGGACATGATTTAATTGCGATAAGAAAATATAAATCCCCCACTGTTGGCCTACCTTTTTTGTTTCTTTCATACACTAGCCTACAGTTATACTGTTTCTTTCATTTTAATAGTGTTTTTAACGTGAAACTATACCACAGGAACTTGATTTTACTGTACACAGCTTTTGCTGAATTTGATATTAAGTGTTATAAAGAACACCCCATAAATACTCGATTGCCATTGGTTATTACTACTACTCCTGCTGATGCCACAATAATCGTCAATTTTGATCAATGAAAAGTAATAATAATATACTCTCTCCACTTCTCTTTCTCCCATTACATATTTTATACAGGATTACATTTATATCTCACTTTCATCTCTAGGTAACCTGTAAGTTTAATGAAAATCATGAGATTGTTCCAAATCTAAATCCAACTTTTTCATTAGGGTACGCAGTCAATCTCGATGGTTTATACGGATAGGGCACATGTCTGTATTGCATGAAAATAGGGGATGCCAGTTCTTATCCTAAATACTTAATAAATAAAAATGTTTTATTTTTGCAATTCTCTTTCATCCTCGTCTGATACCTATTGTCTCGATTAGTACCATTGCAATTTAATGGAGACGCTAATCAATAAGTGATGCTACCTTTTTTCAGGAGCGTTACTAGAGTTTGGACATTGGAGGGGCACAAATCCAGCTTTGTCATATCCCAAACCTCACAGGGGGGGGGAGGCAGTGCCAGTGGCGTATCCAGGAATTCATGAAGGGGGTGTTCAACCAATTAATTCATGGATTACCGTAGGTCAAGTGGTTTCCCTTTTTAACAACAAAATTAACGGCACTAAAGTGAAATGTTAGTTCTATTTTTACGGGCCCTAGTGATGAACTGCTCTTTAGTGATTTTGTCTGTCTGTTGAAATGTTAATATGGTATTTTGTCTTGTGATGAAACAACTCTTGTAATTCATTCATCTGAGGCAGTTTTCCAGGGCAGCTGACAATATATATTACTCCCATTAACTTAGCATTATTATACGCCATGCGGCATCATTCTCTTTGACAGATTTATAAATTATAAAACATGATGAAATACAATAAATTTTATTTTGTGAAATATATACCTGTATGTTGTTAGTGTAATGTATCCAGTTTTAAGTTTTAGTCAAAATCCTGTTCCCTCAGTTGACTGTTTTTAAAAAATTGCACAAAAGTGGAAATAAAGAGCTCTACAGTCTAGCTTTTCTTTATATGATTTTAGGCATGGTAAAAAAAAAGGTAATGCTTAGATCGAGATAGATCTTCGCATTAAATAGCCGTTTGGCTTTCCAATCAATATCATATTATAGTACATCATGTCAGGAAATTGATTTTAATGATTTTGGATTTTGTCAAGTTCTAAAATAAATTTTTTTCGTGAATTGTGTTAAAAGATCGAGAAATGTAAATTAGTATTCAATTGATAATCTTTGAATGTAGTGTGCATGCATTGCTTGACAACTATGCTCAGTTTCACTTACGTACATCAGGTTCGGATGCTTCCTGGTCGAACGAATGGATATTTGTGAAATGCCATGTGTGTGCCATATTTAAGTAACAACATGGGGTTTATGAGCGATTGCGATCCCAGGTAGGAGACCAAGGGGCATATCACGACAACAATGGCAGAACAGTGTGAGCAAAGACGTGGAACAATGAGGAGTTGACGGGAATGTGGTGGCAGGACAGAAGAAGATGGAGAGGCCTATCTTCAATGCAGACACAACACAGAGTTGGACGTGGCATCAGATAATGATGAATGATGATGACTAGATGTATGGCAAACACAAAACTGACTGATTTGGCACATGTCAGATTGAAGACCCATTACCAGCTGTGAAAGCATATATGCATAATAGAATAACAAGAAAAAACAAAACATAGGTATGGTATTTGGTTGGGATGTCCCATTTTGTGTCAAAAGTTAAATACCATAATAGTATGTAGGCCTAGTATTTTTTTAAGGTGAGATTGTACTGCCTATGCTACATGTGTTAAATTTCATTAACGCATGTACCTTTTACTCAAAAACTACTCGAGGAATCACTTCAATTTTTTGGCACATAGGGCCTATACTTATATATATTTTTGGATGAGCGTAGCGAAGATTCCATTTCACTACACTGGAGAAAAAAATCCAGAATGTTTTTTTTTTTTGTATTTTTGTGTGTTTGTCCGCACGATTCCGGCTAAACCGATACTCCAATTGCGATGAAATTTTATGGAGGCCTTCAAAATCTCTGAACTTAGAACTGCCACGTTTTTGAGCGCAATCGAAAAATTATTTCTCATTAAAATCGCAATTTTACGATTTTTTTCGATTTTTGAAAAATTTCTTCTACTTATAACACCTAGGCCTACATGCTTTATCCGATTGTTATGATTTTTTCACAGAACCATAATTTTATGAATTAAGATATTCGTGTGAAATTTGAGCGCAATCGAAAAATTATTTCTCATGAAAATCGAAATTTTACGGCTTTTTTCATTTTTTAAACAATTCTTTGACTTATAACACCTGGGGCCTACATGCTTTATCCGATTGTAATGATTTTTTCACAGAACCATAACTTTATGAATTAAGATATTCGTGTGAAATTTGAGCGCAATCTAAAAATTATTTCTCATGAAAATCGAAATTTTATGATATTTTTCTTTTTTTAAATTACGATTAACTAAAAAAATTAAAAATTATAGTTTATTTTTAAAAAAATTTAAAACAATTTTAAAAAAAAAATCTTCAACTTTGGTCGAGTAAATGATTTTTTCACAGAACAGAAAATCCGCTTAACACATAGCAGTTCAATACACCAATTACGCTCATCCAACAACGCGGCGGGACTTAAGCATTTTCCTAGTGTAGGCCTACCTACACAAGCTTTTTTTTTAATATTTTTTTATTGGGAATTTTTTTCCCAAATGCACTTTCTTTTGTCTTTTTTACACAAATTTAACAATTAAAATGTAGGCAGAATTTTTGTTTCTAAAGATAGATCATTAAATCTGCTTGTACAACTACAGCAACATATAATGAGGATGTGTGCAAAATTTTAGAGCTCTAGCTTTATTGGTTTCTTTGGTTTATATATTGGGTTATTATGGTGTTGTTAATTACCCCAGTCGACTTTCAGAAAAA
The DNA here is from genome assembly GCA_024449915.1 of Sweltsa coloradensis. Lineage (NCBI taxonomy): Eukaryota > Metazoa > Arthropoda > Insecta > Plecoptera > Chloroperlidae > Sweltsa > Sweltsa coloradensis. Next base: position 1,370,642 of record JAMZAV010000108.1, on the reverse strand, counting down.
AATACACTCCAACACATTGGCATAAAAATTTTCTGGTGAACAAATGCAGTGCAAGAATTATGCATTCCATCGGATACCTAAAACTTTTATTGCATAGGAGCATCGTCACTGTTTTTTTTATCAACCAAAGGTTTTAGCCCAGTATTAAATCCATGCCACTCTTATAGACAAAAACTTAAGGTTCTATGTGCAATCACAGGTCCCGAAAAGCAATTTGCGGGTCAAGTCCTTTCATAACCGGAAGAAGTGAAATTGTGCGGTTAGGAGACGGTAGCGGAGAAGCAAACTGGGAAAATTCCATTTTTTTGGAATTCCCCAAGTGGTTCATCCTTTAGGCCCACGTTCTTCGCATCTATGTCAACGATATGCCAAAAATATAGAACTAGGAACCAAAAACCAGTTTTGATGACTTTTAGTCTTTCTGACTGGCGAAGCACTGATGAGTTAAGCAACATTGCATTTCAAACAGCTATTGAGTCTTGAACAATACTGTCATCCGAATAAAATTGCACTTAATATAAACAAGACTGTAGGTAGCCATTGCTTTTGCCACAAAGGGGGAGCAACCCCACCTGGAGGCCCGGTCGAGGCTCCACGGACGCCAAGTTTTGGGTCTAATCATCGACTACAGGCTAAAGTGGAGTAGGCCTAGTCACATCGACTCACATGTAAGAAGCTAAGCACAGCATGTTCAGCATAAAAATCCTATGAGACAGTGCATTGTGAAAACGGTGAAAACTGCATACTTGCTCTTCTCCAGTCCATCTCCAATACGGAGTGCTGTTTGGGGGTGGTGCCTCCGATAGTATAAGGGTGTTTTCGACTTCAAAAGCGAGCGATCCGATACATAGCTGCACTACAACCAACGAATCTTGTCGAGCAGCCTTCAAACTCTTGGTATCATGACACTTCCTGGTATTCATATTAAGGCCTGGCCCTGTTCATTAGGGACAATCCCTTGCTGACGGTCAGAGCCGACGTTCATAACCATGATACAAGAACTGCAGGGAAAATATTCGTTGATCTTCACATGCTAAAGAATCTTGACAAAACCCCACTCCACTTGGTGTAAAAGTAACAAACTGTCTTCCAGAGAGATCACACAGGCTCCGACGCGAGATGCTTCAAGCGAAAGCTGAACGATTTTTTGACAAGGTCTTCTTAGTACCACTGACTTTATTTCAGATATCTTAACAAACTTTAAAAATTGACTTATTTTCAATACCTATTCGGAGCCTTGTGTGCTACCACATGAATCTGTATGAAATGCTTTTGAATAAATAAATAAATAAATAAATAAATAATAATAAATAAAAAAGGTAATGAAGTTAAAAAAAGTACTATCGGAGAAAAGTCGCAACCAAACTTTCAATGCGTGTTAGTTAAATTTGACAGCCAAAGTTACGATTTTCAAAAAAACTACGTAGGCTAGGCCTAGGCCTACACATTGGGCAAACAAAATTTTCTGGGAATGAAGATTAAGTGACAAACACATTTTTCTGCAAGTAATTACTGTTTGTTATGCTTATTTCAACATCAGGCATACCTACAAACAAGTACTTTTAATTGCACTTCGAGTAAAAAATAAATAAAAAAATCGCCAACTGATTGTTTTTATCCAACCATATTTTAGTTAGTTTAGGCCTAGGCCTATTTATTAATTAGTCCCATACCTATTGTTAGTGCCCACAGAAGAATACAATTGAAAATAGGAATAGCCTACCCGGTAATTCAACTGTGACTTACCAAATAATGCAATGAAGATGCTGGAAATCTCTGCTAACAACCTGAGGCAATTCCTGGGCCATAATCAGGTTCTTCTGGTTCAACTTCTTCATCTTTCTTCCTCTTTTTACTTCTTTTATTCTTCCGTGCTTGTTTGCAGATAGCTGTAGTTGCTGCGTCAGCTTTTCGTACACGTTCGCTGTCAATTTCTTGCAACTGTTGCGAAGTGTTTGATCCTGGTATGCAACCAAGTTCTTCCAGAACTTTTATTTTCCCTACATGCCCATCATTGAATGAAATAAGGTACCTAGCTCAAGGACTTCAAACCCAACGTACACAGTCTTTGGACAGTGCAGCCATACCGTATTGTTAAAACTTTCATTTGCATTTTGTGTTTTACCATGTAGACATTTTTTTAGAAGATTCTCATTACACCTAGTTAAATCTCTGAATATTGGTTTTATGCATAATAGAACAGCCAGTGGCAGAGCATGCTTGTGGGAATATGGTTTACCAGATACGATGCCCTTGTTGTATGGCACCATGAATCTTGTCCTGCAGGGCAGAGTTCATGCTGTGGCTCTTCATCAGTTGAGGCCTTGTGAAAATAGATAGCCCATACAGCTTTCTTCATGTTATTTAGATCACTAGTGTTGTTTCTAATCGCTTGCCCATAGTAATTTTGAATACTATCTATTTCTTTGTCAGTAAGCCTACCATGTCCAGATATCAATTTGTTATCAGATAGTTTTTTCCCTTTATAATCTTTCTTTAGCCGCCGTAGTCCGGAGCCCATTCTCTTTTGAACATGGCCAACACATTCAAGTTTTTCTATTTGAATATTATGGCCATAAGGGACTGAATCTACTATACTTTTGTGTGCCTTACTGTCACCATCCCCCAAGAACTTGGTGTAACGAACTCCACGTGTTTCAAGGGATCGATGGAACAGTTTTACGACACCCGAGGCCTCCATTCCACCACTACTTCCCTCATAGTTCTTCACACAAACAATGTCATGTGCATTTTTCTTTCCCCAGTTTTAGGGTTTAAAGTGCAACCCTGGCAATAATTTGATAGACACTGCACATCTATAACCTTCCCAGTGTCTACACTAGTGAGAGCCACAACTCCATTATGTGAAGTATGTCCACGCTTCTGCCAAGTACCATCACCTGCAACAACCAGGTCTTTTGGGTTTTCACTCTTCATTTTCTTGAATGGCTTCGCTCACAGCAGCTTTCATCGACATGTCTGCCACACTTGCTATGGCCTTGCCTATAACTTTGTTTGTAGGGCCAAATTTGGTTGGAGGATTTGGTAAACCCATTACGGAACAAAGCATTTTGGCTGGTTTTTGTCCACGCTCTATGGTTCGTAACCCATACACAAAACGAATATTAACCTCGGGACCCTGTTCAGTGATTTTAGAGTTTTTAAATTTGAAACTTTCCTTACAATTATCACATTGTAAAACCAGACTAGTACATAGCCCTTTCCTACCTTGCACGTGTTCTACGAGACTTACACTATCACTAGCACCACATCTTTGTGACCACATTCCTTGCAAGAAGTGAACTGACAGATGGCATTGCACAAAATATCCATGTCAACGAGTTGATACCCAGTTGGAATGAGAGTAGGCCTAGGCCTAACCTCTTCTTGAGAACTAGCACTGGCATTATAAGAACCACGGACCACCTGAATTAAATATTTTTCTCCTCGATGAAGAGGACGTTGTAACAACTGGTGTAGAGAGTTCAGGATTTAGGTTATGTTCTTCTCTGGAAGTTGAAGGCCTAGGCCTAGGCCTAGGGCTGGCTGTATTTTCACAGAGCAACACAGTTTCTTCATTTATGACAACGCCTTCTTCATCTTCCGTACATTTAGAAACAGAAAAATATTGATTCCCTTTTGATTTCACTCGCTAGTTGCTTGAATACTTTAGTAGACCTAGGCATGTTCAGTTCAACTTTTGACAGCTTGTCAGCACGAAATCAAAACAAAAACAATAATGGCAGTGGAAATTAATTCATACCATTGTCACCAACACAAATAAGCGGCAGAACTGCAACTTCTAAAATATTCCCCCAGCCTAGGGAAAAACATAAACCCGGGATATTTCAAATCGCACACAGCGAAAGCAAAGTAGAACTAGGCAATCAAATTGAAGTGATGAAAAATGTTATAGGTATAAAGTGCGCTGACATTATATTAGTAACTAACACCTTTTTAGTGACTAATCTATTAAAATCTTGATGTTTTATCCATTTTATCATTATTGGCGACTTATAGATATTAAAAAAAAGAAAATAAAGAGGAGGGTCCTGTAACAATCTCACATATGTGTTGTCAGCTGAGCTACCGGTAATATACTTTGACATCTCTTTTTTTCCTATGCCAAAAGCTTGATTCTTCAATAATTTTTCTTCCTAGCTATCCAGTAAATATGTGCTTTCTTATAGCTTATCCTGCGGTCTATTGTATGCTGAATTATAAATGTCTACCTGCTGTTCCAGTCCAAACGGCCAGCTTACGGCTACGGCTAGTTATACTACCTTTTTACCATGACGACCTGACAAATACTAACTTTTCCAGGTATTTCACAATAATCTGAATTGAGCCTACTTTATAAACATTTCAACTGCATTAAAATACAGTAGATTTGGAAGCAACCGAGCCGAGTGCAATCATCTCCTTCCACCAATGTATCCTATTATTACGTTTACGTACTAGGTATTAGTCCAACCTTACTCTCTCTAGTCGGGGCTTCATAATGCTGCGTCTACAAACCTGCTAGATTAAAAATGCCAAGAGGGTATGGGCAGTAATGAAATGGAAGCTTATCTCTATGCATGATGTGATGACACTAGGAAGCTTCACAAACGCTTTTTCAGGCGCGTTGTTGGATGAGCGTGTTTTTTTAGACGAAAAAAGTGTATAATTATATTGCGATTTCATGAGAAATTATTTTCGATTGCGTCAAATTTACACAATATATAACCATAAATTGAGGTTCTGTGAAAAAATCATTACATCGGATTAAGCATGTAAAGTCCTTTGCAAGTAAGAACCCAGTTCAAGAAATTTCCCTCCTCGTTACACCTCCACTCGGCACGGCTGACAGTACTCGCACGTTGAATGCGGTAGTCCGAAATGACCTATTCATACAGTTTCATGTTAAAACGCAATTTTTTAAGTAGTTAAAATGTTAATTGTCTCATTTATTTCAAATATGGAATTATTAAATTAATATAAATAACTGTATTATCTAAATAAGCTTGAAATGCCGGAATTAATTGCCTGTCGTAATTATTCTGATCGTAACCATGAAAGTACAACTAACGCTAATTACGGCAGTTCATGCTATTTTTAAAATACAAAGTTTATTTTATTTAATTTTACATAATTATTCCATATATTTGAAATAGATGGAAATTAACATTTTATCTCAGAAAAATTGATTCTTAACAATGACACTGGATGATGGGTCATGCGGCTCGCATCCTCAATGTCTCCGAAGCACTGTCAACCCGTGCCAGGGGAGGTGGATAAACGAGGAGGGAAATTCTTGATACCTGGGATTTTTTACTTGCAAAGGATTTAAATTTAAAAAAGTCGAAGAATGTTTTAAAATAAAAAAATCGTAAAATTACTTTCATAAGAAATTAATTTTCGATTACGCTCAAATTCCAGAAATATATTAATTCATAAAATTAAGGTTTTGTGAAAAAATCATGACAATCGGATAAAGCATGTAGGTGTTATAAGTCGAAGATTTTTTTTTTTAAATAAAAAAAATCGTAAAATTGCTATTTTAATGAGAAATAATTTTTCGATTGCACTCAAAAACGTGGCAGTTCTAAGTTCAGAGATTTCGAAGGCCTCAATAAAAGGTTTAGCCGGAATCGTGTGGACAAACACAAAAATACAAAAAGAAAAAAAACATTCTGGATTTTTTTCTCCAGTGTAGTGAAATGGAATGATAATAAATTAAGACAAAAATATTTTCATATTATAAACTTATTTTATTGACATTTTTTAAACACATTTTCTAGTTTTAATAGTATTTTCCAGAATATGGAAAAGAACTATTTGGGAAATAAGTCTGACTTAGAAAACTTGAAGACAAGAGATTCTAAACCTAGGGTAATCATCAGTAAAATTATATTTCCATGGTAGTAGTTACCAACATTGGTAGGTATTATTCAAAATAAAATAACTCGCTTGGTGTTATACCTAACATGCAGTCGACTACTACTATGCAAGAAAATACATTTTCAATAATTTTCAACAAAATTTTGTACCAATAAACTGTTATTTTGACAAGTAAAGAATACTACTATGAGTCTTGATTTAAGTGGAGATGTTGCGTGTGTGGAACACGTCAAGAATACAAACTTAATAAAGAGATGGCTAGTACAATATTTGAACGATTCTAATTATCCGTGTTCTTGTTCATATAGAATTGTTAAGAAACAAAACATGTCTGTTCACATGAAATGTATCGTCAACATGTCGGCTGGATGCGAATCGCTCAAAACACATTGCGACAATTAAATAAAATTGTTTAAGAAATTAATAAGTGTATTCATTTCAGGTGCAAACACACTGTCTTAACATTTCACACAAACGAGAGCACGGACATTATTTTGTAAATTTTTCTTGCTTATGTCCATTATCATTTAGCTATACGAGTAAAAGTAAAGAGTATTGATAAATTCTCTTTATGTTAAAGTTAAATTAACATCTTTTGTTTATATACTGCTATAACTAGTTAACTTTATACTATGTATTGCACATAAAAGTATATTGCCTTTGACTAAGGCCTTAAGTATTTCATACTAACAAGAAAAGCTATTAGCTAGTACATTTTAACTGTCAAATAACTAAGGGTCATATTATCATACATGAAGATGGAAAATAACAGTGCAGGACACAATTTGGAAAACAATAACGATATTGCACCAAATACATGGGATTACCTACTGTTATTTTCTATCTAACACAATGAGCTGTTTACAAAGCTGCACTTGTTACAATACCCAACAACCCGAAGATATTATTCTGCGTGTCACAATTCTGTTCCTAGCGCCAGCGCAAAGTAAAACACATACACACATTCCATTCATAACGCAGTCGATTGAGAGCGTAAATAAGCAAGTGTAGCAATGTATTCTCAATAGGCTTAACATGCATTACTTAGAAATTATAGTTTATACACTAAAAATATTAATTATAAATAGTGCTTGATAAATTGGTTGCGAGTAAGAGACTAATAAATCTGATCGATAACTTTTCTCACAGTTAATACAAGATAGGGCAAGCTAGAATATAGTCTGTCTGAGCACAATATGAATAAACTATAATACAAACTAAGAAGCTAAACATATTTTATGTTTGGTAAAACTCAAAATTTTGAATTTTTTCATAGTGCCACATTTTTATCTATGCATAAACATTCTTACGAACTCATTGACATAGTTATTCAATATTAAATTAAGCGGCTTACAGTGTTATATCAACAAAATGTTTATTTTCTGTCGATAGGAATTATATTTCGAACGAAAGAATTTGTAAACATGAGAAACTAAGTTATTTTTACTTAAAATCTATACCATTTGATATGGTTACATACACTAGGCCTACATTATCATAATCAAATGTATCACTTTTTAAATATGTTATAGACTATCTATTATAGTTCAATCTCTACTTCATTAACATATAAATTCATCAAATGTAATATAAAACAAGAGCAATGTAGTAAGCTTTAGGAGTATTTGTACCTACCTACACTGCTATCTTTTACATTATATTAAGGCAAGTTTGATAAAAAATGTAGCGTAGAGTAATATGCATTCTTGGATTGGCTATTTATATTTTATAATAATGCAGTAAGATAATGCTTTGTATTTTGATATGCATACGTCTCGTTTGCTCCAGCAGTCTTTTCTGAGATTTGTGTAGGCTAAAACGAACACAATATGGGCTATTCAAAATTGTTGTATAGAACATATTGCGTCTTGGAGGCATACAACACAACAGACAACACAATATTATACAATATAGAACTTATAATAACAATATAGTAATATTATAAGCTTGGGGATGTACAAACAATTAGTTTAGCATTTCTTCTGTCTTAATAATAATGTTCATATACTAAATAATTAAAATGCACCTAACTAGGGTTATATTTATAGGAACAAAGAAATAGCAAATCATTGGATAAACTAACAAAATAATGCTCTTATATTTTGCCTTTAGTTAGGTTGGAGTTGCCTCCAGATGCAGTGAGTCACCAATCTATTTCGGCCATCACTGCTATCAGTTCAGAGAAAAGAGGCAAACACTCTGAAAATGTTCCCAAAGAGAAATACTGTTTTTAGTTTTAACATAAAGATTTATTTAGAAAATTCTAAAAATAGAATTGGTAATAACAAAAGCATCTTTTCTAAATAAATTTAGCCTAAAACAGAGGTTAATGTTTTGTGACATATTGTATGCATACTCATTGACGTTAAATATTGAATTTCATTCAAGAACAATAAATATTAATTTAGAATATTAAGTTATCAGTCAGATATTAGTTTTAAGACTATTTACAGTCAACGTTGATGCTAATTGTTTTACTATATCTCGGCAACCACAAACTTAAGCAAGGCAATGCATAAAAACAGAATGGGAAGCTTGTGCGAGCTTACTGTTAAATACAGAACAGTACCTATCTCAAGCAGCTTTACAAATCTAACTATGAATACAAATCTTGTAACTCTAAATCGATGCAACAATGAAACGTATAAACATAAATAAAAGGCACTTGGAATGCATTCGAGTTTTACAACTCTCAAATTATGTCATGAATTGAAAAGCACTGTACTCCATTTAATCCTACAAACTGATCAACTTTGTTGACTAAATTATTGTCTCGACTATACAGAATCATTATTTTCTTAATTATATTTACAAATTTTTAGATGAATGTCAAGTATCATTCAAACTATCTGTACTATAAATGTTAAAATGACTATTATTATTGATTAAAATAATTCTCATTTACAAAATAACACTACTATTCAATCCTACTTGCTAAGCTAAAAGTCTTTAATAATACCAAAGAAGCTTCACATTAATGTATTGTTCCTCCTTCTCGTTTCAATTAAATAATAAAAACACTATCAATTATTCGAGGTTTTGTAGCTTAAATCATTTTACTCATTCCTGTTGGATCGATGCTAGTCTTTGGTATATTAAACTCTAGTACTTCTTGACGCACATTTCATTATCTGCAGTTATGCATAGTTTTATCGAAAAACATTTGATCTAAATACTACTTTGGAAGACAACGGCGATATTTGTTGTTTCGTTCATAGTACTTAAGTATGGATCACTGAACGCTCGTTAAAAACAAACAAATAATAGCATATATTATGCATATACTATATAGTAAACAATGAACAATATAAAACTGTAAGGACAACTAATTGAACTTATCTAAAAACTCTTTGCACAATAATTGGCTTTTTCATATGTATTGCATGGTCATGTAACTTATGAAGAGCACAACCTCCCAACATTCATCATATGTTTTGCAAATTAAATCTGCGTAATCTCGTTCGCCTAGCTTAGGCCTACTTTGCAAGAGGAAGCTGGTCTTAAGATGCATGTACCTATTCAATTCAATTCAATAATACACCAATCTTTTATCTGTTAATGTAAATTATGAAAAATCATACAGAGATCTTGTACACAAAATAAAGTGTACCAACTTTGTAAGGTTTGGGCGGGATTGTAGGAAATGTGCAGTACATCACATACATTCGTAAGTTTTACGACTGACGAGTAAGTCGCATATGGTATATGTTCTAGAATCTAAACAAACATATGCAATAGAAAATTGTACATCGAATGCAGCAGGCATGAAAATATACAATCAGAATTATGGGCAAGTTAACCATCCACAATGTCAAATGGAAAGACTACTTGTTTTTATTCCTTGTGAAAGCATATAGGTATTGTTATAGTTCCTATGAACAACATAATAGCAGAATTACAATTTATGTTGATATATACCAATGCCATTTTAGACATTGAATTTATTGTTTAGCAGCTGCAAAATCCCACTACTATACAACAAACTTCGGTCACAACTTGAAGTGTCAAGTTTGACGGCAATGCACAAATAAACAACACTCATTCTTACACCGACGACAACTGTCGGCGCTTTTTCATGACATAAAAATAATAAATATCAATAAAATGCTTCTATGTACTTGCTTGCTATCATGCATTGACAATCACTTTACAACGTTTTTTCTAGAGATAATCTACGGTCGGTCGGAATCAGACCATGAATAATTCGATGTAACGGTTTCCGACGTTGTGTCGATTCTTCTCGTGAATGGCTCGTTCGGCGTCCATACGCGTTGGAAATGCTACCAGGGCCTCCCCCGTTGGACGTCCATCGCCCGTACGCTGTAGCTGTATGCATTCGGACGTTAGCTGTTGGCAGATGCAGTCACAAACATCTGCAGGTTAAACACACTTCTAAGACAACATGGTAAGAAACCGACACGGGAAGACATGTTTTATAATAAGCCTGTCTAATTCTTAATAACCTGCAAGTCATTATGAGCCGCACATCTGAATTTAATATTATCCTGTAAGTTGATTAAAATGGATTCTTTGAAACTCACTCTAGTCAGGGGCGTTTTAACGCACAGGCCCGGTAGGCCCGGGCCTAGGGCGCCGGACAGCGCCCCCCGACCCCTGATTAATTTACTACAACACTCAAAACGGTGGGGGAAAAAAAGAAAGTGCTACCGCGATTCTTCGCGAGTGGTCTTCAAACAAAAATTATAAAACATAATCCACTCGCAGTGTGGGTGCCTAGTTCTGCTTATTCCCTAAATTTCTTCATCAGAACGTGTGTATAGCCGAATCACTTTTTTTTTTTTTTTTTAGTCCAACGCATTTACCATTTCTTTTCGTGCTCTACACATAGATGGGAAATACTTCATAAATGGCTGACAGCCGACAGGCAAATAGTCCGTTGTTAAAAGCCTTTCTCGTACTCGATGGTCAGCTCGTGCCGAAGCCTGCAAAGCTCTATAGCTAGTGCTTCTCAGAAATTGTCTTTGCATAGAGGAATTTTGCAAGGATCGCACAGGAAAGTTAGCTGCGAGGAAAGAAGCTGAAAATATTGCAACAGAGCTACTGCTAAAAACAGCCAGCATAGCTATATTTTGGAATTTTGAAATGGAACGATTCAATATCACTAGTCGCCACTAGTAAAACACTAAAATCTGTTGAGATAGATATTGGATATGTTGTCTTGCTGCATGAAACTCTTGAGGAATATTTGAAACAAGTCCGCGATAGTTATGATCTAAAACGTGTCAAAAACTACTGCAGATCGACGATGGGCCAAGAGCGTCTGAATAAACTATCAATACTCGCCATAGAAAGTGGCATAACATTTCCTACCACCGTATCACAAAGGAGTTTGTGGAAAAAACGCAAGAAGCCTTTATAAAAATACCGACGCCGAGAGTTGACTTAGATGAAATCAGGTAGTCCTGAGCATTTTAAATCCGATGCTGGCGATGCAACCCACTATTTAATAAGGGGGGGGGGGGCGCAGCAGAGTTTTGGACCTATGGGCGCCAAACTTGTTAAAACGCCCCTGACTCTAGTAAAAACTAATTCTATTATGTTTAGAGATTTGCAATCAAATGCTGGATAGATCTAATTCTTCTTAGACTATTGATAGTTATGAAACTACTACCTACACATATTAATATTTTTCCCTCTACAATAATAAATATCTACCTATTCATAGTTAAATATTAATCCGATGTAAATACATCCACTTGATTGTTTAGTAGAGCAATATTTCACATTAAAAGCTGCCTCTTGTTTTTTAATGGTTGATGCCATTTGCTTGTAACAAATGTCAGTCAAATTGATAAATAAAAAACAAATATGTATAACAATTAACAATAAATAATAAGTGTTTGGAAAAATGCAGGATTATTGATTTAGCAGCAACATAAAAACACCAATTTTAAGTGTCCAACAAAAGTCTTCTACCGATATGGTTAACAAAATTCTATGTTACAGGAGCTATATACACACTGTAGTTTGTAATGGTTATTGAATCCCTTTTGATACACCAATCCGAAGCAAACAGCACCAAAGTAGACCAACGACCACTGTTTTAACTCTTTACCACACAACGAAACCCGCCTCTATTACCCAATGAAAACTACTTAAACATGTCAACAGCCTCCACCACAGGTACAGTCATAAAGGAAATTCAATCAAAGTAATGAGTGTTGAAAAGTACATTTTAGTCAAAATAGTGAAGCACATTTCAGTAGTATTCAAGTTATAATTTTAAAATATTCTTATTAAGATTTGATACAATATTTTTATTTCACAAGCGGGTCGTACGATAACGTACGTCCGTTGACATTGTAACTAGGTTAATTTACATTATGTGGGTTAATAATGATTATATTAACAAGTGAGATTTGGTAAATGATATAGTAGGCCTAGAGCAACATTTGCCCTACAGTTGCTAACATTTAGACATCGATTTCCTTTAGACTATAACTGTACCACTATGCTTCTAGTTCTACCGCTACTTACTTCACACGCTCCAAAATCCAAATATAGCATCATAACATTGCCAATGGCCATTCAATATACATACCTTTGAGAGTTTAACAACTTACATGTAAAAGTCTTTCTTTCAATTACGTACAAACTTCACTTGGATAAGCCCCCCTACTTAGCACATAAAATAATACATTACAAAATAATGTACTGTACCGGTACTTTGTATGCATGAATACTCAAGTTTTAATTTAAATACTCTTAAGAGTACATCTATGAATGGCAATTGCAATTGATATACCACAGAAGCCTCATCAAATTAGCACCATATGCCATATATATAGCTGAGTATGTAGGTTAGGTAGTAATTAATCAATTATTCCATTCAATTAAAAATCACCAGTAAAAAATTTGCCTGCAAGTTGAATGTTAACCTTGTAAAATGTTTGCCATTTTATATTCAATGAAAAATGTAATTGCCATGCACCAATTTTACCCCTTAATCAGATAACATAAAAAGTAGGCCAACACAAATAATTAATTGACTATAGTTCGAATCAAATATAAAATAATAAAGTTTTTCGTACATCATCGATGATTTTGTTATAATGATCAGGTTTCATCAGCTTGGGGAACTACAAAATGGTTTTGTTACATTGGCTATTTTGTTAAAATGACTTAGTCTTTTGAATGTATCTATGTGGACGACAATTGTTATGTAGGTGTACACCACTGTTCAGAAGTATATCAAGCGTAATCTTTTACCGACACCACTGAAGATAACTTGGAAAATCTCGGATTTGTTCTAAAAAGCACATTTAAAAGTAACATCAAGTTAGCACTAAATACCCTACCCCCAGGGAATGGGCAATGATTTAACGGCTTGCTTATTATTTATGTCACTAGGAAAACTGGCCTTAATTGCTAATGCTTTCTACACTAGAAATATGCCTGTGCTAAGGTTATGCTAACATTGTTTAAATATTAACTACGCCCTGGGCCCAGTGTTTAAAGTCACAACAGGCCAAATGCTAAAGTAAAATAGGTCTGCCATGATTTCCCACAGCCTGTTAGATGACGTCAGCCAGTGATAGCTCTGTGAATATAGGGCACCGAGCGCCAGAACGAACCGAATATTCATGATCGAGATCGATAACGGTAGGTATCTTCCAGACCCCTTTATTTAAATATGAACGTGGGTGTACACTGTACGTTAAGGACAAATACTGCTTGGACATCAGGGATATGTTTTGACTTGTTTCTTTTTATACTGGATGTACAACACAAGAGTATCAACAAAAAATTACAATATTTGAACACAAAAAATCAGAATTTCTAATACGTACATGGTCTAGTTAGCCCATGATATCAAATCAAAATCAGCCAACTAAATATTCGGAAGTTATTCAATTCACTAGAAAAGAAATGAATAAAGAATAATTTCAGGCTTATATTTGCAGTTTTAATCAGAAAATGCAGAAAAGGCAGTTTTCCTTACATAGGCCTGCATACCATTGAATATTCATTGTGTGTGTAATGTTACAAATTCATGGTGATTTTATGAAATAAATTCCAATCCCACTATAATGCTAATTTAATGAGGCTATAACCTTAAAACCATAACGAAGGACAAGCTGGTATTTGATTAGATTGGACAAAGACACATAAACGGCCACCACAGTCCTAATCCGTACAATAACAGATCTTAGCGAGTACGTAATAGGTTGTTACCTTTTACTATTACGTGATTTAATGTCTTTGTGTTGAGTGAATCCAGGTACCATTGCCTAGAATATTAAGACGGTTAGAATAGAGGTGCAAGTAAGAATGCCAGTGTTGTCCAATCTTGATCATTAGTATCCTTCAAATTAAATTAGATACCATCTCATTGTTACAAGTAGTTACAACAATTGCAAGGGTACACCCCATCCAGCTATTTCCCCCTACAACAAAAGCTCTTGACAGAAAGGCAATAAGTTTGTAAAATAAGCTACAGTTGATGCCGCACGACAAGGACAATAAAGTAGGTTTCAAAATAATACTTTTCGTTTGTAAGGGTTCTTAAAAGTCTTGAAAGATGACTTCATGATTCTACAAACATGGAAGATATTTTCACAATACATTTTAACATATGTAAATCAACCCAGAAATTACAAAATCCATCTCAGCGGGGTATGGATGGATTTTGTAATTTCTGGATTGATTTACATTTAATCAATAATTAATTACACCTACGGAAGTGTTTCCCGATGAATCAAATTGAGAAATATTTTAACTTCTTGTCAATTTGTCTATGACTTTCTAATTTTTATAAACAAAAATTATCCCAACCAAAAAATAATCCCATATTGACTTTTTATTAGCTGGAGTTAAAGTTGCACACCTTAGAACACTTAGTAAATAGATGGAATGTTCTGTAGGCCTACCATTATTGATCTGGATTTGTTGCAGAATTTAGATTAATATCATACAAGGTATGAAAAACCAAAAATACCAATAATTGATTACATTATACAGTTATAAGCAAAGAAGAAAACTCCTAGGGTATCAATTTAATTTGAAAGATTGGAAACCAGCCCATAACAGCACTCCCTATATTTTGCAACTTGTGACGTGTAAAATCGTCGGATATTGTTGAAATTTTATGGGCCAAAAATACCAAGCAGCGTAGAGAGCTTTAGTTTGGTTTTTAATCATGAAATCTGTGCAATTTGTTTTTGTCCTCCTTAATTAGAAAAGTTGTAGAATCAGTAATTTTAATTTTGCCAAATTCCAACCAAGTATTCCATAGGCAGTTGCGACTAGAATTTCCCAAAAAATTAATTCAACGCAAGTAATATAAACTCATTCGTGTTAATTACCCATTTGTGGAACGTCAGCTATATAGCCCACATTTTATGTAACAAATCCAAATTGACATTCTTTGAGATCATGAATGAGTTTGTTTCTCATTATTGACATTAGATTTGAATATTATTGTATGATATTGAAGATGTTTTGGCCAATAAAAAAATGTCTTCATAAGTCAGCGGAAATTACGTTAATTTCATGTTACACAAAAAAGCTCCAATAACAAAAAACAGGGAATGCTGTTTAACATGCACTGTGATTTCTACAAGAGTGTAAACCCCTAACCTCAGGAAAACCACGAAAGAAGTTGAGTATGTCCGCCACATTAGCCGAGTATGGTAGACCTTGCATGATTACCAGCGTGGTTCCTTGCGGCGCGGGTGCTACTGACGGCTGGATGTGGTAGTACGATGTGGGGCTGACGGGCGGCGACGGATACGGCCAGTAGAACACGGGCGGGTAGGCGAACGTCGGCCGGGGGGCGGCTACCAGCTGGGGGGGGACGAAGGGCGAGAACGTCGCGCCCCCGGGACCGTACGGCGGAGGCGGAGGTAACATTGTACCACCTGCGGGGGGAGAAATTCCCCAGTCAAGGAGAGAAATGAGTCAAACAAGTTATAGTTACTAAATGAAGATTAATTAAAATAATATTATGGAAACTAAAAATATCAATTAAATGTAAGCATTATTATTTATTCTAATTTCAAACACATTTTAAAGGAATAACTTTTTTTTTAAAGTGGAAATTGTTGAGGACATTTTTTTAATAAAATTTGTATAAAGAATGAATTTTCAAAGATAAACATGTATGTTTAACATTATATAAAATTAATTTATGATTAAAGAATGGAAAAATAGCACAAAGAACACAAGCTTTAAAGTAGTATTCACGATTTGCAAACAATTAAATAATAAGTGACAAAAGGGTGAAGTTACATAATGGCCAATGGGACAGATTGAAAATACTCCACACAACGCCCAAAATATGCGAAGATGATGAAACTTAACATAATAAACAAACATTAAATTAGTATAATACTTTCCGAGGTTTCCAAGTGCAGATTTAAGATGTGCAAATAGTTAAGTGGCTTGTTAAGCTGCCCAGTTAAGTTAATCTCAAGTAAACAACTATGTAGGCCTATATCCTAACCCAAACCACAAGCTACCAACAACAAAATATGTGCATTTTTCTTTCCAGATCAATCGTACAATATTTTACTACTGTGCGTGAAATAAAATTTGATTTGAATAAATGCTAAGCACATTTAAATTTTTTTCTTTGAAACCATAACGTTAGATAAATAAGATATGAGAAACTAAATTGAAATCACAATCACCAACTACAATATGTATATTTTAAACAATTGCTAAATAAATAGTGTAATTTCTAAGCAAGTTTAAAATTAAGTACTATTTAAAAGGCTACCAATGCCAAAAATAATTATTTAAGAGCATATAGGACATGCATTTTAGGCAAATTGCTGATCGCTCGGCTAACAGACACAACAGTTGTTTGAAACTTTACACAGATTATCTTGAAAGTGGAAATAAAGGGCTTGTCAAACTTTTCTTTAAATTATCGGGAAACAATTTTTCATAAATACTGTAAATTGTATCTACAAATTTGGATATTGTTAAAAAGCCGAAAAATCAACCATTTCCAGGCTTTTTTCTGGCTATAACATGATTATAATCTATGAGCAAGTCTAGGGCTGTCCATGAATGCTTTCTGGACAACTATGTAAAGTCTCATTAACGTTGGGTGTTTCCTGGCCAAACGAATAGCTATTTACAAACTATCAATACGTGTCCTATTCCTTCTTAAAGAGAAATCAATCAATGAAATCAATGAGTTACCACCATGTCACGCGTTGTGTTATTAAGTCAGTCAGAGATGTGGGCGGATCGTGCACCAGCTACTAGTCCACCAAACCAACACTGCAGGCGATCACACAATTACAATATCACCTGGCACAGAAAGAATAGCCAGAACAAAGCGTCCTCAATCAGTGGGTAAACAAAATAAAGCTTGACGTGTCTTCTGGAAGTGTAGCCAGACAAATTTTTTAAATGCTAAAAATTTTACAATTGCGATAAAATGTCTCCACAAATCATGTTAGTTTAAGTGGCACGTAAACTTTTATTCTATAAAGAGGTCTGAAGCAACCAACGCTGACGTCACCGGTGGGCGAATTGAAGACAAAGAACGGCACCCAATTTAAAATACTGATCGCTCATTGGCTTGCTATGAAACAAATGCAGTTGTGAGCACATGGAAATTCCATTTAAATTTGGCACTTCAATGATAGTTAACTTCTCATTCAAGAAACCATGTCAAGTCTTATTCAGTTAGAAAATTACATTTCCTACTAAAATTAGTTTTAATGTATGAATACACATGGAGCGTAAAGCAAATACATGCACTTATAGCCGTTATCTTGATAAGCTTGCTTCAAAGTTGGTCAGAGCTTATGATTGCTGCAGGATATAAGTAATACTACTAGCAAACAAACAATATATGATACACGCACATGCATCTCAATAAATCTCGCAACACAAATCCTCGAAATATTTTACTGAATGCAAGGCTGGTGTCGTAAGGTATACGTTGCCTACGGGTTAATGAGGCCTTACTTTTGACGAACACGAGGCATCAGGTTATCTAAATATATTTGGAAACCACTGGAGGAGCATATTGGTGAAGTATGCGAGACAAACGTTAGCTTAAAACGTTAACTAAATGTTGTGTACGTAGTGTATCAAATTATTAAGAAACGGGCATGAATAATTCTTCATTCCCCCAAGCAGCTTCCAAACATATAAGGGTTAGTAGTGTAGTTTGTTGGCTACACCCAAATTAGTTATAAATCCAAATTATAAAAAAAATCTCGAACAACTGCGATTCAAATAACAGTGTGCTAAAACATAATTACACATTATCATTCCAAAAAAATGTATATTTTGGTTCAGGTTAAGGCTGTTCCACTCTGTTTTTCCACTTTCTAAAATATGCAGCTTTGTAAGAATGTAGTGAATTAAATTGAAACCTGACACTATTAGAACACCAAAACAATTTTTTTCAAATTTTTCTGATCGGGCACCCGGCAATTATTGCATCTTCAAAATAGTTTCAAACTGCAATTGCATCTAGCACATCGTTCAAACAAAGAGAAAACACTTTACACTTTGGTATGTTCCCCAAATTTCTTAGATAACCGGTAATTTTTGTCAATTTGTATCGGAAAACGGAAAAATTCGCAAATTCGCAGGCGACACGGGTCCGAAAAATCATATGTTTTATCTTTGTTAAACTGAAGAAAAACAGTCAAACATTAATGTCACAGAAACACAACTATCTGCATTGAACGATGTGCTACATGAAATTGCAGTTTGATACTATTTTGAAGATGCAATATTTGCCGGGTGCCCGATCATAATAATTTGAAACAAAATGTTTTGATGTTCTTATAGTGCCAGGTTTCAATTTCATTTACTATATTTTTACATAGTTGCATATTTCAGAAAATGGAAAAACAGGGTGGATAACCATGCAAATGAAATAAATTTAGAATAATTCAGTACAAATCGTAATCTGAGAGGTAAAAAGCAGCCAAGAGGAATAAGCACATCGTAAAACTTGAAATACACTATGTAGACCCAATAGTATTCAAATTAATTCAAATACTGTAGGTACTCAAATTATTAACAAAAAATACACACAAAGCAAAAAGTTTGAAAGCATTATAGAAGGACATTTGCAAACATCACTACCTATTAAGTACCTTAATATAAGTTAAATAAATAAAAACCAATACTTTTCTAACAAACAAAACACAAGCCCACAGTGGTAAAAAGCTAAAACAAAGAATCCTGCGGCAACCATAAGCCAGGGGCCATACTTTCATGTGAGCTAGATAGAAGTTGATAGATTGTCAGCCTACCTTATACCAGATCGTCCCAAGGGCAAGGGTCGCAGCATAGCAACGTGTCACTAACTTGCACTTTCAATAATGGAAGATCTTAACACCATGATAGACAACAGGTATAAACAATCGAGAGCCCGTCTACAAACTCTAGCATGTTTTCTAATGCAGCGTAACCTTTCGTTAACTCTCGCTGTCCGTTAGATCGGTCTGAAAGTGTTGACGAAAGGTTCAGGCTGCAAATGTTAACATGATGAAAGTTGTCCCTCATATGCCAAACAGTGGTATCATGCAATAGGTTGATTAGTTACTGATTAGTAATAGTAATTAAATTGCATTACTACCTGCATTGTTTTAATATTTTAGATAGAAGTCAAACTTGACAATTTTGATTCTTGGAAGGGTTTCAAGTTTCAATATATAAGCACTCTTTCAACGGTAAAAAATACTAAATAGCATATTATTCAATTGGAAATATCTTGGAAGGAGAAGGAAAATCAGGGAGACCACATATTGCTCTATTAAAAATGTGTCATCCTAAATTACTGTCTCAATATTTAGTTCAACGCAAATTGAGAAGACTATAATAAATTTTAAAAAATATATTATACAGTATATATATATATGTTATGTTACACTTTACGGAAATAATCACGCTATGTTGGATGTTTAAAACAAATATTTAATTAAAACTTCAACGTTTCAGAAGACTAGGCTTCCATTTTCAAGAAGAGTTGGTATCACCGCCTGCTCGAATGGGATGAACCCAAATAGACTGCCTGTTTTGTGAGCCAACATTTCGGTCCTAATCACAGTCGATGAAAGAAGATTTTTGCGCCGTAACTAGCACGCTCTGTTGAGTTTATGAAGAAACACAACAGGTTTTGTTTACCGACACACAGTCACACAAACACAAACAGTGCAACCAGAGATCTTAGATAAAGGTTTTTAGTTGGAGCTTCTTTGCAACTTCAAATTGTTTGGCGCAAAGAGGCGCCGTAGCTAGCGCTTTCTTGCGGAATTCTTACAAAGCTCTGCCTTTTGTTGGTCAATTATTTAACATGGGAAAATGACTCACAAAACAGGCAGTCTATTTGGGTTCATCCCATTCGAGCAGGCGGTGGTTGGTATAAAACAATAAAAACAAAACATCAGCAACACAATAAAAATATAAACAAACTTAACCGCCTTACAAAGGCAAACCAAATAGTAAGTACAAAATCAAATCAGGTGCAGTGAAAACTAGTCTTCTGAAACGTTGAAGTTTTAATTAAATATTTGTTTTAAACATCCAACATAGCGTGATTATTTCCGTAAAGTGTAACATAACATAAACTATGAATCACGAAAGCCTACAACAGAACATATATATATATATGTTAGTACTTAAGACAGAAATTAAAAAAGTGACTACACCGGGGTTTGAACCCGGGACCTTAGCTTACCGGGCTATGCTCTTACCAACTGAGCTATGCGGCCACCAATTTAAAACTGTCTAATATATAAACTGTCTAATATATATATATGCTGAATAAAAAAGTAATACAAGGATATCTGATTGGAAATATCCAAAGAACAAACTTTCAAATATGTATGAATCAATGTAATATATTAAATACTAATGAATTTAACTACTACTAATACCTACATAATTAATAATTCATGTTGGAATCATACTGAAATACGGTATAACAGCGAATTTAAATTTGAAGGCTGTACACACCAAACTTAGTAGTCTAAGTATAGGCAAAGAAATCATATCATAAGTAGGTAACAAAACAAGCAAAGCATTATCACGGTGCGTGGCAGAAAAAGCTGCAATAAAAATGGAATGTTGCGTCATATTTGTTGCCATTCAGATATTTAACCACTAGTTTGTCTGCAGTACATGCTGCAAACACCTCGTTTATCAAATTGTAATGTATATTTTAATAGGCGATTTAAAAAATCACTAGCACCCTCTATATCGTGCACAAGCATTATTGGTAAGCACACTAAAAGCTTGGGTGTGTGACGGACTGCGATGATTGTGTGGGAGGCGCAGTCAGACGCACACCCGAGCAAATTGCATTTTGTGTGTTTGACGCCATGATGCTTTGTGCGCAATATAGAGGACATTAGTGGTTTATAAAATAGTAGTATATTCCTTCCCACCACATGTGGATGTCTAGTTTCAGTCCACGCATATGTTCCCACACCCCTAAGGTGCATTAGTAGGAGATTAAGTGTAATCTATTCACATAATTAGAATTTTATCATTTTTTCAATTTCTATAAGAATGATAATGAGTAAAAAATATGAATAAAGGCATTTGAGTAAAAACAATAAGCGTACTAGTTAAGTATGAGGTAAACTGGCAATACAAAGTATACATACATTCAATAGATTAACCTTAACACCTACAGAAGACAGAATAGTGCTGGAATTATAAAAAATACCTGTGACTACCAATTTGAAAACCCTCCACAGTACCAAAATTGTCATGCTGATGCTGTTTATGCAATACTCTATTGGATATACAAGTGCGCTCATGGTGTTAAAAGGTAAGGGTACCACGACCAGACCGTTCCCACACAAATAAAACCATTTGGCTGGAAACAAATTCACAAAAATTGTAGTATTTATTAAGATATTAGGCAAATTATCAATTAAGTCCTTCATCCTTACAATAATCATACAAAACATACGGCACAGTACTACAACGTTCATTTGTTACCTTTCACTAGGAAAACAGGCTTACAAAAATATAGCTGCCAGTTTCATTTTGTAACTCAAAAATCAAAAATATGTTCAGTCATGCACCTATGACCACTTAAAAGACTACAAAATACAAACAAAATCAGCTGCCTTAAAATAAAAGCAAGAGGAAGGTTTTAAATCAAGAGATCTTGAGAACATTCTTCTAAAGGCCTACTGATTTGAGAAACACAAAACATAATCAAAAATCTCTAGCCTAATCTATTCTAGAGGTGTATGGGCATTAAAAAAACTGGCAAGGTGCTTAATTCTAATAGGCCTGATCATTGAACTGCCCTAGGAAGGACAAACACATTTGCAAGTTAAAGTTTCAGCATACATGTGAGAGTTAAGTGTTAAAAGGAAATAAAGTTGCACAAAAAGCTACAGAAACTGGATTGGTCAACATTTTGAGCCTGTCATACACCCAATTTAAGGAGAATGGAATGAGAAACTATTGCTTGATAGAATAGCCAGACACTTGAATGAAGGTAAAACTAGGGGTGTGATAAATTGTACTTGCGTAAACGTTGTAACGCTTTTATTAAACAATATCAATTTTTTGGAAAAACCAACCAAGAGTGTAATTCTTTTCTTGGCTTGTATTATTAGAAAATGCATTTTGAAAAATGCATTTATGCATGTTACTATCATTGTTAACATAAACGACAACAAATAAAGAAGAAATTTTTTTCAAAGGCTAATCTTAATTTTTCTTCAAAATTCTTGGGATAAACAACATTTTAAGAGCGTGTATTAAACCTTTAAATTTACCACCCCTAGGTAAAACGCAAGCAGAATCTTTAAAAGTAAGTGAAACGGTACTGTACTGTCGAGAACAAATAAAAACAATCACTCTAAAGACTTCCCAAAGTGTTAATACCAATTATTACAGTTGCTTTTTAAGGTTCGGAATTTGCAAAGATACCACTCCAACAATACCAAGGAAGTTAACAGTTTTGAAGTTGGAAGGATTAGACAAAGTTTTAGTAACATAATATTTTAGTTGCATCTACATTTGAACCGAATTTGTCCCCCAAAATAACTGTAATAATTGCCAGAAAAAGTACCTATACAAAATAAAATATGTATAAATGTTATAAAAAGTACATTAATCAAAAATTGCAATTGAAAAAACCAATCCCTAAAGCAACTTTAGCTGGAGGCAAATATTACAAAACAAAATGTTACCAATGTGCAAATCGGAGAAAGTGTGCCACGTACCTTCTATGAGCAGACACCCCTAAGAATACACATATCCCAAACAACAATAGGCCATATCAACAGTGTCACTTTACCTAGCTAAGGCACCCATTCTCCACTCATAGCCATTATATTATTGAGCCCAATCCAAAATAGTGTTAAAGGGTCAGTTCCACAATGCAGTAGTAGTCTACCAAGTTTGACACAAAATCTCACAAATTGGAGAGGGCGGTGACCGAGCAACGTCTTCCAGTAGGGAATCGTGAGACGGAGAAATCAACATCGTACCACAGAGTATTGACAAGGTGAAGTGAAAATAAGGGAGAGCATATTATTTCAGAATTTAATTTGAAATTAAATCCCAGTAAAATATTTATCTATCTTTTTTCAACTAGGTACTGTATTTACAATATGTTATCATTATTGCAAACTACTTTTTGGAGAGGCGGTGTTATTTTAACCAACATATCGATTAGGTGGGAGAAGTTATCATTCCGAATTTGTTACAAAAAAGTTGTAACTTGATCTTTTAACTATCTCTGAAACCACAAAATGTTGCTTTGTGTAAATTATGTATTATTATTTAGAATGTGTATCAATGGAATGTAACATTAACATTATCATTTCAGAGAGAAATATATATCAACTCAAGTTACACTTACAGAAGTGTAAGTAAGAAAAAGAACACACAAATATGAATTCTCTACACTAGAACACGGTTTACCTTGTCGGAGAACTGTAATAGTAATACTAGGAAAACGCTTAAGTCCCGCCGCGTTGTTGGATGAGCGTATATGGTGCATTGAGATGCCATGAGTTACGCGGATTTTCTGTTGTTCTGTGAAAAAATCATTACTTAGTTGAAGATTTTTTTTAATTAAATTAAATTAAATAAAAAATTAACTTAATTTTTATTATTAAATAAAACAAAATAAAAAATTAACTTAATTTTTTTAATTAATCGTAATTTTTTAAAAAGAAAAAAATCGTAAAATTGCAATTTGTATAAGAAATAATTATTCGATTGCGCTCAAATTAACACGAATATATTAATTCATAAAATTAAGGTTTTTGTGAAAAAATCATTACAATAAGATAAAGCATGTAGGTGTTATAAGTCAAAGAATTGTTTTAGAAAAGAAAAAACCCGTAAAATTTTGATTTTCATGAGAAATAATTTTTCTATTAGGCTCAAATTTCACACGAATATTTCAATTCATAAAATTAAGGTTCTGTTAAAAAATTATTACAATCGGATAAAACATGTAGGTGTTATAAGTCGAAGAAATTTTAAAAAAATCGAAAAAAATCGTAAAATTGCGTTTTTTATGAGAAAAAATTTCCCGATTGCGCTCAAAAAACGTGGCAGTTCTAAGTTCAGAGATTTCGAAGGTCTCCATAAAATTTCATCGCAATCGGAGTATCGGTTTAGCCGGAATCGTGTTAACAAACACACAAAAATACAAAAAAAAAAAAAAAAAAAAGAAAAAAAAAAAAACATTCCGGATTTTTTTCTCCAGTGTAGTCAAATGGAATCTTCGCTTCGCTCGCTACGCTCGCTACGCTCATCCAAAAATCACATTATTAGGAAATCATTGTCTAGTTAGGTATAATTAGTCAACACAACAATCAGTACTGAGTGGCACGCTGCAAACTCCCCATCCCATCCCCAACTAGGTGCGTAGACATTAGACAAGGTAGAAACAAAGCCATGCATTGTAAAACTGGCCCTACGTGGAAACATATAATTGCCATGACCACACAAAAATTCAGCAGGATACAATGGTACACTTTGACCCGTTTACCGGTCATCCCCAACACCGATTGGGCACGAGAATACAATGTCTCTCGCATTATAGTCAACTTTACCAAAGATCTACCAAGCAAAGATATCACTATATTAAATAAACACTTCTCACTCTTAGAAAGTATATTAATGTTTGTATTAACAGCAAACAGAAAGAAGCAAGTTGCATCATACAAGCCGTGCTCGATTGAAATCAAAACCAGGAGAGCTGAATTTGGAATAAGTACGTAGAGTAATTGGGAATCGAACCTGCTGAGCTGATCTTTGGAAAATGTTTGATACACTCTTCTTTCAAGAGCGGAGTACAAAATATCCGTGCGGTAAAATTGGGGGTCGGGACTTCCGTAAACCGTAAGGCACAACGTGATAAACTCTGTCGCAATAAAACCAGATTATCAAAGGGTTGGCAGTACATTGCCACGTATTAATGTCATAGAGAATCAGAAGACGATTACTGATTCATTGATTCGCTAACGCAAGAGGCACAATAGTGAACGACTATTCATTACAAATATTAATAACAAATAGGAAGATTATCATTTGAGCATCTTAAACTTACGTGCCGACGCCTTGGAACAATTGCTTCCATCAATGCATTTGATGCAATTAAGGATGTATCATTTCCAATAATTTGAAATTATGGAATGATCGTACTGTTTGATAGTGAGCTTACTGAAGCTATGATGATACTTGGAATATAGACGGGACGCCATACACACGAGAGACTGTAACTCTATAAACTTCTAACATCAGCGCTGAGCTGCATGCACCAAGGCAGGAATCGTCCATAACCTGACAATAATATGTCAGACTAATCGTCTCTTTCAACTAGACCTACCAGTACACTTGTAAGTAACTAAACTTAGGCACTTCTATTTCTAAGTATTGCTATGAATAATTCTAGCTTCTAATATGATACACGTTGTACCATTTGCAGTGCCAACATAAATTATTGAAAAACTATTGTAACAACTACAGTGTTGTGCACTTGCAAACATCACTTTAATGGACGAATTGGTCAAAATGTCCATACCGGGACACTAAAATAGCTAACTACCATCAGCTCCAGTACTGAACTGGCTATCTGATGATACAACAAATGATTGATCATATTCATAGGTTATATAGGCCTATCTTCGAAAATCAAAAGTATAATTTCTTGTCATATTTAACTCATCAGGATCATACTATTAACGAACTATATACTATATGTATATACACTATTAACTAAAAGAAATCATTATATTTGTCTACATCAAATTAATAGACTTGGTTAGCTACTTACAACAGGGAGTCTTTCTTGAAGACCCAAGATCAATCTACTGGATATGATTCTCTAAGCTAACAAAAGCAATATCATCCTACCTCTTCTCTACCTGTCACATTAGGAAGTGAACTTATCGAGTCTATCGCTAACGTGTTCACTTCTCGTGGAATGTTTAACGGAATGACTGGATCAGTCTCTACATTGCCGGATAGAACTGCAACTGAGTATTCTGGTACGAGAACGCCGGGTGGGAAAGTGCTGCCTGTTGTTGGTACAAAGTGGCTGGTGTCTGCCAAGAACGCTTCAACCCCGCCTGTTGCAACTCTGCGGGGAACGCTTGTTCCCAAGACCTCTTTGCTCCCATCAACCCAGAGGCTGACGACATGAGATGGGGCAGCATGGCGTGAGAGGGAGGAGGGTGCGCCGAGATGGGGGGTGGGGGTACGGGGGGGTGGAAGGCCGCTCCGGGAGGGGGTTGTGCAAGGAGGGGATTACCTACGGGAAGACGCTGACCCATGTTTAGAAGGAACATTCCGGGCGGAACTCCGGCGGTGGACGGAGGAGGGTGGCTGGTATATCCCCCGGAGTGCACCAAGGAACTATACTGGGTCCCGTTCTGTTTTGCGACGGTGCTCGTACTGCTAGTGATCGCGAGAGCCGAGGCAGACGTGGACGGGGGGGAGGGAATGCCCGAGGACTCTCCCATGGAGTTCATGTCTGGCCAGTTCTGTTTCGAATTAGCCGCGGCGTTCAACGCGGCCGCCATAGCGGCTTGATGTTGCTGAGCCACCGCGATCTGATTCAGAAACATGAGGCTCTCTTGTTGGCTCTGTCTGATAGCAAGGTTATGTTGCACGTGTTGCGCCAGAGCCTGTTGCGCCTGTACGTGCTGCACTAGAGGGTACGAGGACTCGTACAGCTGAGGGGGGGGGCCTAACGGCGGGGGGTGGTTGGATAACATACCGGGCGATAGCAATGTCGCGGCTTTAGCGGCGGGTGATACGGCGCCGGGCGCGGGAAGGCCGCCCGTTAGGACCAAGTTCATGTCCTCGCCCGAACACTGGAACACTTCGATGTAACGCTGCTTCTTGCCGAAGATCATGTAGCGGTGGTGTTTCTGTGAAGCAGCGATGTAGGCGGACTGTTCAGACTCCATCTGAATGAACGCCTCGCCCGACGGCTGACCCTGAAAGAGGAGTGGTTGGTTCTACACCCGACACAAAGAGAGGGTCTCTACTTGACATACCACATTTATCTAACAATTCAAACTATCTATACGGGTACTACAACAAAGGTTGCAAGTAGGGCCTACATTTACAAATTATATCAAGTTAAAAAAGTGGGATGAGGCTACTATTCGCAGCCATTTAATTATTTGATGAGCGTAGCGAGTGAAGCGAAGACTTCAATTTCACTGACCTCAAAAAAATTTAGCTCGGGTGTTTTTTTTTTTTTTTTTGTTTTTCTGTCTGTTTGTTAACTCTCTACCAGGCAAACGGCATATCCGATCTTGATGAAAATTGGAGGGGACCTTCAAAATCTCTGAACTTAGAGGTGTAATTGTTTTTGGGTACAAAGAAATATTTCTCATGAATATCGTACTTTTACGTATTTTTTCCGATTTTTAGTGCGATATTTTCGTGACATTTGGGCCGATTCTGACCAAACGGGTGGGGCTACAACGTTCATATTTTACATGTACATTAAGAGAATGGTAATGTATTGCTTTTTGAAAGAAAAGTTGAAAAAGTTAGCCAGAATCCATAGAATAAAGGTTTTAATATGAGTTTTTTTTTAGGTTTATAATAACAATTAACAAGTAACAATAGAAACTTGACAACAATCACCTACAATGCATTCACAAAGCAGTTGCAAAGGAAAAGTGGTCCCACGCAAACTAAAAACTTACAAAAAAGCTCATCCATCAACGCGGCGGGACTTAAGCGTTTTCCTAGTTAATTCTAGCAAAATGTTAACATTTGAATGTTCAAAATAGGGGTGCGGCTAATGCCATTACTTGACGGCAGCTTATAATCACGCTAATACAGTAGCCTAATTACTAGGCCAGTGAGAGTAGGTCTACCAAAAATTACAGCCCTGGTAATTGTCAATTGGCGACTAACCTGACTGAACGTTCAGGGTATTTTCCTGAAAGGGGGGCAGTTGATTAATGCATAAGAGGGCTTTGTTCTTTTGTAGTTAATGTAGGAATCCATGGTAAGGATAATAGTTACATTAGTTGTAAAAATTTGCTGCTATTATGTATATCTTGGAAGGTGCAATAAAGAATAAGATTGATCATTTATGGTTGGTTTACAGTAAATTAACATGTAACATGCTTGGCATGTTATATGTGAAGCAAGTTTGCTGCATTACACAATTAAAAATTTCAGAACATCGATGCAAATAATTTCCGTAAAATAGCTAACACCGAGCCCAATTCTTGTCATGTTGTTCCTACCTGAGCATTGTAGACCATGTGAACGCCCTGGAAGACGATGCTCTTGGCATGTTCCCCGAGGAAGTCTAGGATATGTTCAACCTGCGCCTCGTAAGGGAGACCCCTGAGCCTGATGCAGTCTTTCCGTGTCCCCGAGGTGATGATGTGTTGAGGGAGCAACGGCACTTGAGGAATCTGAGCAATCAGCGGCTGTTGTTGTTCATAGGTTTTAGGATCCATCGAACGATTTAATACCTGCAGAATAAAATGTTGTTATTTACACGCAATGCACCAAGGCCATGGATGCTTTTTTTGTTAGTATTAAGAAAATGTAACTTTGTAAAAGGTGCAAGTAAAGGAGAAGAATTAAGAAAAAGTACTAACATTTTAATAATTGCTGTTAGTAATGCAAAATGGCAAAGTGAATTAACCAATTAATAAGTAGGCCTAACTAAAAAGTTGGCAATTGGTAGGCCTAGCTTGTTATTTTTTCAAAACATCCAAGAGCTCAATTTTCCATGGATATGCATGAAACGTATCCATCGTGGGAATGGCCTACATCTTGAAAAAAAGATTGTGGCTAGGCCATGAAGTTTTTGAAGAAATGATCTTAAACCAGACAACCTTGGTGGACAGTGATATTAAAGCCAAGTAGGCCTAGGCCTAGATCTAGGTTAACTTTTGCCTAAATTTGATGGCAATGTTATAAAAACCATTAGGTACCCTAGAATAAAAACGTGCTTAGAGGCCTAAACATAAAATAGGCGTACCTAAACAAAACGTTTTAAAATTCGGTTTAAGTGAAGTCAAGGGCCTCTCCAACTGATGCAAATGTTGCATGCTCTGAATAAGTGGGCTTACTCAGCTAGGCTTGGCCTACACATGCTCATAAAAACCATGTGGTTGGGCAACAGTACGCAACAAGCATGGGCCTAGAATCGTTCGGGTTGAGATGTTTTACAGTATTGTAGGCATATTATGCCTAGGCCTAGTTGTGTATCAAAACATATTTGATTTGCATGTAGCTTGTGCTTAGCTTCACCTCAATAACACATGAAGAACTACGTAGGGCTAATTCAGCAAACAATCAATATCACAATTCACAAGGTCACTTACATTACTTCAAATTGATTAGACCTACACAAGGCCTAGGCCTCTAGACCTAAAAAAAAAACTATCAAGAAATTTATAAGATATAAGACTCAACAATCTACCAACTCTACATTATACATGGCTATGAAGTAGGCCTAAGACTGACTACGATTCATTTTGAAGTCTAAACCTGAATGAAGACATCTGTAAGTATTAAATAATGATTGTTTCAAGTGTTACATTAAATTCGAATCACGCCTAGGCCTAACCCATGTGATTTAAGTGAAGAGACATTGATATGAGCAAAGGGGGAGGGGCATGCTGGTATCATAATCAAACAAATGATTAAATCCTTAGCCTCTTGAAATTGAAGTGACAATAACATGATAAAATAAAATATTTTATAAACTGTGTTCCTTCTATCCTAATTAGTAGTATTTGTACTAGTTAGATAGTAAATGTTGGTCCAACTAACTTTTAAGCCACACCCACTTTACTACAGACAGACAACACAACCACTTGATGCCATCATGCCACAGGTGTCCACTAGACTGCCCAATTACAGAAGACAGCTGGTGGAATATTTTATTAGCAATTTACATTGACCAATGGGAATGCTGGTAGCAAGCATTCTGGGAAATATTTTAAATGGCTCCAAATTCAAAAACTTTAGTGATGAGAAATCCTTAATCCTTATGAGGAAGTATTATAATTTATTTATACTAACAAATAACAACTATATTTCAAATGAGTTAACATAAGTGACTTTTCTACAATATAATCATTACAATGACTATCACATTGCATAGAACACCAGGGATTAAGAAAATGAAACTACAAAATGACTTGAAATACTTGAAATATAATTTAAAAACCTGATATCCCATATAAATAAGATACTAATACTGACTTTGTTTTTTATAATTTATTTGGGATGGGGGGATTCCCCCCCCCCCCATTGCACATTTCAGAAGTGGAACATGTAGCCCCAAAATACGAATTGCTTACATCAATTTTTAAATTGTTTTATAAACTAAATTTTATACATTCTATGCTAATACTGTAATCGGGGCCAGTTCACACAGTAATTGACACCCAATCCCCCATCCAAAAATGTATTCAAAATGCTGATTTCATTTAACAGCAAACACTTGCAACATTAATATTTTTAAAACTACGTACTAAATAATGTGGGTGTCATCAATAAATAACAAATAACGATGAGACATTGACGTTGTGCATTTTAAAAGACTTCTTCTCCCTACATTAAGTGCTGAGAAAATTTATTTAGCCTATCACAAATACACATCTCCAAATGAAATTCAGCGCTAATGGAAAGCCATCTCACTATTGTATATTCTACACTAAATATTAAACAAGTCAAGTAGTCGCCAAATAGCCTAATCAAACACTCGGAATTGTAAGCAAGCAGCCGTATCTTATCACTGAGCGCCAGACCCTACAAAGGTCAATACAGAACGTCATCAGTAGTTTGATATCCCCTTGTAATTTATAAATGTTCTCTTAGTTTGAAGGTCTATTTTAAAGTCGAAGCTAATCACGTGATAAGCATTCCGAATGCTTGCCAGAAGAACTACTTTGGATGCATTGTATTTGTTGTGATTGATTCATGCAGAGACATCCTACTCTATTCAACATTGTAGAGTGCTAGAGCTACTCCATCGAAAGAATGCAGATGCTAGCAGCATTGGCGGGGCCAATGAGCGATCAGTATTTTAAATTAGGGAGCGCTGATTGGCTAGAACTAGCCCGCCGGTGACAACACCACCTGCAAACTTCCGATGGAGCAGCTATACATTACAGTAAATCCATACTAAGAAATCTGTTCTTCTTCGGACTGTGAATTTTAACTACATGAGAAATGTTACAAGCTTAACTGAAGTTCCATTTTTAAGTATGTAGGGGAATCAAATGAAATGTTAAATAATAAACCAAGTAGTTTGTTAGTACTTACCACGGATTTAAATCCAGTAGACTATGTCTATGAGATGCGTAAACCAAAAGGAATTACAGATTACAAGTGCCCATCAGGATCATAGAACAGGTTCACACTAAAGCCTTGTTTTCATGCAGACGAGCGAATAGCTTCTAGACCAGAGTGCTAGGACCTCGCAAAAATAAACTGAGCGACCAAAGTTGAGATCATTTTAACATGTAGCCACTCGCGCAGCGTTATTCACTCGTCGACATGAAAACTAGGCTTAACAGTTTTGTGTTGTTTTATATGGTTTTATTAATTCAGGTCTACAAGCCACTAACAAACCAAGATGTCCCTAACAACAACAAAACCCCAGGGATATATCTTCATACATAGCATCACTGACCTTACTTTATTATATTTTCCAAGAAAATGGGAAATAATCTATTCTCAAGTCATGGTTCAAAATTCAAATCAAATCTATTCAACAGCATTGTGTAGGGCCTACGACTGGACGAAGTTCAAAATCACAATCACATTACTATTAGCATGAGAACACGGAACACCACCAATGTAGCTAAAAAATATTTCCATACTTTTCGTACTATGTCACATTTTCCCTCCAATCAGTAAATTTGATTGTGCGCAATTAAAAAAGGTGATGCCCGTATGATTTATTCCCAACTTTTTCCCTATTTAGTCACATGAAGTAAACATAGACCAAAAATTAACCTCTTTTTAATGGACTTTTGAAGACTTGCATGACAAAAATTATTATGTATGCTACTTAAAAGGAAAAAAGGACCATTAACGAGAAATAAGAATTTAGTTACCGATAGGAAGGTAAAAAATTAACCCAAATATGTTGATTTTTGGGCATGTAATACAAAAAGTAGTATGAAACTACTGCATTTGAGTTGCCGAGAGTCTGCGCCTGAATCTCATGGATCAACAGAACATTTCTATATACTAGGAAGCTTCGCAAACGCTTTTTCAAGCGCGTTGTTGGATGACCGTAATATTTTACACACGAAAAAAGCGTAAAATTGCAATTTTCATGAGAAATAATTTTTTGATTACGCTCAAATTTCACACGAATATATTAATTCATAAAATAAAGATTCTGTGAAAAAATCATTACAATCGGATAAAGCATGTAGGTGTTATAAGTCGAAGGAATTTTTAAAAAATCAAAAAAATCATAAAATTGTGATTTTCATGAGAAATAATTTGTCGATTGCGCTCAAAAACGTGGCAGTTCTAAGTTCAGAGATTTTGAAGGTCTCCAAAAAATTTCATTGCAATTGGAGTATCGGTTTAACCAGAATCGTGTTAACAGACACACAATAATACAGAAAAAAAACATTCCGGATTTTTTTCTCCAGTGTAGTGAAATGGAATCTTCGCTACGCTCATCCAATCAGCTATCCAGTACAGCACATCCCATTTTACAAAAGGGAACCTAAGTTTTGAAGGGGGGGGGGGGGGGGGGGGGAATTGGTTCTCTCTGGTCTCAGCACCCATAAAAGTAAGCTTGGTACAAAAATGTAACTCGCCGTATCTTTTGACTAGCGCAAAAGAAATCTAAACCAATAACACCACAAGATGCATAACTTTGTGAAGAAGATGATGGCATCTTCTAAGCTCGATGATGCTTCCAAAATTCAAACTATTACGTGTATATACGCTATCACTTACGAAACATTTAGCACGGGTTATTTGCCTATCCAACGCTGACGGGAGAGAACCAGACTACGCCCACTTAGGTTCCCATTATACGATCGCAATGTTGATAAAAACTTGGAGAGGAACCATGTCTACAAATGAAATAAGTAATCGCAAAGTGCTTACCTGTTGTACTTCCGCAGTTGTTGACCGGAAGAGCTCAATATATCTTGAGCCGATGAGCTCTCTGTGTTTACTCAATGCTTTACTCGAATCTTCCTCTTGCGCAAAGAGAACAAACGCGTCGCCTGTCGCTCTGCCGTCCGGCTTCTTAACAAATAGAACGCCTTCTTCGTCATCCATCACCTTGCACGCATTCTCGCCAATGTCGAAGAATTCGAGCTGGAATCATAAAAAATTAAATTTTACTTTTGCAACATAAATAAAACATTGACCGCACCTGATCACCACTTGTCTTTTAATTTGTACAGTTTTGTAATGTTATTCGAGTATAGGTCGACAACTATCACTGTACTCGTCAAGTACATGCAAATAGAAAACAAAATAATACATATTTCCCTTTGCGACTGGACAGGAAGTAAAGGTCATTCCTTGGGGGAAAATTATATCAGTGAGAAAGCAAAACTGAGATAGAATGTCAAGGATGAATTGATCTCATAATCCTTGTAGGCCTACTACCTACAAATTAATAATAATTGGATGAGCGAAGCGAAGACTTCAATTTCACTGACCCCCAAAAAATTTAGCTCGGGTGTTTTTTTTTGTTTGTTTTTCTGTCTGTTTGTTAACACTCTACCAGGCAAACGGCATATCCGATCTTGATGAAAATTTGACAGGACCTTCGAAATCTCTGAACTTAGAGGTGTATTGTTTTTGGGTACAATCGAAGAAATCTTTCTCCTGAATATCGTACTTTTCCGATTTTTTTCGATTTTAGTGCGATATTTTCGTGACATTTGGGTTTAATTCTGACCAAACGGTGGGGCTACAACGTTCATATTATACATGGACATTAAGGTTATGGTGATGTAGTACCTTTTAAAAGAAAAAGTTGAAAAAGTTAGCCAGAATCCATAGAAATAAAGCTTTTAATATAAGTTTTTTGATTTTTTGTGCGATATTTTCGTGCCATTTGGGCCAATTCTGACCAAACTGGTGGGGCTACAACGTTCATATTACACATGGACATTAAGGTTATGGTGATGTAGTACCTTTTAAAAGAAAAAGTTTAAATAGTTAGCCAAAATCTATAGAAATAAAGCTTTTAATATAAGTTTTTTACGGAAAATAATACCAATTGACAGGTAACAAAAGAAACTTGACAACAATCAGCTACAATGCGTAGGCAGCAAAACAAAGAACTTGCAAAAGTAAAGATATCCCATGCAAACTAAACATTTTTAAAAGCTCATCCATCAACGCGGCGGGACTTTAGCGTTTTCCTAGTACTTGTGAAATGATAATGAACTTCTGGCTGAGTGTTGAACATTCTACGGACAAAACACATGCCACTGTACATATTATTTGTTTCTGGACATTAATCAACTGTTACACATGTTTAGGATCTGGCATTCCCTTGAGAATGTTCTGCTCTTTCTCGTGAACAGTATCTTTTTTTGATACAACATATAATTTTCTTTTGAAAGTGCAAAAACTTTTCTTTTTAAATGCATCTTTAAAGTTTTGTACTTTTAAAAGAAAATTGTATGTTGTACCCAAAAAAGATACTGTTCACAAGAAAGAGAAGGAAATTCTTGAGGGAATGTGTAACAATTGATAAATGACCAGAAACAAATAATATGTGCCGTGGCGTGCGGTTTGGCTGTAGAATGGGATACACTCGGCCTTATAAAGAACATTTTACAACCAAAGGCTGAAAGATACACAACTTCTTTTTTTATGAAATAAATCTTTCTCAAAACATCCTCAACCACAAATCTCAAATTAGAAAAAATTGATTATGTGCCTCTTGCATTCCCAAAGAGAATTCATTCCACCAGTACTTTTCAAAATAATTAAGTTACATAACTATTTGGGGTACAAATAGTACAATAAAGATGAATGTGATCGAACCACCATGTTCCTTTCCTGCCCAACGTTTTGATGAAACACACACATACCCAACTCACTACAGAACTAACTTGCAGCTGTAGCATGTAACATATGGCATCAAATGTAGGCAGGAAGGGAAAGGGAAGTCAAATTCACTTTATTTGTTCTCTTTGTGGGAGAGAAAAAGGGATATCAGAGATTTTCTTATAATATAAGTGACAGAATGTGATTGTGTCTTTACATGATATTAGAATTGGTAGGGTTTAAGTACCTATAGGTTATTAATTAAATTTTTGGGGGAAGGCAGGAGGGGAGGGGTGATATTTGTATTGTAACTTTTCAAGCAACAATCTTATAAAAATTTGTCATTTATACCCCAATTAACCGCGATACGAAATGAAAAAGTACACAATAAAGGCACTTACAACTTGTTTGGCGGTGCAGTCGTAGGGCAGTCCCCTCATCCTGACGATGACCTGCGCCCCCCTTGAGAGAAACGCTTGAGCCTCATTGTTGCTTCCCCCCGCGACGCTGATGAAGTCGTCGCCCGATGCTTTGTACACCTCGATGTAACGGTTGCCGATGTGGTGCTTGTGTCGCTTCAACGCCATGTCGCGGTGTTCCTGGTTCACGAACCGGACTAGCGCCTCGCCGTTTCGTCTGCCTTGTGGACTGAGGCACAGCGCTACTCCACCCCTGCGGGACAGAGAGTACGGTTTCTTAGAAGACAGACGTTTATGTTTATACTAGTATGTATGTATGGTTATTTATTTGCAGTTGATTATTTCAGTTTACATAAATTGATCAAGCCCCCAATGAGCCTTGCGGCTCGCTATAGGGGGCTTTCAAAAACAGATTATAAACGGTAGGTGAGATGAAGCGAATATATAAGATACCATATTGTGCTAAAACATAAGATACTATACACATTTTTAATTTTCACAAAAAAAAAATAATAAATAAAATAAAATAAATAAGTAAGTACAGGAAAATAGGTAAAGTAAGTAAGTATGAAAAGTATTAAATTATAAGTAACTACTAACGAGGAAAAGTATATGGTGAAAACAAAAACTGAAGAAACAGGAGAATTGAAAAACTAGATTGAAACTAGACTTGTAGATGGTGTTTTAGAGTACATTAACTGTATGCCAATTTACAGTTTACTACAGAGGACATAAATACATGGTATTCTGACTTCAATGATTGCGGCAGGGATATTCTTGCAGCAAATATGCATGTTATTGATGGGAATTTTTATTGATTATTTCCTCATGTCTACAGCTTTGTCTCAGATATTTGAACACATTTATCTTTAGAATTATATGATTTTTCTTTTGACAATAAAATTAGGTAGTACATACAATTTTCATCTTCTTACAGCAAAAAAATAATGAAATGTAATAAAATATCGCAGCCAACACTGTAAAACCTCACAAGTGCTTTTTATAAAATTGTTCAGGAAATACAAAAAAACATGCCAAATCAGTTGATGCTCTCTCTCTATTAAATACATGATTGTATTTTTTTAATTTTAAATTATTATCATTGAAAAATGAAACTAAGCCAACTGCACTTAGGCCCTAAGTGTTTTTTTCAAACAAATTTGCACATGTGGTTTTGCTATTCTATTTTAAAAGCCATTCTAAATGGCTGGGCAATTGAGTGGTTTTATTGAATGATGTATAGGTAGGCAATTGGAAAATACCCAACATCTCATCTATCTCATTTCCGACTAAAAGTGCACTTACAAGGTTTTGCAGTGCTGGCGACAATATGGAAATGTATAGGCCCACAAAAAAAACATTAATTTTTTAAAACTAGTTCAAAACGTTATCTCAAAGTAGTGTTTTGTATCTTTGTATGTTCGTCAAATAGAAAACTATTTACTGATTCTATATTCGGAAAAACTTACTTTGCAACATTCAATCCTCGGAAGAATTTCGCGATATCCTGGTCCGATGATTGCCAGGGGAGACCTCGAGCTCTGACCACGCAGTTGTTGTCTACTTCTTCATTCTTTGAGCTGGAAATAAAAGTGAACACAACATTATTTAATGTTAATAAATTATTTCACAATCGAGTGTTGTTTGCATCTGTGTTCACTGTTCAGCACCCCCCAAAAAGTTTGTCTTCGGAAGTTTGCACACAAAGTTTTTCTACTTATTGTGATCAAAATTGTGTTTTTAAGTACATTGTGATATAATACAAGTTTTTATTGTAATTTTGTGAAGTTCAACAAGCTTCAAGACATAATTTTTGCAAATTTTAGGAAAAAAGGCCTATACCTGAGAAGAGGGTTATATAATTATGCAAACTGTGAATTACATTGAGAAACAATTTTTAACCAGCAGCATAATAGGTTTCTTTCTGACCCCACCCAGATTTATACTACTATCATTTTAGGTTTATAAAAACAGAAAAACAATCTTGTGGAAATACCCATTCTAGAATGCATTCTTGACATTCAAAGATTCCACTATCCAGTTATATTTATTTATAGACTAGCTTGTTAGTAAGAATAATCAAATTCCAATAATGT
The DNA here is from genome assembly GCA_024449915.1 of Sweltsa coloradensis. Lineage (NCBI taxonomy): Eukaryota > Metazoa > Arthropoda > Insecta > Plecoptera > Chloroperlidae > Sweltsa > Sweltsa coloradensis. The sequence continues at coordinate 1,332,760 of JAMZAV010000108.1, read as the reverse complement.
GCATATTGAGTGAGTAGATGGTGCATTATATAGAGCAATTCAATTTGGCAGCTGGGGCTGGAACTTGGCCCCGGACCAGACCATGTTTTACTGGGATGACGTATAAGTGGTATAACTTAACCACTATGCCACCTTGAATTAGTATTTATGATTAAACGTAATAACAAAATAGTGAATAATTTTATAACAAATTGGCCACCAAAAACAAAATCTTTCATCTTTTTTACTACATTCATAAGTTACCTATGTACATTTATATTTTAGTTTTTTAATGGTAAATTGATGAACAAGTATTTTTAAAAAACGCTACAAAATGCTGGTTTTACCAAAAACTGTGTTTTTCTGAGGTTATGATGTAAAGAAAGCATATACATGCTTCGGTACTTCTTCATTGATGGGACCCCCCGAAAAGTGACAAGTCGGTTAGTGGGGGGGGGGGGGGGGGTAGCGCAAAGCGCCGTGGGTGGGTGGGGCCTAGCTGACAACGTTAATGCTCTTCATGCACCCTCACCCTCTCAACCCCACTAACCTACTTTCCTTTTCGGGGGGGGGGGGGGGGTAGTACCCCCCCCCCCCCCCCCGAAAAGAATAGTACCAATGTTTCAAAATGCAAAATTTGTTAAAAAGTTAAAGCATAAATACGAAATATTCAAAACTAAAATTATATTTTTACATCCCTCTACTCTAAACTTAGTTCATAAACAAGCAAGTCCTACTCCTAAGCAAGCTTCCAGTACCCGAACTACAGTACCAAAAATATCAGTGGGAAACCTTACTAAACACACTCAAATTCGATTTACTACTTTTGCCAACAACCACCTTTGGCCAAAAGTCCCAAAACAAAGACGATATTTTCACCACAAATACCTGTCTCGGTCATGCACCTTGTATCACCATGCACCACTATATTCCAACTCGCTTCATTCACTATCACCACCATGCACCAGTGTGTCCGCGCACAACACAAATCTTACTTCGCACTACTACCACCACCACAGAAGAACATTGAGCATCACCAGGTAACAAGTCTTCTATCTTCATGCAAACACTCTGAACTAGTAGGGAGGGAGTTTCAACTTCCCACCAGCCTAGGAATCAACACGACGATATCTCGCGACAAGACAGCAGGGGCCGCGATAACAGGGCTAAGAGGTTAGAGATGTGTGTGGAGAGGAGATAGTGAGGGGGGGAGGGAGGAAGGGGTTATAGGATATTAATATTAATCGCGTCCTACAACCAGAGAGTGATTAGCAGTGTAACACACGCCAATAAGAGCCGTTATCTAGAGTGCGTTCAGAAAATAAATTGTAATTGAATCAACTAACTGACAAATGCTTGTGAGGAAATAATCTAATCTTGTTTGTGAATTATGATTCGTAGCTAGTTGGGGCAGAGAGGATTATCGTGAAGATGTAGCAATGCTGTTAGTGATGAGAGAGGGTAGATCTTACGGTAGATGAAATGCTCCAAGGTACAACAGAAAGTTGGGGGGGGGGGGGGGGGAGAAATCGGGGAGAGACAATTTTATATTTTAGCCTGCAATATTAGAAGTTTAGACCAATATGTTTTGTCAAATAATAATCCAAATATAACTTTTCTTTGGTCACACTCTTAAAGACATGTATACACACCAAGGCAACTCTGACCAAAGGTCGTTTAGGTCAAAGGTCACGTATGATAACAGCAAAGATAAGTGCAGTAGACTGCCACCACTGGTGAATACATGGCATCGTAAATAAATGACTTGTATTTTATGGTATTGACTTTGCCAAAATTGACATTAATGAGTACTCATAGAAAACCGTTTAAAAGGGCGACATCTTGTGTATTAGAAACTTTCAAATTAATTTTAAAGATATTATTTTCAGAGTTATTTTTCGTACGAAATAATTAAGAATAATTGTAATTATTCGTCGTCGAATTCTAGCATATACATAACTTTTTCGTTAATTGGCGTGGCCTACATGGAAAATTGGCACAAGTAAAAATTGACAGATGAACACAAATCCTACCATAATCCAAGAAAGTTTAACTCTAAAAGCAGTTTTGAACACACCTAGCATTCACATTATATTTTCATCAATGATTGATTGGTTGATTGATTGACATTGGGTTTAACTAAGAGAGGTGAATAATATTCCTCCGAAAGACAACAACATGTGGTTAGAGTTAGTTATTGCGTCTTCTTTACTACAGCTTACAAGTCAAAACGATGCGGTCGAGATATTGATAGGCGACAAATTACAGAATATCACTATTATTAGCAGGTTATTAATTTGAAGATGTTCAAATACTAATGATGGATGGTTTTAATGGGGAGAAAGGCGAGACTGAAATAACTGCAATCAGCTTTTAGGGAAACTCCCATGGCTAGCTACACAGACGGCGAAATGACCAATTATTATATGTGGCTAGTCTTACTATGAGGAATATCTCTATAATAATATGAAAAAAAATTGTGTTAGTATTAGGCCAACATGCTATTTTTATTCATCACGAAATTCAGAAATGGGGCGCAAATTCAAATACGTTCCGTCAATTGATAGTGGTGTAACGATTGAGAATTAAATTTAAAAAAGTCGATTCATGCTCTTGCCAAGAATAAAAAATTGTTCAAACTTATATCGTGTAAAATGGAAGGAATTGGCATTATTTTCAAATGGACAAAAACAAGGATTTGTCTATTGTGTGATCACTTTGCCATTATGCCAGTCCAGAGTCGGCAATCAACAGAAAGGAAAGATGCTGCAAGATGAGAGAGAATAAAAATGTCCAGCTGTCAATTTCTAGAGAATTATCGTCAGCTATTTCCATGTCTCGGAGGAGAGAAAATAAAATAATTTCTACAGCAATGAATGTGAGAGATAAAACCCATTACCAACCAACCAAACAAAAAAGAACATTCCCAAGAAGAACAGAAAGATAGATGTGGATCCAGGGGAGGGGGGGGGGGGGATACTCGTGCATGGCGAATCACAAGTTATAAATAAGAAAGCAACAACCCAAATTAATTAACTCACCAAATTCCAGGTTCAAGTCTCAGGCTAACTGTTTCGGGAGTTTCAAATTTGTGGCCTGCAAACAGAAGAAAATACATTATTAGCATATTTTACCAGAAATCCAAACCCTGTCAGGAACAGCCTTATTCTTCCAATTCCGATTGCATCGACAACAGGGTGGCCGTATTTCATTTCATAGGCTACTGCAAACAAATAAATTCGTTGTACAAAACAAAAGTGGTTTATTGTGTTGTGGGGTGTACTGTGTCCCTAGGGATGTGTGGGAGGGGGGCAAGGGGGTGCTTTTCGTTTACGTACACTTCGGGGTAACCCCCATTGCGAACTTGACTAACAAAGTTTGAGTTAAAAACTAAATAAAAACTACTGTTAACCAATCTAAAAAAATAATTTCTGTGCACTATAAAAAACGTAAAAAAATATTTAAAAATGTTATTGGCGGTTGGGGTCCTGCCACCGAAGACACCACCTTGCCAATCTTGGATGATGATGGGTCCAGAGAAAACTGGATCCCAGCCCAACAATAACAAATACTTAGCGATAAAGAGGAGCCAAAGATACGTTTCTCACAAAAGCACAAGTTCTCATGACGTTTTTCTGTTTCCGGCAATGAACATTCCTTCTAACTAAAAACAACGTTGTTTAACTTGCGCATTCCGTAAATGAAGGATAAACAAGTTGGACATAAACAACTGGAAAAACGAGTTATCATAAATCAATTGTGGTTGCTAAAACCTTACTCATTAGTAATTACTCAAGTCATTACCATTGAAAACTTTGACCTGTTTGGCAGTTGCTATAATTTTATATCTCGTAGACGTTAAAAATTACACGTTTAATATGTTTAATGGCATTCAAATCGTTTTGTTTCTGTAATTCACCGACAGTAAACCCTACACTTGAAATCCGTTACTTTTTCTACTCGTACAATATTGTAGTCATGATGCAGTGCATGCATGTAAGCTGACATTATTTGTGCGCAAGGAAACTGCAAATTTGAAATCTTATCTACAACTTAGCTATAGGCAGGTTGCTGATAACAAAATACAATGCAGTGGACAATTACAAACAGTAATACATAAGTTAGTCCAACAACTTGCATTTTAGTGTGCATTTTAGCTTACACTATGTAGAGATCGGAGCGGAGGAATATGACAAATATCCACAACGATTCTTTATGTTATTATATAATACAACTTGCAACAATCGGCAAAGATACACAACAGATCCAGTAACGTCGTAGATAAATTGCTTTCTTGAAGCAGCAAATAAATGTACTTTGCTTAGAATACGTTATAACTATGAAGCTGTCCGTTTTCAGCATTGCAATCACAGTAAGTTCAGTCGTTATTGACTTTGATGCATCATGAAAACAAAGATATTCAGCCATCATTCACAGTTCCACATCCAATTCGTGAAGGGAAAAAACAAGTCAAACTATCAACAATAATCACGAAGTAATAAAACGAAACGATACGTTTTAACGTCACGCTAACAAAAAATTAAAGAATACCCTAGATAAATGCTGCAATCAAATACAGAAACATGAAGATAAAACAAATGAATGATGATAGTTTAAAAAGAGATAACTTATATAATTACCACGAGTCTCACGCTGATGGATCGTTCACATCACATCAAGTCTTGTTCTTTAGAAAAACAACAAGGAAAACTAGCAATATAATGTAGTGATAAGATTTAGTTCAGTTAATGTAGACCAAATAATGTGATCTCAGGAGTAAGAGTTTTAAATTTTAATATCAAGGTAGTAAATATTTTAAAGTACAGCACCAATTCAAGGTGGCAATACTATCAAATTAATATGGTACGAGTCACCAAAGTATACTTCTTTCCAAGGGGAGGAACGTAAAAGAATGGAACTTGGTATTATTATTGTGAGATAAGTAACAAAATTATGCGGCAATAAAATAAAATAAATAAAATAAGATAAAATAAAATAAAATATACTTTACTACACCAAATCCAAAAGCACTGAGATAGAGATACAAGGAAGAAAAAACACAACCAATCTCAAATTACAAAATATTTGATAAAATTTGATAATTCTTTAATAATTTTCGGTCTTGACTGTCTGGACCTCCCTTTGGCAATTTTTTCAATATTATCTATAAAAACATATCCTACAGCAATGTGTGCATGCGAGAATAGCAAGTATTGCTCCTGATGTGTTGCTTGTTGGGCCGAAACAAGCCAAGAGCAAGCTTACGAATATAAATGAGTATACGTGACGTGATTCCAGTGAAACCGAGATGGAATCGAATACGTGCAAGGTTCAACCCTGGGTTCAAACTTCAAACAAATTCTCGAAATCATACGTAATGTAGGTAATCGGGATAGTCGGCGAAGATTCACGAAGATTCACGAAGATTCTGGAGGAAAAACAATGGGCCGAAATTACCGAGGGCTAAACAACTTTCTAGCAATGGAGCTTTGACTGATTGTCAGGTTTTATGCAAGATATATATTTGTGTGTGTGGGGGGGGGGGGGGGGGGGGGATGTTTGCCAATATTTGCACTTTTGGTTGGTAATCAAAATAAATAACCCGATCATTAACAAAACCAAAATTTTCATGTATTTATTTGAATGGTAGCGAGTAAAATAAGAATTGAGATGAAAACAAAAACAAGATTCCAGGGGAAGAAATTAAATATCTTACGCGAATCCAGGAATATTTTTATCATACAAAAAACAGTTCAAAAGTTGTAGTATGCCTACTGGTCCAAGTTAGATCCAACAGTTTTTTCCCTTTCCTCTTTTTGCGAAAATTGATGTTTCAGACGTTTTTTTTTGCATTCTAAGGACAACTAAGACAATAAAGCTGTTCGCTTACCCATATACCAAAACCACCTGATGGGCTCTGCGAACGGCAACATGTTCCGCCTGTGAGGAAAGTGCCACGTCCTCGTACAGCTCTCAGTAGTACGAACGGGCACACTTATCAACACAGCCACACAATAGACACTAACAGATTTGACTCCGGCCTACGTGGACTATTGGTCCTCGTCTCATTGTGTGACTGGCACGAGAAAAACACGATTAGGGAGAGTAATTAGCCGACGACTTCCTTCGGGCGACAAGAAACAACAACTTCTACGCTGGCTGTTCCAACGATAGGAGATTGTCATTTGTTTTGTTCTAGACGCGAGGAAATTATTTTAATATTCGACCGCGTTTTTCTATTTTCCCAGGATATGCTACCAAGTCAAAATATAGTGAATGGCTTTGAAACCTGGCTCTTTTAGAAAATCAAAACTATTTTTTTTCTGATCAGACACGGCAAATATCGCCTCATTAACTCAAGCACACAATTCAAATGAAATTAATTTTCAACTGGTTTTCTAGAAACTGACCGAGAGTTTTTTTTAAACAATTGTTTTCCCTGTGAAGTTTTTCGTTTGGCGGTATTTTGTACCGATTTGTACCGCCAAACGAATTTCGTCTTTTGAAATAACTCACTGTTGTTGTGAACTAATACGACCTTATTCACGAAGGGAACAACTTCTCGATACGTATCAGAAACAAATAAACACGTAAAACTTATTGTTTTCAATTTTGTACTCGCCACACAACAATTTAGTGGTTTTCATTTAAAACCCACAAACTAAATATGTGTCGATGAACATGGAGACAGCACAACTGTTCAAATGTGAGAGTCGCAAATAAGATTCCAAGGCCACGAGTTGAATATTTGCAATGTTTTGGTTCGTCATTTGTCCTTCATATTAATTGTTTTGCTTCATATTGTGGATAGTAAATCTTTAAATAATTGTTGTAGAACATGGACTTTGATCATTGTTGTCAATCTTCGCGTTTTGCGTGTAGATTCGTCGATTGGATACACAGAACAAGTTGGCGATCAAAGCTAATTTCTGTCCAAACTGCGTTTTATACCACGCCCTTACACGCACTAAAGTTAATTTAATTTAGTATTCACATATATAATGTCTCTGATCGATAAGGGCATGTGTAAGCAACCCCCACCCCCTTCAGCTGGATACAACGAAAGGCGGTCACCCGCATTTCCCCATGAGAACCAACTTAGCTGATGTCGTCTTACAAAACCATTAATCATAATAAAATTATAAATGAATAAATTTTAATTGACATTGTGATTGTGAAAGTTCATAACAAACGCATTTATGAATAACCAACACGGCAATGTAATAACTAATTACTCATGTATGAAATATAATTTTTTTTTATATATTTTTTAACGCTCACAATGATTACTGATTAGCATTATAATGGAGTACGTGCTTGCATAATAATATTGTTGAGTCAAATACAACGCAATGCCAGGCCCTGAAATAGAGAAAAAGAGCTAGGGTGCTCGCTCGCACGTGGTACAATAAGGCGATGTCGTAAGATTATTTTGATCAAGTCACACTCGTGAAAAACTCGCCTGTTTGGTAAAGATGTAAGCGCCACGAGCTTTATAATGAGGTCAGAGCGAGTCGATTCCAAGGTTAAATCAAACGCAAGTCGATAAGTCACTCAATCGAGGCGTAATAATCAATCGGTCCGTCACTTGGATGAAATCACTCACTACATTATTCGACGAATCGCGAGTTTGGATTGGGTAACGCGATTTTGTTTGGTTTTTACATATTTGAACTGACAGGTTTATTTATACATTCGTTTGGAAACTTCTCGGAATCGTCGTGTTTGTCAAAACGTTTTTATTTCATGTCTGTGGAATGTGAACTATCTATCAGTTTCAAAGCTGAGTTTTATTGAGCAGTGTTGTGTCATACTCATGATACGCGTAGAACTTCACACAATCCATGAAAATAACTTTCAATTCCGCGATGCAAAACTCAGTGCACAATCCAATGGTATCGTAAAAAAAATCCAGCACCCACCTTCGATCAGATTCTTTTGCCGATTGAATCGTAACATTCATAAGCTTGGAAACTTGGAGGAAAAAGTTACTTTTTTTACTTTTAAGGAACTTTTATGGGAATGCATTCCTTATCGAACATAAGTAAACTGTTAAGTAGTTTACAATATTCGCGACTTACTTTTCTTTTGTGAATGATGAAATAAACCTTACTTTTGAAAGTTCCTTCTAGAACCTCGATGATGCACTTGTAGTCCTGACAAAGAAGGCTCGTTGGACCTTTCCCTTTCCTCTGAACCGATTTCCACGATTCTACCAAACTCTACATTTCTCCGGAACAACCACTTTTACCGTAGCAACTAAGTAAAACAAGCTGTTGCAACTCCTTACAACCTTTATCTTCTCCACAGTGCCGTAGAAAAACGGGGTGCAACTGCACTCAAAAATATATAAAAATAAATGTAAATGCTAAATGAAGATAAGGCGTCATTAATAGCATCGTACGGTCCAGAGTCAAAGTTGTGAATGTCCTTGAATGGTTGGTTCACCTCCTAGTCCTGGGAACGCGCGAGTTGTACTTATCCGAAACAGGCGGAACTCGAAACAAGTTTTCTTCGGCCGTACACAAACCTACTACAGACAGACAACTCAATATTGCAAATGTAAAAAATTGGGCTTTGTCTACCTACAACATACCGTCTAACTTCACTTCCAATACATGAATGAATTGATAGAGAGAAAATGTTGAATATTTGAATGCCTTTGTCATAGTTAATTATTATTATTTATTGTGGCATAATTAATTTATAGTTTATTATTAGTGTGCTCACGGAAAATCAGGACTTACGAAGTAAGTCTAGGTAGTAAGTAAATTAATCAATTTTAATCATTTTATTACTTATTTCATACCAATGAATGAAGAAATTTCGGTATTTCATAAATTCGATTTGAGATGTGCAGTGCAAATGATCCAAAAATATTAACAATAATAAGGAAAATATAACATTTAATTCATAATAGTTAAATACTATTAATGAGTATGTTTTGTAAACAGTTATGAGTAATGGCCGTGTTTGTCCGTCAGAATTGTGCATCACTTCAGTCACTAACAAAGTGTTGAATTGAATAGAATGATAAACACGGTTTCATGTCTCGGTACAATAGCATTTCCAAGCCGGTGACGTAGTCACTTCTATGTATCTCTTTATGACCGTTGCTGTACACACAGGATAGCTTTATTTGTGTTGTTATAGCTAGCGTAATAAAAAATACCCACATGACATTGCAAATTCCTTCAAACGAAACAACGACTTATCCCCTTCCTTCGTTTCACTGGGGTATTGCAAAGAACATCGAGACTTGTCGAATCCAGTGATTGGTCCGCAGCCTTGAGTTGGCAACTTTATTTTGTACTGGCGGAGCTAATTGATGATTATTCTAGAACAAGAATCTGGATGTTCTTAGAGAATCGCAGTGAAATTTTGTAAAAGATCAGTACACACATGAAAGCAAAGCTACTTCCCTTTCGTCTTTATCTTATACGAAAATGATCGCGTACTTTCTGAAGTTTAAATGAAGTAACATAATCACGAAAAACTCACCAAATTAAAATCGTCTATAGCAATCGAACTTGAAAAATAATCCGCTAAATTAAAGTACGATTACAATCAGGCAAACATTGAACAAATTAAATTTATTGCATTACATGCCAAGAATCTACAAGCCAAGTTATTCCCCGCAGAAGGAAATAACACATTATCGCAGTGCAGGAAATGCAACAAGACACATGAACCTCCCACAAGAAGGATTATTATTATTAAAATGCAAATGTGAGCGGTGTGTCGGTCATGCTATGAGCTAACAGGGCACGGGCAACGGGCACAGGCATGGGCATGGGAGCGTGCGCCTACATTTCGGGTGCCTAACCTTGGCTAGCTCAGTCAATGACTCCACTAACCTTGATATTTGAAAAAGTGAAAAGAGTCAGTGTGCCTTGCAATCAAATTCCTCGGCCATCTTGGCTGGTTGCGTTTTGTTTTGGCAAGTCTCCGTCACGTTATCTTGTTGTATTTTGTTTGAGGGATCGGAAAGAAAATCGAAGACGAAAACTAGAGTATAATGGAGCTAGTTTTACGAGGTAGCCGCAGGTGAAAGAATGGCTGCTCGGTGCTGCGTTCAATGGTACGAAATTTATCATATTATTATTATACATTATATTGAACATCATATTTTATACGTATCGTACCGAATAACCGCAAAGCATAACTGTCGTAATCGAGGTAGTAAATGGAACTAAAATTTTACCAACAAGAACTACTGAGATATTTATGTTTTCTTCAGTTATACAAACTTACGTTTCCAATTAAATCACTTTGAAAAGTTAATAAATCCAAATAAATTTAGTAATATTCGGTACGAGTTAATGTGAATTATTGTTATTACTATTCGACATTAAAATTATTAGCGTACGAAAAATTCCTATCGAACTTTAGTCCATACTTAAATTGATTCGCACCCACAAAGCTTGGTTTGAAACAGACCCACAACTGAAAGTACAACCTGTTATCATTTGATTACTAAATAAATTAACTATTTAATTAAACTCGTATTGATTGACCTCGATGGATTAAGGTACGTTGAACTACACTACATCAGAATTCGAATTTAGCTCGACAACGCCCTTTTTAAAATCAAAATACTCTTGTACGAAAAAACATCGGGAGTTTAGGCGAACAATTTCCGAAATCGTCAAATTGTGATATTTCTGACAGTCGCTATAGGTCCAGCCGTGGTCAAGAAAAGCGTGATATAAAACTCGTGCATTCATCATACAAAGTTATTTTGAATATGTATACAAGTTCAAAAATTTGAAACTGGTAGTCAGTTTGTGACTAACGGGCAAATCCCACAGGAGACCAAGATAATATAAATACATATTGCAGAGCCACAAAAACGTAATTACAAGAATGAGCAGCATTCCTTGAAAAAACCAGCTATTTCTATGATACGATAAGAAAAACACATTTTTACGGTGAGAACTAAAACAGGGCGGAACCATGCTAATTGTATAATACATAGAATTTGAATAAAATAGACCTAATTCAAAATTGAAACAGAAACAGTGATTGTGTACATTATTTAGGCCTAATAACTTTGAACCACCATTTGTAGCCAAATTTTGATTTTAAAGAAATGTTTCGGAAGAAACGGGAATGTTGAATGGTAGACTTTTCCTTGTGTTGTGTTTTTTTTATACAAATACAAAATGAAGATTATAGGGTCATAAATACAATCTAATTTTCTAAAAATTAATCGTTTTACAGACGATAATGAGCTCGTAGCTAAAATTATCTCAGGAATTAATTGTTGTCAACGGTAGAAAAAGCGAACCTTGTGATTGGCCAATGCACTCCAGGCCCGCACGAATAATTAACAGTCACGCTAAGAATGGAGACCCGGTAAGTGATCTTGTCCCGGCATCCGTCACTCCACTCCAACTAGGCTTATACAGATGATTCACGGAGTTGTTTTATATTTGGTTAATTTAAAAATTAATTACATCGTAAAGTCCGTGATTTAGATGCCAAGAATATAAACCAGTTTGACGCGAACTTTGAATATACACGAAAAAAATAACGAAATCGCGGTATATCTAAGCAGTTCATTCTATAACGGCAACATTAATCAACCACCTAAACTTTTAATAACCAAATTAATAATCCTTGCTGCTTTTTGTAATGTCAAGATTGGTCCGCATCAGTTTATTTTCCTTCTACGCTGACCAGCCAAATTGGGGGCGAGATAACATGGAGACTCCGATGCACGTACTGTTAGCAAGCTCGCATGCGGTGCAAACAATAAGCGGACCAGCAAAATTCTACTTTTGGTAAACCATTTAGACTCTTTCTTAATTTAGGAATATAATTTTGTAATTTATGAAATGATAACGTTCTGGTTTAGTTTTTGCATTTCTGGGTTCCATGTAATTTTAGAGGATTTGACATTGAATTTAGAGAATAAATTGATCTCATCCTGTCAATCACACATTTCGACTGGGATTCTTTGCAAATCTCTGTGATTGACTACAATCAATGTTTGCAATCTATGTATTCCTCTCTCAATGTTCGTAAGCTAGCTTCCAGTATTTACCTCCACGTACCAAGTTACTTAATTTGAAAACATTCGCAAATAAAAAAAAAACGGAACTATTTTTAAAACAAGTTTCAAGAGAACACTTGTTTCAACTTGACGAATGTAATGTCTTGTGTTTACAGTAAATACCAGGTGGTAAATACGGAAGTTTCGAGTGGATCTTCACCGACCGAAGCGTCGTGAAATGTGCCAGTCAGCGCCAACTGTTGTGACAGTGTGGTTCGCGCATGCACGACTGTCTGTCCGTCTGTCTAATAGTCCGTCTGTCTACCTCGACGATAATGACCTTCGGGAATGTTCAGTCGGACATTAGCGAGGATTACGAGATGAGGAAACACACGCCGATATTCAAAATAGTACCACTTTATTAGAGGGACACTAAAGGGGCGATTTAATTTTCGGCATCTTTATGACTTGCGAATAAGTCCATTTCATCTTCGTCGGAGGACCGCTGAAAGTTTTCATATCATTCTAGCAAGGAACACTCCTTAACTAAAAAAATCTAAAAAAAAAAGCCCGAAACCACAAAATCTGAGGACTAAAGTTTGATCCATCTGCATTATTATCAATCACATTCGTATATACAAAAGGGGATTAGTGAATTCAATGCATCTATTTTTTTAAATTTTTATTCAAAAACTGATTTAAAACAGAGGACAAATCACCTATTAGTTGCCACTAAGAAAACATCTCCTAAGATTTTGAGTGGTTTTATTTAGGATAAGAAAGAGAGAAAAGAAATTATCTCTGCGGTTTGGTGCCCACGAGTAGTTATATTACTACAATTGTGGTCTCAAGGGAACCATATCTTTAAAAAGCTTTACTTGAATAATGCAATTTTATGTAATAGCTTCCAGGAAAACCGCACTAAGAGAAATAATTGCTAATTGCATAAACCTTTAGCAGATTACTTACAATGGCACAACAAAAATGTATTTTAGAGATACGTTGAATAAGGAATGAAGTCATTACACATTCTTATATTGAAGGTAATTTCAACTTTTCTAGGAATTCTAATAAAAGCTAATAAAGTGACATTGCGCAAACTCTACCAAATCTGCAAGTCATGTGCTGGTCAATACTCCTTTCCAAGTAAGAATACCTCAGACTCGCTCAAGCAACGCACTGAGTTTGCTACATTTTAACTGTCGTCGTTTGTGGAAATGTAACAATAATTCTATGCAATCTTGAAAGTTCAAGGTGCTACGTTCACAAGATAAGTAATTTACATGAGATATGATGCAGGGAATATCAACAAACAGCTCGGAATGAACATGATTTGTTGTTGTTGTTGTTGTTGTTGTTGTTCTTGTTGTTGTTGTAATTTCTCACAGTAGGTACCTAGCTAACTTTCGAAGAAATACTAGCCTTGACACAAATATTTAATATAAAGTAAGTCATCTCTTTTCTTGAGCTATAATAGAAAATTAAAATGTAAAATGATGTGACCAAAATTAAATTTTGAGTTCAGGTTATATAATGAAGGTTCAGTATTTTTAGCATTTAGGTGGGAACAGTGAATTACACACAATGTAAATGCGATTATTACATTAATATTTCGTCACAATTGTCAAAGGGCACAATGCTAATTAAATTAATAAAAATAAAATAAATTGGTATTTAGAATATCGATTCGTATGCTTATTTGCATAATGGTTACAGAACAAAATTACAGAAACGTTATATAAAATATAAATTAAATTGGTAGCTTTTAGTATAAATTAGCAACACGACTCCTTACAAAAAGGCAAAGTACATGAAAACAGTGGCTCGTCATGATCAGGCAAGATGATGCGGGCAAGATCCCAGCCCATCTTTTGGCCCCCGTCTTCCCAGCACCAGCAGCTAGGTCAACAAACCACGGACCTTGGCAATGACCGCAACCATCGCAGGCAGAGAAACACGCCTGGCCAGGGCTTATTATTTAAATATTTAGCGACACGTCTACACATCTACGCGTTCCGCCTATCTAAATAGGGTGGGTTATTATTATCTTGCGGTCAGTCCGGTTTGGATTCGGTTTTATTTCACGAACGAGTTTTCGGGAGTTAATTTCTAGAGCTCTTAAAATGTATTTACTCTTTTCCTTTTGCCTCAAAGTAGATTGGTGCAATTATATACATTATCTTACCACATGCATGCATGTAACGTAATGCAATGTAAGTACACTTACAGTAAATAACAAGAGGTATAGCGACGACTTTACATGAGGTATAGGCCTGTACAAAAAGAGGAGCAATTTTTCTCCTACAACGTCTAAAATATGCATCATGCATAACAATAAATCTGTCATGAAGAATAAGAACAATGTTTTGTGATTGTACGTATTTGTCAAGAAAGCTGTTATAAAGAGTGTTAGACAGTTAGAGTACTCTTGTTATTTATTATTCAAGGAAACTTGAAAAAAGTAAATAAAACAAATTAAAAAAAGGTGGTTAAATGTCATGGAATGTTACTTTTAATTTTTCAATTAATCTTGTACAACTTGCATTGCAAAGCAACTACGTGCTGAAAACGGGCAGGGTAACTATCAACTTTTTCACTCATAACTACCAACTTGAGCATAACTGATAATTATGGGATCCTACCTAGCAACTAGCTAATTTTTACCTTCATTCATAACATTCAATCTAAAAATAGCTGCAGTACCGTGACTAAAAGTGACACTCAGCGAATTATATCTGCAATTATTTCTTTCGACGCGATGATGATTATAAACTACTTTGGCGTCTTCCCTCACTCATCGTAATTAGCCATGCACGTGTAATACATCATTGTGACAGTCAAGCCTCAACCCGAAGCATGATAAATGCTTAGTACCGCAAGTACCGTTGTTCCTACGTATAATTGTACTCTATTAAAACCGAATTACTTGCGTTGTTACTTTGGTTTCCACCATCAAGAAACTGCCACATGTGAAAATCGTGGGTCGTTTCGTTCCACTCTTCTCGCATTAGGTTCGAGATAACTTTGCATCTAGATACGATGACACGACGTCTTGGAAAATGAAGAACCGTTCCGATTTGTCGGATATGTCCTGGTTTTCCGAAACGTAGTTTTGTTGTATATAGAACTAGCAACTTGTGAATTTAATTACGCTTGGGCGTTTTATTTTTTCACGGTTTGTTAATGGATTTTCTGCCACTCGGCGCTCATCAATAATTATTGTCCCATACGTATAAACTTGTACTTGTTGCTTTTAGGCTGCAAATTTGTCTGGTTGTGAAAATGAGAGTTCTGATTTGAGAAAACACCGTGATTGTCAGTAATTGTTCATTATGATAGAGGTTCGGGGGTTTGTCCACGGTTATTTTTTATTAAATTATAGATTCAATTTGGCGAGTTTTTAAGTTTCCCTGACATTTCCATATTTATTTATTTCCCTGACTTTTCCAGGATTTCAAGACTTGTAGATACCCTGATAACATGGTAGAGTGGATAATAAATGTCCAGTTGGTTGCTGGATGTTTGTGTGTCTCCTACAAAACAAAACCGGTACTACAAACATTCCTATGAAATGTTTGACAATGTATTGCTTACTTTCAGACGTCGACCAAGCCGGAAGTGAATGAATTAGTGCCATCCGAGGCGCGTTGTTGTAAATGAGGCGACACTCGAGTAGGTGGAATTCGTGATTTCATCATCATTATGAAATAAACACCTCGATAATAACTCAAAGTCGACAGAAACACTAACAACACGTGAGAATTAGTTCAGTTCAAGACTTTGTGTATCCGGTGTAGTGTTTGCATTTCTACACTAGTTCCTACGATTCGGCAATGTGATTCCATTATGATTCTTGATTTAGCCCGTGAGCTGATTCCCTTAGTCCACACCACACTTTTCCATGGCAATGTAGAAGCCTGAACAGCAACCGTGCCGTAATCCAACGGTATTTGTATCACTCGGCAAGATAAGATTATAACATGCATATAAAAGTAATATACAAACTATTTCGAAATATAAACACAGTGCATACAAAAGAAACAGAAAACAAGACTTTGTTTACATTAGATACAGATTAAAATGCAAACGTTGACAAATCTAATATGTGCACAACATTGCAACATTGTAAACATGGTCTACGTTTCCAAAGTACATAATAATAACAAATAAACAAACGAACAAACAAACAAACAAACAACCATGCAAAGTTAACTTGCAAATAATTTCCACGGCCTAGCATTCAGTTACAACAAAAGCAGAACTATCCTATAGCTCGCTAGACATTCAGGCAAGACTTCTTCTCCAGTGGATTTCATTTTTTACCATTTGCCACCCCTAGTTCGATACGATTGATAGATTCTAAATCTGATGGTTTTCACTTTAGATTAATTTCTATGAGGTGCGCTGTAAGCAAAAGTTTACAGGCATAAAAATCATCAAAACATAATTTTTTTAAAGTTGAAGAGTACAAAATCGAAAATGATCGAATTACAAAACCACCAATAAATTACCTTGAAAATACATCTATGCGCCCAAAACGTACAACTGAAGCAAGCCACGTAGCGCACACACACACTCACTATTCAATCAGAAATAAACGATAAAGGTTTAAAACGCCCACACAATCACGAGATTACGAAAATAAAGACGTAAAATAATTATTGTTTTCGTTTTAAGTAGCGTAATAAACTCGTATTGCTATTATTACATTTCTAGTGGAAGCTAACGGTGCTTGGTACAGGTTATCTTGTAAACAGACGCCGCCTTGGGGGAGGAGAGGGGTCCATTGTTTCTCGCCTACACATTGTTACGGGCTTCAAGACACAATACGCGGTTCGCCATTACGAATGCTGGCGCTTTTATCGCTGCGTTCACACAAGAAACTAACGTGGCAAAATTAATACAAGTGATGCATAATTAAAAGACACGATTTCATTACTAGGAAAACGCTAAAGTCCCGCCGCGTTGATGGATGAGCTTTTTAAAATTTTTAGTTTGCGTGGGATATCTTTCTTTGCAAGTGCTTTGTTTTGCTACCTACGCATTGTAAGTGATTGTTGTCAAATTTCTTTTGTTACCTGTCAATTGGTATTATTTACCGTAAAAACTTATATTAAAAGCTTTATTTCTTTGGATTCTGACTAACTTTTTCAAATTTTTCTTTTAAAAGGTACTACATCACCATAACCGTAATGTCTATGTATAATATGAACGTTGAAGGCCCACCCGTTTGGTCAGAATTGGCCCAAATGGTACGAAAATATCGCACTAAAAGTCAAAAAACTTATATTAAAAGCTTTATTTCTATAGATTCTGACTAACTTTTTCAACTTTTTCTTTCAGAAAGAAATACATCATCATTACCTTAATGTCTATGTGAAATATGAACGTTGTAGCCCTACCCGTTTGGTCATAATCGGCCCAAATGTCTCGAAAATATCGCACTAAAAATCGAAAAAAATCGTAAAAGTGCGATATTCATGAGAAATATTTCTTCGATTGTACCCAAAAACGTGGCAGTTTAAGTTCAGAGATTTCGAAGGTCCTCTTCAATTTTCATCAAGATCGCATATGCCGTTTGCCCGGAATCGTGCGAACAAACAGACAAAAAAACAAACAAAAAAAAAAAAAAAAAACAAACAAACAAAAAAACAACCGAGCTAAATTTTTTGGGGGGTCAGTGAAATTGAAGTCTTCGCTTCGCTCATCCAATTATATATGACATTTTAGTCTGATCAATGTTGGTTGGAAGGATGTGGTGGTCTGCGCACGCAAACATGGATAGATCCTGAATAAGAGAGTTATTGTTAAATGACACATTTTGCAGTTAGCAAATAGCTATCTATATTCGCTCGACCAAGATGCATCCAAAGTATATAAAACTTTACAAAGTTGTCAATAAAGCATACATGGACAGCCCTGCGGTAAAAGATTTTCAAAAATTTGTC
Organism: Sweltsa coloradensis; assembly: GCA_024449915.1. NCBI lineage: Eukaryota > Metazoa > Arthropoda > Insecta > Plecoptera > Chloroperlidae > Sweltsa > Sweltsa coloradensis. The sequence continues at coordinate 1,314,835 of JAMZAV010000108.1, read as the reverse complement.
TCTTATGCCAGGAAAAAAATCACGAATAGTCAATTGGGGAGTTTAAATTTTTTTCAATTTAAAATGCATTCATCAGATAAGTAAACAAAATACTAAGTTATGAGCATACCAAATGATGACAAAAAAAATATATTAAATATACACAATAGGACCTCCTTCATTTAATAATTACGCTAGGAAACCGGAAATCGAATGTTACCAACATTACAAGATCAAAGTTACTAACAAACACAAATCACGCATGCATAAGACATGCAGCTAGTTTCACAACATCTCCTAGAGTCCTAGACTAATAGGCCACTTATGCCTCCTACACAGGGGCACGCAGCCTAGCCACATAGCAACTAAATATCCCGTGATTGAATACGCCTATAATTAACTAGTTAATTACACAATTAAAACTATTACTGGTGGATATTATAAACATGAATATCTTGCCTGTAATGTCTGGCATAAGATATTCCAATTAGGTTCAACGTGGGACTTTTTAATGAACATTTAAACACGTGTAAAAAAAAACTCAATATAGGTAGAAAAAAGCAAAAGCATACATACTTTTACCTTTTTTTGTAAACATTTGTGGGAGAGAAAATGAGGACTAAGACGCTAAGTTACAAGAAGGCAGAGTAAGAAATAGGGGCATCTTGTGCTTTAATAGGCAAATGTACAAAAGATACGCCAATACAAACGAATTGGAAGAATAGCAATTTAGCTTAGTGAAGATTTACCTTGTGGCCCCTGGGTTCGACCAAAGTCCGGGCAATAATTGTTTTGTTTACCTTCTCTTCAATAGTGGTCGTACTTTGTAGAGGAAAACCCGATTTTAGTTACAACATTCAGGAAGAAACCACCGAGGAAACCACACGTCATGTACCTGAGATTAGAGTGCATGACTAGATGTGCTGATAAAACTTGTCTGGACTGGCTATAAATGTAAAACACTAACTAACAATGGTATCAGTCGATAATATCTAAAATATCAATTAATTAACTCTGCAATGCGGAAGCAAATGAAGACATGTACTAATGATTAGCTATATCGGGATTGAGGCTATGTGATTGCAACAAAGTAAGTAATGCAGTTTTTGTGGCGTGGAAAATGTCTGTAACTGAGCTGTTAGGGGGAGACAGACCGTCATTCGGTTTGTCAAATGTCAGTCAGCAAGAATTACAGTCAGACATACAGTTAAAAAATAGTCATGTTGAGACAATCAGCAATATATACAGTAGTAGTACACGTCAGTCAGCCAATCAATCAATCAGTAAGTCTGAACGACGGCGACAGTAAAGAATTACATAAATAAGAGACAAGTCTACAACTACATATTTTGATTATCAAATTCCCCGATAAACACATTAAAAACTACATTTTTCCATTTCCAGGCTGTAAATTTTACTACCAAAGAATATGCGGTCAAATTAGTGAACTGGTTTTGCGCCAGAACGTTGTGATTGGCCGCTATGGCACAAATTAGGGGCCTGGGGTCTGGGGAGGGGGGGGCTTGCCATCTGAAAAATTGCAAATTATGTACATTCGACAGAGTTTGAAACTTTGTCAAGATTTTTCCACATTATTTTGTTTTAGTCCCAGAGTCCCTGACTTTTCCAGGTTTTATAAACTTGCAGACACATCAGGGTCCCGATTCCTGTGCCTCTTTTTTAACCCGTGCTGCCCCAACCCATCGTCAGTCACCAAGATGGAAATGCTTGTTTGCTTTTTATTCTTTTATGTATACTTTGAAATCAACGTATTGTTGCACTTATAATTTTGATATATTTGTTTTATTGTTCATCACCATATTATTATTTGTTAATTTGTAGGTATATTAATCTAATTTTAGTTTTTACTTTATTTATTTATTATATTAGGATTGTCTATGTTACTTGTGCTGTATAGACTCTTATGAATAAATAAATGAATAAAAACAACTCTAGGAATTGTACATGAATATTGTTTATCGCTTCATCCAGGATTAAAAATGTACAGCAATCCGGCTCCAAGATACATTATTAACTAATTAATAAGTACTTACTTCTTATTAACGCGTCGACAGATAGGGGCCTAGCAGGCAAGGTAGTCAAAACTGCCAAACCAAGTAAATGAAGCAAACAATCGCGTCACCTTGTGCACGTCACCTTGTGCAAGCTGTTCGCTTGCCACAACAAGTTCCGGAAATGACCGAACCGGCTAAGCAACGAAATCACCAGAATGCAAACTAATGATATGTAAATATTTTGCATCACTTGCAAGAGCGGACTTGAAAGAACGAGATTGCAAAACTGTTTAGTCTTCCACAGGAGTCACTCACCGTACTACAGGGTAGACCAAAAGTGCTGCAACATGCAACTGCAGACGACAACATTACCAGGAAATTTAGCATTTAGTTAATTCGAAGTTTTTAATGTACAATGAAATACCATCATAAATAAATTGGCTTACTTTCCATATTTGATGTATATTAAATTCAACCAAAATAGATGTATCCCTTTGGAATATAATAATATTGAACACTTTTGATCCGTGCCTGAAAGTGAATTCCGACGAGAGGAATTGAGATATGCTACTGTTGCACTAGTTTTAGGCCGTGTCGAGTTTTGTTGCATCTCGCATCGCATGTGATAATATGTGAACAACTGTTTTGCTCTCCAGAACATACATTTCACGAATTAAAAGATTTTAAATTAATGTACGAAAATTATCATAAATTTAATTTTGTACAAATGAAACCAGTACCATTGGGCAAATTCAGTCAAAACACTTTAGTTGCTTGCTACTTCGAACTTTGCCCTTACATGGACATTTGCACACGATAATCGCCTTGGTTTAATCAATTGAAAGCTTGGTGAATCCCAGGCTATTATCACACAAGGCCATGTGCAGTGGCAGTCAAATCTTCAAGATAAATAAAACGATTTAACGATACCATATTTGTTATCATAGTAATTGCATTGCATGTCGTATCAAATCAAGGTAAAATGTCATTAATAATTACTAAATGTAGCTACATTCAAAGTAAATATCTCCTTGATTCTGAGTTATCAGATAAGTCTGAGTGGCTCGGCTCGGGAGACTAATGAAGCAAGCGTGCCTGTAACGAGATGATATGTTATGCTCATTAATGTGCTCGATAATATTATTGTGTAGAAAGAAATGCCATGGGACAAAGTAGCACGAGCGATCTGTTGTAAGCGCTAATTGTGCAGAGTCCTAGATAGAAGTAAAGGGAGATTTGACGAAATAAAAAGTTTCCAAAGGACCATAAGTAATGGTAACTATACGCAAACCGTAGGTTACTTATCGACACTTCCTGCCCTTCTATTAATTACATCCACTCGGACTTGCGACAATAGATAATCCTTGGAAAATAGCCGTATTTAAAATATTGAAGAGGTAAATAAAATTACACTATTTATGAACTATATTTTTATAAAAAATTACGCCGATTTGTCTCAATTTTGAGCCACGTTTATTCCAGCAGTGTTGCAAAAGCAAAATTGCTGAAAAATTGAAGGGTTGAAAATTTTGATTTTTTCGAAAAAATGTAATGAGCAATTAAATACGTTGATAGTAATGTTAAATAACAATAAGCAGAAGGATTGTTCAGAGTAGGCCTACAGAAGGTTTCTGTATATGCACCCATACTTTCCTTCTGTGTTAATTGTACTGAGTGCACGAGGTCAGTTTCCATGTAAACAACATTTAAATGTTTGCCCTGTAAAACTCTATACATAACCATAGAACACAACAATCTCAGAAACAACTTACCGTCAGCTATGAGTCGTTGAGTGATGTCTACCATGTCTTTGATCTCCTTGACGAAGAAATCGTTGGTGGTATTTGGTGTCATTCCTAGATCTGTAGTGTCGTAGTCAAGGAGTTGAACATAACACGCAATTGAAGCCTACCCATTTTATAACATTGCATGGTGTTATTTCTATGATAATCGGATACTTTCCTACTGCTCCGTTTGGGGAGTAGTTACATAACAAATTAAAATTGTGACAAAACATCCCCGTTACAGGTAATCTCACCAGACACTCCTATCCTGACACAGTCGACTTCTCAATCCTCAAATATACTCGCACACACTCACATCAACACACTCAAACACACCTTGTCATTATACAGAGTTCCGTACCGAAATTCTTCCAAGCACTCAAAACACCATAATGTTGAAACTTGTCTCAAAAACAAACTTTCTTTCTCAGAAACGAATTTCTTCAATCAATGTGAATTTCATCTCATAATTGCATTTCATCTCGTTCTCATCACCAACATGAAATTCATGTTCATTAAATAAATAAAAAATACATCCTTCTATTCATTTCCTTCATGTCTGTCAACCATTCCTTCCTGACTTCCCTCTTGGGTCTTAGCGAATCGAACTCTTATACGGCCGCAAAAAGTATCTCGTATCAATTCGAAACCTTTATAAATCACAATTTATTTATCGGTCATCAACTTACTTACGTACCTTATATACATTTCTGGTTATAGTGTGCTTACCGGCAAGGCAACGAGCACATGCCACATAATTTTGTGACTTTGCGACTATTCTGGTGTTCTGCTGGGGCATATTGCACGTATCCGAAGAACATACCATAATATCGCTCCTTCCATTTAAAAAATAAATAAATCTGGTGTAGTAAAGTAGAACATGGTATATGGATGGTGGTTTAAGTTGTCTTGGGGGGGGGGCAATGGTACCAGGTGAAGCCAAAGCAATCACTGATGTAACCTTGATAAGTGCAAGTATTTGTAATAGGCAAGTCGGGAACATTGTTTATGAGGCAATCAGAACTGATAAGCACACAATGAAAATCTATGCCTTGCAATTACAAAATGAACAATGGCATATTTATATCAATTCACGATTAGATTTCAACCCGAAGGCCTGCCAGAGTGGAAAATAAAAATATGTGGCCTATATCTCGATACAGACAGGCAACTACAGACCAGAACTGCCTGAACAGAATCAATATGTGTTTGCTTACTCTGAAAGCAATGCGATAAACGTTTTAGCCGCCCAGGAACTACAAATTGCGAATTTTATTGAAAATCATATTATTATTAAGCTCAAATTCTTTGGTTGGCTGCTTCATGTCTGGCCAGAAAATGCCACCAAACAGTCAGCCTCAGTGCCTCACACCCCCCTGATAAAATATGACAATCCAGGCGAAAATTGAGCCCGAGTACACGCTATACTTTAGATGAGAACCACTACCTACGTCCTATGTTAAACAACGCACAATATATATTGTGATCGTTTTATAGAGATGTGGAGATCGATGTTGCCTCATTCACAAGCAAAGTGCCCTAATGAAAAGCAAAACGATGGCTAGCCTATACTACAAAAAAATGCATTCCAAATTCAAATATGGCCTCTACAGGTGTTTTTGAGCACTTCGAGTAGAAAACATCGTGCAAGTGTCGGCGAGGATGTTGCACATATCCAACGACCAACGACCTGTTAGTTCCTACTCTGCTCACTAATCACCGCCACCTATTAGATACTAATTGTATCACTTGGCATATACACATACACCGTAACACAAGTAAAACCCAACAACCATGAACCTACAATTAGCAGCTATCCGTCAGGGACTTGGGGCAGCGTCTTCATTAGTAGCTGCTTCTCTTCCAAGACACTCAACCGACAAGCGGATAATCAATACGAAACGTTGCTGTTCTTGTGCTAATTAGTGAATACATTGAGTTAAATAGCAAGTTGGGTCTTCAATGATACCGAACAGTTGTAAAAATAAGAATATGTAGGTACGTAATTTTCATAACACTATTCCCAACCCATGTAAGTGTTAATACCGGTTTCATTTATTTAAACGTACAAATTAAGTTAATCTGCATTTAGCTTGTGTTAGCTTGTGAGCAGTGAAAATTGACTATTGTTATTGATTCGTTATAAAAACGTGTAGAATGCAGTCATGAACGTTGTTATGATATCGGTTGAATTTCATTCACAAAATGGTTCAGGGCGGGAGGGGGATTTTTTGTAGGTCCTACATAACCTTGTAGTACAAAATTTCAAAATTTTCTAATTAATGCCAAAGTGCCAACTATAGAAAGGGTAGGCATCTGTATAATGTTTGATCCTTGGTTGTTCTATGACGGAATTTCAAACTAAGTGTCATGTTGGTAACTTTCCATTATCACTCGCATCGTCTAATGAGCCTAGTTTAAAACTGCGTCTCGCCAGATAAGTAAGTGTTAGAGAACATTACATGATGTTCACAGCGGCAAGCCAGCCTAGACGCCGTTATCTCGACGCTGTGACCTAGGGGGCAGGGATCAAAGTGTCCACAAACCACCTTATCAGTAGTAATCAATGCCACCGATACTGATAACCTTCCGGTTTCCGCGTGACACCGTGTCACGGCTGATAAGGATTAGGGGGCGCCAGTGGCGACTCGTGCTATTGTGCGCTGGTGCTGTAGCACCACCACCATAAATCATCCATCTCCATTAAACTGATTTTTGATAAGTTCAATGTGTAGGTATTGTAAAATTAAGTATTCAAAAGTATCCGCGGCCGTGCGGATGGTCAACTTTTTCATACCGCGTAGTACATGGTGGTGATGGTTTTGAAACCAAGCATATGTAGAAACCTGCGATGTGCTCCGCACCAAGGTCCTCTAGATCTCCGCCACCTGGCGGAGGCTCGTCTAACTCGCTCGTGTGGCCTAGAGAGTTAGACGATCCTCCGCTAGGCGGAGAGAGTTAGACGATCCTCCGCTAGGCGGAGATCCAGCAGACCTTGCTCCGCACCGAATTCGACGGCTTTTAAGCCCTTTTAGCACGCAACGACAGGGTCGAATAACACGGGTAAAACGAAACGCAAACCGGTCTTCTGGTGCTATCGGGACTCGCGCACTCGGGCTCTGTATAGGTTCGCCCGCTAGCCTCGCACCCTTGCAATCACTACACTCGTCAGTCGTCAGTCTTCAACCCTACAGCAGTCGCTGTAGGTAATTATTAATTGCAGTTTAATTGTTATTCAATTATTTTTATTTGTGTGGCGGAGGTGGGTATTGTGACAACCTCACACACCCCTCCTTTCCTGTCACACATAACCCATGGGCCTATGCATGATTTACGTTTGCTGTATATTAGCACCACGTGTTCTAATGTCCACGAGCCGCCACTGGGGGGCGCCAACATTCTCAAGGGAGTGTTTTCCTGTCGTCTTTTTTAAGTATTTTGAGGAATAAAGTTAGTTTACGAGTGCCCAATGCAAGGATGGGCTTTAGGGAGAAGGGGGAGAACAGAGTGTGGCAATACAGGGAGTTTTATTTTTAATTATTGTGGGTTTGGACTAGTTATTGACTTGAATATGACATACTTAGATTATTTTGAAATTAATATCGTTATATACTGATCGATAGAACGTATCATTCGTTAAAAAATAAACTGAAATCAACTAAAACTGTCCTCCCCCCTAAACCACCACCACCCTTTAAGATTCATGAAAGTCGAAACATTAAGGGGAAATAAAGCCCCTATCCAGTGGCGTACGCAGGAATCTTATTTCGGGAGGGCCTTAGAAGAACGACTCAATGGGGGGGATACTCCCCCCACAATAGCGACGCAGACAATTTGTTTGAAAAGAATGTGTTTTTGAAGTGGATTTTATGTATTTTTTAAAGGGCCTTTGTTAAACGAAAATAAAGAAAAATTAATAGATGAATTTACTTTTTTGCGTACACCTACATGATTTGCAGAATATAATATTTGAGCTAGGATTTCGAGGGGGGGCAATCCCCACGGCCCCCTGGATACGCCACTACCCCTATCAATAGGCTGGGAATGGGGGCTCATATTCCCAGAACTATGATTTATTTTATTCATAAGTTCAGCAGGAAATTCAAGACTTGTATGTACGTGCCCTAATTTAATGGAATTCTTGACTCTTATCCGACCTTACTATAGGCCTACCTTCACTTTTTCATACCGTTCATGACCTGTAGACACTGATTTACAACTGTAAGTATAACAAACAAACACAGAAAGAAAAAACTCCTCGTGATAAGCTATTCAACGACACCATAACACAATCATCTGGCCTATCAATCCTTCTAGGCAATTAAAATAATTATGGAAATGAAAGTCAGTATTTTAGAGGACGTAAATGAGCTACCTTTGACCTGCTGGATAAATAATTATTCTGCCCGGGATTTGCATTTGAAAATAATCCTATGTAAATATGTAAGTTGCATAGACAATGAGAAGGAATGGTTCGAGAATATTCACGAGAAAAAGTCAAACAACGGAGTAATCGAGACTTACTTGCAAACAAAAACCTATACAGAAACAAAAAAAGGTAGCCCTCTTTCCGGGTTCGAGTCGGGCTTGAATTCGAACAATAGGGCCTACTGATTCGGTTTTGGAAAAGATTTCAAAATAAGGCTCAGAATTAGCTCGTATGGGCCTACTTCAAGTAATTGTAACCCAAAAATGCATAATATCAAACATTTATGTACAAAACTATTACTTTCTATTAACTCTTCATGGTTGAAGCCTGAAGGGTTCGGTTTTTGTTTAGGTTTGTGGTTTTATATGTTGGCGTAGACATAGATGCATAGTCAAATTTACTGACAAATGCCACGGAATCGCGATTGTACAGTCAATCGGATGTACATGCTTACGATAATTTTGTCAAAAATGTAAGCTTACTCGGCAACAATATATTTTTTATGTAAAACAAGCTATCCGATAAGATTCATAAAATAATACCAAAGCAAAGATTACAACACATAAATATATAAGATCAATTTTTCTCTTTCATGTAGAAAAGAGAGCCTACATGGATGATAGGTAAATATCTATGATTCTACTAGAATGAGTAGGCTACAACCAATGCGCCGAATAAAAATTATGAACATGTAATAATACAAACCCAAACCAAACCAGGAATAAAATAATGTTATTATATAAATACAAGTAAACTGCACGTTATGTAAACCGCTCCAATTACAAAGTTCGTGATTACACGACAATGAGCATTAAACAAGGCATATCGCGCCACGTGTAACTCTCTCGGCCAAGTTCAACTTGCAAACGTTTACAAGATATATCCTCTTCGGGCGGAATGATGGTACTAGTCATTCCATGCGATATATGGACGAGACTTAAGCCCGGGATCGACATCCATCTTCCCTCTGGAGGTGACGCAAGATCAGTGGGCTACAGCAGTGTTCGGTTTCAAAGTTTTGTTTATTGCTTAGATAGAGGAATCAGTCGCGAATAGCTAATTCGTGAACCATCTGTCAAATCGCGCGTTAATTTGACGGACATCTTTAAATTAATGCCCTAAATGTTAATTTTTTAACAATTGAATCGCAAAAATGTGTATTCCAAGTTCCCAAACTGACTGAAAATATTTTGAAGTTCAAGTTTCAGTTCAACCATTCAATACACCTGGTGCTGATCTAGGTAGAGATAGTAACTAAACCATAGAGAGGCGAAGTGGCAGTCATATTTTGATACTGATTTGATTGAGTGTTTATGGATGATGTATGAATAGAAGAGAGGAAGGGAAACCCTTGACGGTGTTACCTCTACTAACCCGGACTGCCGAGCAGAGGAGAACGAAGACGTCGTTGCATTGACCTGGGTTGTCATCAGAGTACAGTAGCACGAAGGCCTTCAAAATATATAGGCCTATGTAAAGCTGAGACCAAGCGAAATTTTAATGGGCTGTATGTTTTTTACTGTTTAGTGCTCGAATGACCACCCATTGCAATGTAAAAGATGGCTCCTCTAGTTCGCCCCTCTATGGTTTTGTCTCTCCCTAGTTGGTTTTGAATGAATCCACAAAACGCGACTTTGTGTAGCAATGACACAATGATACCAACAACAACAAAGTTATGACCCGACTAAATCAGCTGATGAATCGCGATAAAACCGGATAAAACTTGACAACGGAAATAGTTCGCCGTAACGTCCAGATTCTACATAAAGAGCCAACCTGTCACCAACGTCCGCTACATGCCATTGCATGCATCGCCAACCAAACAATAAATAACAAGTAATTGAATTCACCACTAATCACATGCTTGGAATAAAGTTATTAACTTATTATAGATAGATACTAAAAACAGGGTAAGCAATTCTAATATTTCATTGTAAGTTTAAACAAAGGCACACTACGATGTAGAACAATGAAAATGTAGGACTAGAGGAAAATTCCGATGGTGTTACAGTGAAATCTGTGGTTATGACAAATTAGCGACTAACGATATTACATGGAAAAAGTTACATAATATTTCCCATCAATCATAATCATTGGAGAGGGTAGCCATTACAGTAGTGACCCTACTGTTCTAGACTTCATATCATATACATACACTACAAAATTATTAGGCTATGCAATAGGGAAGTCTTACTTCACACTGACGTCTGCCAGTATGAGAAAGTAACGAGTCACATAAACTACATAGGCCCTAGGCCTACATCATACATCAATTTGCGTTTTGGAAGATGTTTTAACTCAAAAATGTTGCTTTGTTCCGACCAATTCTCAAATTCTTGTTCGCCTTTTTAAAAAAATGTATGTTGGTGTTTTCGTGCACTTGAAATGGATGGACCAAAAGATTACGTTATAACTACATAACATTTTGGCATTTTCAAAAGTTTAGTAACTAGTTAGTAAGTTAGCATGCTATCTTTAATGCAAATTTCCCCAGCACAGGCGAGCTTACCTCGCCTCTGTTCCCGGAATCCCTAGCACGTCGTATCTCGCACCACTAGAACGTCAACGCACTGCTCCAGTTAACACGTCCACACTTCACCACTCTCGGCTCGGTAATGTCGCGTCTGCTACGCCTTGCATTGCACGTCATCACAACAACGTGTTGTTCGATCCTAATGATGGCCGGGGGAAACACAGCCCTCGACAACATCCGCACACGAAAAATACGGCTGTGATTTGTCACTGGTTCAAATACTTTTAGAGATAAGAAGAGAAACAGAGCTCGGAGAAGAAGATCAAGTTGTTGCAAGATGGGGGTGGTCACCATGGGCTATCGTGTCCGTTCCACTACTTCCGGTGGTTCACTTTTTAGTTTTTACACTCAGGACAATGGTAGGCCTGTGGTCGAGGTTCTTGGCGCGCAAATTTGTAAATAAACTTACAAATTATGATTTGAAACCATGGATTTTCCCAGTCATAATCCAGAGTTACCTTTACCTTGGGTTTTCCAACCCGAATTGGCCAATGTAAAACCCTATCCGTATGTTCTTGTTCCTCAACAGAAACATAATAATATAACACGTAGAACCTGAATGCAATGTAAATGAATAATTTGATTCCTTTGCAAATCAATTTAAAACTGAATATATTAATAAAAAATGTTCATTTTAAAAAGTGTAAAATCAATGTTTATATATGGCAACGCAATCTCACACCACTTTCATCGGATGTTAGATAATATTCTCTACCTCATTTGCACAGAATTATCGTGATAACGGAAATAAATTGTGATATCTAGACAATTTTTGTCTAGCAATGATTTTATTTAAAATATAAAGCGATTTCGATTGGTTACTATTACTAACCCTAATTGCTTTTATCTATGCTCCTGCTTTTCTTGCTTGCACTCGAAAACGTTGAATTATCTTGGTTTTACATTCCCGTTAGTCTTTGCACACTCACACGATAATTTACATTGCCCAACACGTCAAATCAGCGATAACGGAGCAAGTATAAATAACAATACATTCAACAGGTGTGTGCACTCGACTCGGGGAGGGGGGGGGGGGGGGGGGCTGACGCTCGACATAAATGTATGATGTCTTCAAATAGTTCCAGGAAATGACGAAAGCAAAGCACATATTCGATGCACTATCTTAGTTCTTTGAAATCTGTCGTCTGGCTCCCATCGTTCTACATAGAACCGGGCATAACAGAAGAGGGTAAATTTTCTTGAAATGCAGAACAGCAATCTGCTTGGAATATTTAGAATCGGCAATCAGCATGATTGAATTCATTTGGCACTCGTAAGATAAATAATGTGTTTGTGAAAAGCGATAAGATGTATAAATAGCTCCGCTATCTTTGACTAGACAAACCGCAACCGAAGCCACGAAACATAAAGGTGAATTAAGTCGACCCTTTGCTTCTTGCTTCTTGAAATCACTAATAAGAGTCCGCGTGAAATAAGGCGGGGCAATAATTTCCATACATTTTCACATGCTATACATAAGAACTGAGCCTACCGTGTATCATTCTAAATAAACTGAAATAAAGCTGGACATTATTAAAGCTTCTAATTCGAGTTAATGTTATTGTTTTGTAAGGATTTACTGAAACGACAGTAATGTATTTCCTACATTTTACTTGTCATAATAAAATGTAGCCGAAGATGTGTCGGGAGTCGGGAACCTTCCCCTCCCACCCCCTACCAGATAAAACTCTTTGATTGAAAACAGCCACCGAAACAATTTGGCATAAAATCTAGTTTTCGAAACGTTGGGAAATAAAATTGAGTTTAAAATACATAAAAAATAAATAAAAATAAATAAATTGTATTTAGAGTCTACCCACTCAGTTATATAACTGATTTTCAGTGGGGGACAAAATCAAAGCGACTAAGCCAACCCTGTAGACCCCGACGCAATGGACGAGTGAGCAGCATTCAGTATTCTCCCATCTTCGTGACATATTCGATGAATATAACGTTTCCCCGAAAAATTAACTTCGCCAATTTCATCATACCCAATTCCGGCCGTAAATTATCTTTAATTACTTGATTATTACCGGAAAGTGGCCCAAGCTCTTCGCGCATTTCACAAACATAATTTCAATAATAAATAATAATTAAAATCTTGTGAGTCAATATACTTTCAAGGTGCGTGAGTTCTCGTGTACGTAAGACACATGCGTTACGCACGTGTGCACGCTAGGAACATGCGTAAACAAGCATCGTCAATAACAAAGTTTAAATGTAGCTTTTCGTCACGAATCACAATGATAAATTTTCAAAAAACGTTTGTGAAAATCCCAAACTTTGTAGATGAAAACAAGAATTCTGAACATGTAATTGGATTTGAAGATAAGGTTAAAAAAAACTTTCAAGGGTTAAAAAATGTTCGGGATTGATAAATGAGTGAAAAGTGAGTGAAGATAAGGCTTTTTACAAGGTGCGTAAAGGTTACCGATTCTTCTTCTGTATAGAATAATGTCAAATTTGGTACCCAGCTAAAGGTACCCTAACATTTGTGCCAGGAAAAGAACCACCCTGCAATAAATAGCACATTTGGTACCAGGAACGGTACGGTACCATCGTTCCTTGGATAGTATGTAACGGTACCATCGTTCCTTGGATAGTATGTAACGGTAACATCGTTCCTTGGATAGTATGTTTAATACCAAAATAGACATGTTCTCTATCAGGAAATGTGCCCTAATTCTTGAATATGTCCAGGTTTAGTAGCAGGAAATGTACCCCCATTGATTGAACAGTACGTTTGGTACCAACTCGTCTGCAGATAATGTAATTCTAAACACTACATCTAGCCTACTCTACTAAATTTTATATGAATCTGTGGTACAAAAGATTGCCGCCCTTATTTTGGTACTGCACAAGAAAGCTATCCTCATGCATAGATTGAAGGCTTTGGTACCAGTACCACCACGTCCACACTCCACAGATAAGTAATACTAGCGGTATGGTACCACGTGGTACCCCGAAACTCCGAAACCGAAAGATACACCAATACCGTTGGCACGGCGAAATCTACCCACTTGCATTGATAAATGGGTTTGGTACTACCACATTTACAGATAAGCATGTAATAACTAGCGTTATCAATGGAACCACGAAAGCTACCCTCATGCATTGATCAAGGGTACCACCTCGTCTGCAGATAATGTAATTCTAAACACTATCTCTAGCCTACTCTCCTAAATTTTATATGAATCTGTGGTACAAAAGATTGCCGCCCTTATTTTGGTACTGCACAAGAAAGCTATCCTCATGCATAGATTGAAGGCTTTGGTACCAGTACCACCACGTCCACACTCCACAGATAAGTAATACTAGCGGTATGGTACCACGTGGTACCCCGAAACTCCGAAACCGAAAGATACACCAATACCGTTGGCACGGCGAAATCCACCCACTTGCATTGATAAATGGGTTTGGTACTACCACATTTACAGATAAGCATGTAATAACTAGCGTTATCAATGGAATCACGAAAGCTACCCTCATGCATTGATCAAGGGTACCACTCGTCTGCAGATAATGTAATTCTAAACACTATCTCTAGCCTACTCTCCTAAATTTTATATGAATCTGTTGGTACAAAAGATTGCCGCCCTATTTTGGTACTGCACAAGAAAGCTATCCTCATGCTAAGATTTGAAGGCTTTGGTACCAGTACCACCACGTCCACACTCCACAGATAAGTAATACTAGCGGTATCTATGGTACCACGTGGTACTCCGAAACTCCGAAACCGAAAGATACACCAATACCGTTGGCACGGCGAAATCCACCCACTTGCATTGATAAATGGGTTTGGTACTACCACATTTACAGATAAGCATGTAATAACTAGCGTTATCAATGGAATCACGAAAGCTACCCTCATGCATTGATCAAGGCACTTTTGCAGCTGGGGGGTCCAGCTTTTTAACACTGCGATGTAAGGGGAAAAGTAGGTTAGGGGGAATGGGGGGGGGGGCGTGAAGCGCGTACGTTTTACAATATTATTATAATTATTGTTATTATTATTATTATTATTCGCGCCCCTCCCCCCACTCCCCCTAACCTACTTCTCCCCTACCATCGCAGTTTAAAAGTTGGACCCCCCAGCTGCAAAAGTACCTTGATTAATAGGTTTGGTACCACCACGTCCATAGATAAGTAACTAGTTATCAGATTCTATGGTACCACAAAAGATACCCCCCCTCCCCAAATACTATTGATGCATTGATAAGGCCTAGTAGGTTTGGTACCACCATATACAAACATAATAAAACTAGCGTTATCAATGCTTCCACGTGGTACCACGAAAGGTACCTCCTAAAGTAAACTGTGACCCCACTGACCTGTTGCTTCCTCGTCCCCAGAGATCCTAGCCACGGTGTCTACACGAGCTGCGTGGAGCGTTGCTACTCAACTGTGTGCAAGGTCTAACTAACGTCACGGTGCCACTGGGAGATAAGCGCTGGCTGCCAATAGTAAGGCGACTTGGAACTTGTCTATAAGCATTTTCCGATAACTGAAGGCGTGCAACAAGTACTAATCACTCGGAACACATCGCGCGGGGAAACTGGAGGAAATTTATCTGCGAGAGGGTGCAAGAGGGTTGACAATTATTACGAGTGTTAAAGATATGATAGTTGATTCCGAGGTTTAATCAAAAGAGTCAAAATTAATACGATTCAACATTGGGATGTATGTAGTACAGGCTGATCGGAGGGGGGGGGTGTATGTAGTACAGGCTGATACGGGGTCGAGACAATGTATATCATGACTTATAAAAATGATAGTTAAAAATGCTGGCACAATTACGTAAAAGTGGGATGACCAAATTCTGGGGTTTATCTTTCTCCCCACTTGCTCTCCTCACGCCCAACCCCAGCAGCCCTTGGCCTTGCACCACACCAAAGAAAGACAAAAACTAGCACAAAATGTAACTGTAACATTTTTAATCGATTTGATGTGGTATTTCGTTTTAAAGGTTTAAAAAAAAGGACTGATTTGAATTGGTAAAATTAAGTACAACGTCTGTTCCCGACCATTCCAACTCTTTTTTTCCGAAAGGACACCCGAGTTTACTCGGAGCGGCCCTCTTCAGGAGGCTGACTATATAGACTAGGTTGTTTGGGGTGCTATTGAAAGTTATGTCCAAAGGCTGTTTAATCCCAAAATCCGCCTGAAGAAAAACATAAAAAATTCAGTCGATATGGATATTGCCGCTAGCGGAAGTCGAACCCGAACCAGAATCTCACGCGTCACGCATGAGCTACCTGTGGATGGCGGTCAGTTCAGCTCGGGGTAAATGTCTTTAGCCATGAACTAGCGACTGCATGTTGTTTGCGCATACGATGCAATGAGCCGGAGCGGGGGGGGGGGGGGACACGTACAATACACCAGTTGTTAACATGATAATAATTAATTTATCAGCACCGACACATTGCGCTCATATCTGTACAAGCGGTGACGGCAAGTACCAACCTACACACGTCATGAACACAGGTAGATTTACTTGGTGGAACAACGACGTGTTCGCATCATACGTTATCCTGCTCCCGATACGATGTTTCTGTTTGTCTTCATTTTAATACTGAATAGGAATACCTAAATAAAGAATAAAACAAAAGAAAAAAAGTATCACTGACCCTTTAACAAACAACCGAGATCCCTTACAGTCATAATGTCGCTTTCTCCAATAAAAAAAGTAGATTAAGTATCGCCAATAGACCCCAATCATCGTAAGTATCTGATGAAAATCCAATTGAATAATATTTCCAGCCATAGCAAATTAATAATCACCTTTTTTTCATGAAGAAATTTTTCATCACTCCGCTATATGTCCGCCTTAGCAGACCAGACGCAAATCAATTGTAAGTTTGTTTGATTATGTAGAGAAGTAACACTTGGTACTCCATAGACCAGCACCACAACCACATGCAGCATTGGGCAAACTGGCACCTGTTTGCCACGTCTGGAAGAGAGGGACTTTAATCCGGGTGGGAAGGAGGTACTCATTTGTTGTGAAAATCAAATTTAATTTGGTTCATATGCAAATGTTCTCATATTTGTCCTGTAAACTTAATTTAGTGGCGGTGCCCGACAAACAACAATCCCGGAGAGGGGGAGAGGGGGGGGTCTAGGGAAAAACTGAGGGCAAGCAGTCGCGCTTGCCGGGGTCTGGGCGAAGCTCAAGGCGGAGCCCTTTAATTTGTTTATTCAACAAATAGTATTTCGTCAGTTACTGAAAAATGGCAACTCAAGGAATTACGTAACTACATATGGACGTTATCCTGAGAAATTACGAAAAATATATTTGTGATTTGAGGATTTAATTTAGTAATATTACGCCTGCGGCAGGAATTTGACACGAGGGTGGGGGGGGGGGGCAAGCAGGGGGTCAAGCCATTTTTTTTAGGGGGGGCAAGTGCCTACCAGACCCTTCCCGTAGCGCCGCCACTGCTTAATTGTAATTTAAAAGGATGTCATACTCATGTTCAATTACAAACAAAATGCATATTGCATAGGAGGGAAATTTGATTTGAGGATTTAATTTTAGTAATATTACGCGTGCGGCAGGGTTTTGACATTTGGGGGGGGGGGGGGGGCAAGCAGGGGGTGGTCAAGCCATTTTTTTAAGGGGAGCACGTGCCTTACCAGCCCCCCTCCCGTAGCGCCGCCACTGCTTAATTGTAATTTAAAAGGATGTCATACTCATGTTCAATTACAAACAAAATGAATATTGCATAGGAGGGAAATTTGATTTCAATTTTGTGATAAATAAACAGCACCTTCAACGTTAACGTTTACAGATTTTCTGTGCAATATTTGGCCAAAATCATGTGTTGGGAAGAACTTGGAAGAAATATCATGGCATTACCTCATTGCAAGCCCCCCCCCCCGCACCAACTGCTGAAACAAGATTTCCTACGCATCCGTGCTTCCTACATGCATCAACAATAATTGCATTCACTAGAGAGGACAGATAGCGCTGCAAATTTCAAATTGCCCAATAAAACTAAAACCTTCAGTTCCTATTAAATTGACCACCTTGCAAAAAGCTTCCCTAGAAGACTCGAATAGATTCTGATGACACTACGTATCTCTCTCGTCTCTCACAAGACAGCAAGTGCAACGTCCTCTGGACTCGGCTCCGGTTTATGCTTAGTCATTACTGCTGTTCATAAAAAACACATCACACACCTAGAGTTAGGCAAATCCCGAGAGTAGAGTGCAAACACGACAAGATACCAACCGCTGGACTTGTCAATCACTGAGCGAGCTGCCATCGAAATATATAGGCACTATCTTGCAAGAGAAGAGGGGAGATAAAATAATTGTGTGACATAACACTATGTTCTAACCTGTCGCGATAATATATATGTGCGTAAGAAAGTATCTCGAGACTCAAGAGGTGATAAGAAAATGTACTAAGTAAACAATCTGGCTAAAAGACTAGATTTTTTTATATTTGGGCCGAGTAAAACATTCATATTTGTAGGACGGATGAGATATTGAATTTTGTTAGTGAATTGAATGTTGTCCGTGTGTTACCTCCGGTACAGGAAGCAATCGAGTCCAAACGACGCGGGTTCGAAATTCGAGTCCCGAATAAGGCAATTTTGTAATAATTGTCTCCGTCCTTATCTATCACCTCCCACCCGAAAAACAGATAAGATTTTCGTTATTCACGAAACCAAACACTCACTTCTCTCATTTTCATATCGAAGATAACGCAAATTGTATGGTACAACATTCAAACACGATCTCGAACGAGAGAGGCAAGGAGCAAACGCACTTTCAACAATATGTCGTCCTGAAAATGGAACTCACAATGGTACCGAAACGTCGAACTCACACTATTTAGTAAGTGTAAACACGCGGCGCGGCGCGCGCGGTGGGGGTTGGGAGGGGGGGGGGGAGCTGACTTAAATAATACAAAAATGTAACAAATTGTATGTCAGAAGCCAGTACGTTGAGTTGAGATTCGAACCCACGTTCGTTCAATAAGGCCGATAGAAACTCGTTCACTATTTTCTAGAATCTAGATGCACTGAGATATTTCTTTACTGGAATGCGTCGTACTTCCAGGACTGTCTCCACTCCACTCCACCCACCATCCTGTGTTGTAACCAACCCACCCCTATAAAACCACCCCTGCTTCTACGGAAGCCGTTCTTCAACGTCCGATAGCCATTTACTCGAACACACCCTACATTTACAACATCCGGCCATGTCAACCCAGTGACCGATAAGAGTAATAAGACTTGAATGACGTTTGATATGGTTCGACTTGCACCCATGCTGCTGCTGTTCTCAGGGACGACGGTAAGGGGGGAGCGACCACCCCCCTCGCAATTTTAGAAATAATGAAACTCCAGCGTAACTATGAACGAACGTCTGCATTTGACAACTAACGAGGCACCAAAATTGAATAAACTATGACAATACTGTCGGGGTGAAACCCGAATCATCAACGATAAGAATTTCACTATCACAAGTAGAGTTGCTCGATATATTTTTTTAATAATAGTTTTGATCGATTGAAACGATTAATCAATAATCAGTAATCGATGATATATTCTACTTAGGCTATCTCTTTCAAAATTCGTCGAAGGCATTATAATAATATAACAGACCTTGGATATCAACATTTAAAAGATTTCGACCTCAGTCGATTATCGAACTATCGTACATTTTCCAATTTATCGATTTTGTTTGATTATCGATCGACAAAAGTAGCATTGCTTCTCATCGGTGTGTTGTAGGTAATGGGAACGAGTCGAGCGTCAGTAGGGCCTACTTACTCCACTTACCACGTACAGTACAAGTGATAAGGGCAGGATAATAAAAGAAATACTCCGAAGATAATATTCAAACGACGAAAGGACAAGTGCACAACAACGGCCCACGTGTCTGCTATCAGGCACGCATGCGTCCTCGGGGCCAATCAGCGACGAAGGTGACGTCATCACTACGACAGGTGGCAAGGTCGCGACAAGTGCGTGTAGTAGGAGTTAGTTCCGTGTTCGATGACAGATGGCACCACTTGGCGGGATAAGTTCGCCGGTACGCGCAACGAGGGTGGGAGAGACGATGTGGACCGGTACTTCTTGGGTAGGGGGGTTGGGACGGTGAAGTATTTTGAACAAGGTATTACCCCGTCCTCCAGCAAAGCCACAACCCTTGCCCCCTTCCCTTGACGACCCCTCGAAGACGATGACGATAATGACACCGCGAACTATGACGAAGACAATGACGACCGCGACGTGAGAACCCCCTTTCCTCCCCTTACCCGTGGCTGGTTCTGACCGGCATGGGCCCCTCCTCCCCACCCCCCTAGGTTAGAGTGGTGCATTATGACCTAACGGTTGACGCGTCCTCAATCCAAATAAACCAAACCTAAGTAGAAGAACAGATTTGTTTTCAAAATTTTGTTTCGTTGATACAACCCGACGCCAATATTTTGTATATTCTACAATAATAGAGTTGGTTTTATATAAGTCAGCTCAATCACACCTCGAATCCGACCTGAATAAAACACACCACACAGAAGTTCAACGTATCAATGAAAGCCATGGCCAATTAGTTACCTACCTGCTCAAAAAATTAAGGTTAACCAAGGTTATAGCGAAGCGAAAGATCAACTTTTTTCAATTCGGTCTCGAGAAGCAACTGGAGCACAACTAGCGACACCTATGAGACGATGCGAGAACGTCGAGGACAGGGTTGGAACTTGAAACGTCATCACTAATGTCACGTTATCACTTGAGATTGACTGGCGCGTTTTTTTCGAAACGTACAAAAAATGCTGGAGAGACCATAATGTCGACGAAACAGCATTCTACTATACCAAGCTAACAAATTTTGACACATAATCCTCTTTCTACAATGGGCACAATCTTGTGGTAAGCCTTTGTAGACAATAACACTTCACAAAAAATGGTTTCATCAGAGCAATGCCCCACACACACCAAAAAATAGGGCTAGTTACGGGACTTACGGGATACGCCACTGACGGAAGATATAAGATATATACATTCCTTGGTGGGTTCATGTCAAGCAAGAAACCAACCTTTCAAAAGTCAAAACGTGACTGAATATCGATTAAAAATTCACCACCAAATATGGCATCAAGATGACTGACTAGCTACCGAACTTCTTTCGTATAATATAGGTAACCATCAAATTATAAAAGAAAGTTGTGCCCTACAGAAAATCTACAAAAAGTTACAACATAACAAAGTGGTTTACTCTACCGGGATACTTTACTATTACGTACTACGGTGTTTACTGTGTAGCAACGATAGTCATCGACAGTGCATTTTGTAACTTGGATGTAAAAATGGGTAAATAATTATGTATTGTTCGACAGGCGAATGCCCCCCCCCCCCCCCACCTTAGAAATTCAAACAACTCTCATAGTAGTCATTCGCGCATACATGTCCACACCCACACTTTACGCACATATCAATGGCAAATCTGCTCATATATCAGTCTACTATGAAAGCGCTTGGCGCTTTGGTTTTTGCATTTACTATAGAAGGAAAGGAGCCTTCTGCCCATGAAGCATTTTGTATGTACCTAAATTGAAATTGATATTATTGTCTATTTTGTTGTTAAATTTGACCAATTGAAAGCAGAGTTGGTGCTAACGTCTAATGGTTAGGGCCGCGGTTAGGGCACGTAGAGTACTCTATTATCTGTGGTTAGGGAAATCATACATATGTCCAAACTTCTGGTATTATCCAAGGGGTGGAACGTAAGGGGAGTCGCGGGGGGACAAGGGGTGGACAGGCCTGTGCTGGTCAGAACCAGCCACAAGCGTATGGGGAGGGCAGGGGTTCCCCCACGTCGTGGTCGTCTTCGTCTGTATCATCATCATCCGTCCGTGTTGTCATTGTCGTTACCGTCGGGGTGGTAGTCAAAGGGAAGGGGGAAGTTCCCCGACGACGACCCAGACTTCTGGGTTTCACTTCTGCTTCTCCCCTCAACTCAAGAGTCACCGCCAACACCGTGTAGTGTTGGCCGTGGCATCGTGTAGCACGGTCTGGTGCAGACATTGCGTGCAGGAGTCAACCACCATGACGCGGGGGGGGGGGGAGATCAGGTGCACCACCTCGGGATAATATGACAGAGAGAGTCAACCTGCCGAACAGAAAACCTCGGCTGCTGCGCTTTTCCGCACAGTTACGACCCTAAACATATTTATTTATTCACCCCAAAAACATTATAGGCCCTACTTAGCTGCAATATCAGGGTAGTCATCGCATTGAATGCACGACTAATCCGAGTAGACACAAAAACAAAGGAATTTTAGTCAGCAATCGAGAACAAAGCTTCAAAATTGTGCAGCATGCATAACCGAATATTCGTGAGGCTAATCCAGATTGCTGATGAGCACATTTATTTGGCTTTGGCTCTCCAGTGGCGTTGTTATAGACCACGTTACTATCAAATAACGTTTTTTTTATTATATTATATTTTTATTTATGGTATGTTTGGGTCAAGTAAAAAAGTAAAGTAGTCTCAACTCACAATCCACGCAATTCAACCCAATAAGTATGGACCGGATTGCATTTATTGGCCGAATAACCAAATGTAATTTGAAATATGATTTCAAGGCTTTGATTCGTAGTTGACACGAGAAATACAAATGTAGGTATAATCATTTGAAGATTTTAATTTAAAATAACCCACAAACTACCCCGTGTCATCACATTAGTGTCATGTATCACGTCAGCCTTGTCTTCACACCCAAAACTTCACATTGCTTTATTCACCATTTCACGAGTCTACAATAAATTTGCAATAATAATTTTTGTAAACATCTGAAAATTTTAAAGTGGATGGCATCCCAGTCTAAAAGAGATTGCCAACACCTGAAACCAGTGAGTAATAAAATATTTCTTGTCCCGAGTGTAGTGTCGTACAAACGTGAAACCAGGAGAATGGCGAAACACTGCTTGGAGGCGTAATAACACTTTATGATACGAGTTTAGCTACCTGCACGGTCATCCACACGTGTTTCACCAATCACAATAAATAGATAAACAAAATAGCCATTCCTCAAGGCGCAATAGACTACTATAATTGACCACTTATCGAAAAGAAGAAACAACCAAAATGAAACGAAAAGCTTTTCATAAAAACGGTAGCGAGCTTCAAGTCTCCAGTAGACAGAACAATTTGTATAAATCCCTGTTACGACTTAAAGGTTTGATTGCTGTAATTAATTAATGACGAAAAACGAGGCCGAACACAAATTTTGTGTTTTCTTTTCTTCTTGGTTTCAGTGTTTTTAAAATGATCCAGTGACTGAAATCCATCCTTGGATGAATTACTATTGAAAACGAAATGCAACTTGCAACTAATATTAGACTAGGTACTACCCATTATATAATTAAATATTAGGTAGTTACTTGTTTTACTTTGCATTCTTTTTTAATAGTTTTAATACATTGCATTGAATGTTTACATTCCCAATATATTGTCACGACTGTCATGATTACTACCATATGTCCGAAATATTACAAAAATAGCCTGCTTCGTTAACGACCACAATAAGAAATGTATTTTATTCTACAAAAACTAGACGTTTTTAAGACTTTATAAGATCGTAATGTTTGATGATCAAAATCTTTTCTAAATTCATCCCTTCGACAAAAAAGTGACACATTACTAACATAAAACACCACGAAACTAGAAAACAAATTACTGGTACTCAAGCAAAGTCACCTAGTTTGTCTCTCGCTAGTCGCTACACCCCTTTTTTTAAGCTAAAAGTTATTATTTATGAAAGTATAATTGAATGATATGATTGAGCAGACAGATTAGTAGCCATTGCGAATCGGAAGTGTATTACTACCGGTAGCCCATCCGGCAGCCTAGCTCTTCTACTAACAGTTCGTTACGTGTGTCAACTGTCAACACAGGAAGCAGCCTCGCACGTTCTCGGTTGTCACGTGCGTATTTCTAAGCCAGGACTACAATCATTCATCATTGCGTGCAGTTTCTACTTGTGGAAGTCTTGGGTAATATAATAATTATGCTACCTAGGCTTTCGTAAATATATTGGTAATTTTAAGAGTATCGCAGTACAAATGTATGTAAACAAAAATATAAATTGGCTGCAAGTAAGATTTTTACA
Organism: Sweltsa coloradensis; assembly: GCA_024449915.1. Taxonomy (NCBI): domain Eukaryota; kingdom Metazoa; phylum Arthropoda; class Insecta; order Plecoptera; family Chloroperlidae; genus Sweltsa; species Sweltsa coloradensis. Next base: position 1,290,966 of record JAMZAV010000108.1, on the reverse strand, counting down.
CAAACAAACGATCTTTGTCGTGTTCATTGAAGACTACAAAAATCGACGCCCCATCGATCCCGCAAAACTTATTTTTTTAACACTCTGAACCAGTTGACAAAAAATGTGCAATCTCCAAATATCTCAAATAAATGTGAGAATGGACAATATTGTTTTTTAAATACGTGGGCCACGTCCTCTGCTCTTAGGCCTACACCTAGAGTAAAGACACAACCGTGGTCAATATTTCAATCTAGACCCACGAGAATTCGATTTTAATTTTCAGTTTGCCTTGCAAATTTGCAGTTCCCAAGTTGAACTCATAAACGACACAATCATGTTGTATTTTACACGGAGATCACTTTAAATATTCAAATACAAACTAATAATCTTCTACAAATCGACCAAACAGCCGCCGTCGACTTGTAAAGAGTGTGATGGACGCCATCTACAGCAGCATCTTGGTTGGCATTCTGTCCACACCACACCTTATTCCAACCCCTTTCAACAAGCTGCTGGTCCAACACAATGACTTGACCGCTCCTTGGCGGCCATTCACCCCAGCTAGCCAGCCTTCCCTAACATTTGCACACATTTGCTGCACGCTCATAAAAGTTGCATTTTGGTGAGATAAATGCATTTGATACATTCTAGAAATTAATGCAATCATGACCATTAACAGCTATAAAGTGTCATGTGATCAAGGGATAAGCCTACATGTTTTTACTTCATCGTTCAAGCAAGGTTCAAGGTTCAAGCCCACTAGCCATAGCCCTCATGCTACTGCCCAGAAGCCCTGTGACTATGAAACCCTCAAGAATTACGGAGTAAAATATCTCTTACCTTCCTCCCGATGAAAAGCACAGTTTTCCGGCGACTCAAGCCGCATAATACACACGAACAGAACGCCACTTGTTGAACGTACGGTCACACGCGGTAAACAATGCTAAACAACGGCGACCTGTGCTGTGCGAGCACGTACGACAACCTCGGACTCTGACTAGCTACTTCATAAAGAAAGACTTCATTTCATCTCCTGCGCTGCGCACATCTCCACCCCACCCCATCCCCTCCCCCGACCCGAACCCCTATAACAAGATGCCCGGACAGTGCTGCCAACGTGCACACAGCAAACAACCGTTGGAAACAGTAATATTCGCGAATGGAATTTTTTTTTACAATAAGTGTTCTGTTGTCAACTGCACGGCAATTCATAGCAAAATAATATGTTATTCAAACGAATATGCAAAACTAAACAAACGGCTAAGATAATTGTAGCAAATAAATTGAATTGGCATGAACATTTAATCGAAATACAATATTAAATTTAATGCCAAAAGGGGAGTACGTAGACAAATAGGAATACAAGGCAACACATATGTAACAAACTACAAGATAGTACTTGTTCTCAAGAACCGTTAAAAAAGGTGCATTATAATTTTTTATGTCATACTCATGATACTCTTGGACAGTGGCGTAATAATAACTATTTTTCGAGAGGGGAAACACTTTTGTAACCTTCCAAGATCAAGATCAATGGTCAGCACAACTAGTGAATGGGTAAAGTACCCGATTGAGAATAATGGGGGGTCTGGGGGGTAGCCCCCCAGTTGTTGCGGGTCCGTGGCGCACAGCTCCATTTTTCCCGATTCTATGAGTGTGATTAAGAGTTTTTTAAAGTTTTTTTATGACAAAACCTCATAAAAGATGTGCGAAAAATATTGCAAAATAAGAAATATAAATCAATATCTATGTAATATAATATCTCAATAAATACCTTCTGTCAAATAAAAATTTGTGCCCTTCCCCCCCCCCGCCGCACTTTGACCAAATTTGTGGGGGCAGTTGCCCACCACTCTCCCCCCGTAGTTACGCCACTGCTCTTTGCCACTGGGGGGGGGGGGGGGCTTTCCCTTAATCACATCGACCACTTCTATATAATACTAAAAGTACAACCCGGTGCAACCTGTTGATCGAGTGTATTTGCGCGATCCATGAGGGCGATGATCTCATTTGCGACAGGTGGGTGGGCCATACATTACAAGGTAGAATGCCCGGGCCAGAACGTCCTTTTCAAACTAATATTGCAGCGAATATAGAAACTGATCAGATTCTGACACTAACGTGCAAAAACAGCTCGAGTTGCGAAACTCGACTTTTATCTCGATCGTCAGTCACATCAATCCCCGTATCAATCTATCATCATACAAAAGACGATGAATCTTTCTTTCCATTTCCAACCGCATCAAAATAAACAAACACTCCCACACTAACGGCACACATTCCCAATTACACATGTATTTATCTATTTATTTATTTATTTATCTCACTCGTTAGCTATTACGTGCATACATTTCACACAAATCTATCTTGAAAATCAAATATACAAAAACTTTCGTTCTCTCATTGAAAAAGGGGACGAAACCAAAAATATCTACACGTTGGCTCAACGCAAGAACAGGCAACAAACATGATCTAATTTTGTCATATTTATATGGAAATCAATCCAGAAATGAGCAAATCCATCTCTGCCGATCCCGAATGCCGGTTAATTTTTGCTGGAATTATTTTTTACACCTAAGGGAGTGTTTCTCGATTACTAGAGTCGACCCGCATTCAATCACATATCTGATTTTTTCAGGGGACTTTAAATTTAAGCAAGCATACACTCATCTCATCACAAGCATTTCATCATTACTATTTACCAATATTTTTTTTTTAAGAATCTTAGGTGTCGCCCTCCAAAAGCCATTCCTCAATCTACATAGAATAGTGTCAAATCAAAACTCAATCTATACTATAGTGTATAGTGAATTGAACGCAACGAAAGGATACAAGTCACCATGTCCTGCACTGAGGTGATCTCTTCTGTCGCGGTGTAGAACTGTTTGAACTCTTTGCGCAGGTCGTGGAAGACGGCGTAGTACGCGGGTAGTTCGACGTTCTTCGAGGACGCCTCTGGATGGAGACACTGCCGTAGGGGCAGCTGGCCGTCGGTGATGAGGCGCAACGAGTGGGGGGAGGGGCCGATGTGGAAGGTAGCCTTTACGTAATGCTCGAACTGAAACAAGGAGAATTCACAAACATTAGCATTGTTGAAACCAAGATTTACAAATACTGAAATATATCCTTACATACATCAAGAAGACAAGAACACAACACATGCGAGCGGTCGAATTTAAGGGGTGCAGGACAATGCCGTCCTCCCAAATGGCAATATTGTTGCAACTTGCAATCATGGGTATTATACCGACCGAGACGATTCCGGAAGGGGGCTGGGGAAAGGCAGGGTTGTTGGGGCATGAGCCCCAGCCGGCAAAGGCGAAATTAAAAAAGAAGTCCATTTACCCAAGGATCAGTGAAGCTGATTTCATGCTATATTCATGCTATATATATTATAGCAAGAATATCATTTACAAAAAATAATTTCAAGTACAACTCAACGAAAATAATTTGTTTTGCCCTCCAAATTGGTTCAAAGAAATGTTTGAACTAAATTAGTTTGCAAATTAAATTATTTATCTTTGTCGAGAACTACCTTAAACACACACCCTTCATTTTCCACCAACGCTGAAATCGAACCAACAACCTCAGAGTATGCGAGTCTCGTGCGCTAATAATGAGCCACCTCTACATGGTGACACTCCCAAGACCAGAACGTGTATGTATGATAATTGGTTACTCACGAGAGTCACGATTGTCCCCGCAGAATTCCTCGAGCTAGCTAGGTTTGACTTGACTAGACAGACGTACAAGCTATCTGGCTGGACACGACCCACACACCACTGTTGCTGATGCCAATGTGAGCTCCATCTCGCGAACCCACATTATAGGGGTGAATTAAAGTGACAGGGGGTGGGGGGGGAAAATAATTAACAACTAAAGAGGCATCGACGCCCGCATCTAGACGACGCCGACGACGCCGTAATTGTCTCGTTAATTCGGGGCCGAGGGAGGGAGATTTTCCGTGACATGCTGGCTCTTGAGTTAGCAGACGTCGGTCCTACATACGTTAGTAAATAAATACTTAGACCTCTCAGGGGTGGTATCAATTAAGTAATTGGTGAAAGTGGGGATGAGGGGGATGTAGAGACGTTGATAGATAATAGATATCGTGCAAAGGTTCGCATAAGCACACGGTAATCAGTTCACTCATCAATCCAATTCAAGCAGGATTACCTATAAGATTGAGCTTTTCTACTCCGTAATGCCCTGTAAACATGCAGTGGTAATCGGTTGTACAAAGTACAAGTCATGAACAATAAGCTGCGAAATTGTAAGATAATGTTCCCCTATGAAACTATTATTAAATTTGGATTCTCGTTTGGATCAGCTATCAGTTGCTCAGTTTCCATTACTGGTAAATTTAGAAATTTGAAATTTGATTGGTACTCTTTTTAATTTAGAGTGCTAACTAACTTTTGGCCCGTCTTCATACAGAACGCCCTAATAGTGGATAGTGAATGTTCATCCATGGAACACCCTATTTGGTTTGCATGAATAATCTTTGATACAAACTTGAGCGATTTTTTACTCGAGAAAGGTGGGTTCGCATACATAATGACCCTTATCTCTTTCCTCTTGCCCAGACAGTTCTGCAGAATATTCTCAGAAGAAAGGGTTTAATAAGTATAGATGTGGATAACGGTAAAGAATGAGTGAATTTCCCCCAAAATTCCCGAGCGAAGCTCATATCCGGGCGGGTGGGTGTGGCAGACAGACAGACAGGCCAGGCCAGCACGTGCGTGCAGTACAGAGACAGACCACTTTCTTCAAGGCGGTCCCCGCTTCGAACCCCGGGGCGGTCACTACCCGAGACGCGAGACTGACGCGATCAGGCTAGCCAACCATGGTACGTGGAGAGCATGTTGGTACTAGTCACCTTCGGCTCTTTTTGGTTTTAATTCTGATGATTTTAGTTGAAGTTTTTAGTCGAATTGACAGTAAGTAAGGAAAGATAGGATAGTTCTCGCATGTGTTTGCAAGGTTTCGGAGACTTCTTCGGTTCAATCTCATGCATAAGTTGGGATTTTGAGTTTCACCGAGTACTTGTCAGTTGTCACCCACATCATCCAGCATAAAACACATTCAAATCGCACACGTACTTGGAAGCTTAGGCCTATAGCTGTTTCGGTGACGAATAATGGAGGAGAAGACTCGCCAAAACAATAGTCTAAGTAGTGTGGGGAGGGGGGTGATTTATCTTAGCTTTTCTGTAGCTCTCTTTGGGTGACATCGACTAACTTTTAAAGTACATTTAACCATAAGATTGCCGCGGCTTTGATGGGAGCATCAAAGGGTATCTCAAACATTTACTTATCTTTGAGATTTTTTTAGATAAGGAATAAAAGCCGTTGCAAATGGACTGTATAGAGTGCAGGGGCGTATAGCGAGGGGCCTCTCCGAAATCAGAAGAAGGGTTATAATAATACTAAATAGCACTATGTTCTAAGTGGCATATGTAGGCCCTACTATATGGCAAGATTTTGTAAACTGACAGCATGTGGATCTTCTCAATTTTATAAAATATCGACAAAAGAACAATTTGCAATGTTAGAAATCAAACATTTTCTGGGGCTATACGCCCCAGACCTGCAATAGCTAGGGGGCATCCCCCCAGACCCCCCCTTGTACCATCAATTCCCCCCCCCCCCGGAATCAAAATCCTTGCTACGCCCCTGATAATGATATATACATGGAATAAATCCATGGAGTGTAACAATACTTCGCTCTCCTCGAAATGACAGGGATGGTTGGTTGGTACTCGGTACTTGCTATACTCTGTACCGTGGCAGAGGGAGACTTAGCAACAGAACTCTTGTATAAAGCAACACTACGCAATAAGGTAACATGTTTCACAAACACGAATGAGCGAGCGCAAGAAGCAGAACTAATAAGCAGAAAAACTGACTCGTTTGTCACAGTACCAAGCACATCGTAAGTCACCTTCTTACGTCTTACCAACCTGTTTCATTACTTCTTCGTAGTACTTTCATAGTAAAACACTTTGTAGGCGAGTCAGGTAAAATGTAACCTCCAAATTATTTATACTGAAACTGCTCAATCTGCAGGTATATCTGAGATTGTAATGGTTGTTTCTTAATAATGGTGTATCAAATTGCACATAGTTTTGAAATAAAGGAAATAGAAGATATAATTGAACAATCTGAAAATTGTTATATTCGGTTATAGTGTGCGTTTTGTAAAACACAAGATTGGAAAGACATTGCATAAAGCTTCTTGAATAAGGTATTCACTAAATTTATTTGGTTAAACCGCTGATAAAAACCAAAATAACCCGAAAACAGCACACACAATCACAAGTAAATAAATATACGACCTGAAATCCTTACATGCAAGTAGGTAAAACGAGCTCTCCAGCATAAAGATACACGATGAATCTTATTGGTTGGTATTGGTTGATGATACATGTTGATAAAAAAAGTAACAAGCACATAGCTTGCAGTAGAATGCGGACACACGACCGTACCAACGTTGTCGAGCTAAACATAATGATGTAGGTTATTTCAAACTGTAATAATTATGTTATTATGTTATTGTTGTTGTTATTATTGTGTGTGTGTGTTGTAAAGACGTATGGAATAGTAAAACTCACTTTCATTTCAAGGTATTGAGAATGTTTGAAATGCATAATGGTTGAATTATGAAATAACAATACATTTATTATATGCCTCGTTATACGCTATAAATGTGATTGCCATTGTACTATTTATTGTCCTGCTAGGTAGTATTGTTTTTTCGTTTTCCGCCGCTTTCAAACAGCATCTTGTGTTAGTTAAAACTTGTAGAGATCGAGTACATCGCATCAGGAGTGGAAAATGTGTTTAAAACATTAAATAAATCTCACATTTCCTTACTTCAAGAAAATTAATGGAATACCATAAGAGCACTAAGATAATAAATATAGAATATCATCTCAGTATTTCAAATTACGTGTATATATTAGAAAGTAACGTAAAAGGTAAATAACAACTAGAAACATGCAGTGAGAGGATGTCATAAGCCAAGAAGTAATATATATTATAGATAAAGGCATAGAAGGTTAAACATTACTAAACACTAACACAGACAGGAAAGTACAGTAATTTGTAAAAGAAAATGCTGTTGCTTGGATAGGTCTACTAAGCCAAACTTCAAACCAATCAAACGAATTGTGTTATAGGTTTTCTTCAAACAACACTTCTATCCAAATTCAGAAATTAAAATCGTTGGAAAGTTTCTAATAAAATAAAACATAATACTTATTATTTGACATATTTGTAATTATTTGTATTTTTCAATATTCCCTGTAATATACTGTTCAATTTTACTTTTGGGATTTGAGAATCGTAAGCAACTACCAGTGGTACGTACTATCGTGCTATATACCGCACGCCACTGGGTGCTGCCATTTCCCGGCTCTTTGGAATCACGAAGGGCAGATAATGACAGGCCCTAAGGACGGACTAAAGGCGCAGATGCGTCACGCAAACCAAGCCTTTGTCGTAAGCATTTTCAGGAATTGCATCCGTTTTTTGCAAGAAAAGTTATGGCCATAAGCTAAGCCCATATTAACTTTCCATCCTTTATCATTACGCGGCATTATTTATAGAATTGTTAAGGAGCGGTATAATATGTTGGGCAGAACTGTACTTGCACGAACATCATGCATTGTTACGAATTGGCACTTGTTTGTGCGTCAAGATAAATTGTTTGGCAAACATGCAACATCTTTTAAACACCGATGACTGGGGCATAGCGAGTGGGGGGGATCAGGGTGTCCGATCAAGAATTTACACAGTATAGCTAAAAAAAAAAGAGATAAAAAAAGAGCTATTTATCGCTCACTTGTCGATTGCGTCGGGGCCTACAGGGTTGACTTGGTCGCTTTGGTTTCATGTCCCCCACTGAAAATCAGTTATATGACTGAGTGGGTAGACTCTGAATGGCAAAATTTTGTGAACCGACTGTAATATGTGGATCGTCACAATTTTATAAATTACCTCAAAATCACTCATAAAAACTAGTAATCACTATTTGCAATGTTAAAAATCCTCTCCAGACTCCCCCCCCCCCCCCCCTTGTACCAGGAAAAGTACTTTTCCAGAAATGATAGTTTCTTGGGCAGTTCTACAAATTTCTTAATATAGGCCTAAACGCCGATATTCACCCCCCCCCCCCAACCCCCCGGAATCAAAACCCTGGCTACGCCCCTGACCTGACTGATGGTGATTATGATGATAACAGCAACCACTTAATGGGATTCGAACTCAGAACCAGTCTTAATAAAAACACGACCACTTCTCTTTATTACAGTTCTTTTATTATCCAAGCAAATGCATAAATATGTTGTGTAAACCGTTGCTGCAGTAACATAAACCAAGGAAATAAATAAATGGAAAATACATTTCTTGAGTATTTTCAAGCGCATATTTACCTCAAAGGGTAATCAGTCATTTATGTGCAAAACAATTACTCATTTTAAACATTAATCTTTTACAACTTGCGCAATGTCATTATGTATTCATAACCATAACGTCCATAATTAATAAAGTGAAAGGAAAATTAATAGTATGATTGATAACACACAGTTGCATTTTCCTCGTTAGATCTGTCAACCGAAATTTACGAATATTATAGCATGAGCTTTTCTCTGTCCGGTATTATTGGTATAATTTACAAAATAATATTATCAACATGGTATCAATGGAAAACACTTCAGGTTATTTACGTAAGTTGTAATTCAACAAAACTATATTATGAAACCCTTATGCCTGAAATACAGCATCACACATGGATGTGTGTTATCACTTATCAATCACCACACATCATCTCGAATAGCATGTTCAATGGAAATAGCATTTTGACTTCAATATTTAGCAATTTCATTTTCAAACCTCGCTATTTGTACAATTTATTTACCCTCCTTTAAAAACTCGTATTTTTGTGATAACAAAAATAAAAAGTGGTAAATTTAAATAAATTGAATTGCAAGTTTGGTAGTAAGAGCAAACATTCAGCTCCTTGCAAGTTGTAAAGTTTTCGGAAATAAAATTTATTTTGTATCTGTAAAAAATGCTTATAAAAAAGTAGAAAAAATAAGAAAAACACCGTCAAACTGCTCTTTATCAATTTATTTGTGATATTTCGACATTTATTCAAAAATCTTTTTCAAACTGAAGGTTGACACCGGAAAAAATGTATTGTTAAATTTCCTTTGTCAACCTTCAGTTTGAAAAAGATTTTTAAATACAAGTTAAAATACAACAAAATGAACAAATATCACAAATAAATATTGATAAAGAGCAGAGTTATGTCCAATAAACACTTATTTAAAGAATAGATACCTGTTCTACTAGTTTATTTTATCTGATATTTCAGTTTTTCTTGTTTCCATCTTGATACGGGGTCATCAGTGAGAATGGCTGAGGACCTAATTATTATTTACTATATTATTAGGCGAGAGATCCGCGCACAATGGAGCGAGGTGCGATGAAGTCAGTGATCTTGTACCAGGTAGGTGGGTGCAGTCGCTCCTCAAGGTCGCACGCACGTGCGTGAGGGCCCTGTTATTACGACTGACGACCTCGGACAGGCATGTGGTACACTCCCTCCCACTGTGGTACAGTGCCAAGGTCTTCGGACACCTGTCACGTGGCTCTAAAGATATTTTTACATTTACTTGAAAATTACAGAAAATATGTACATCAAACTTTTTTTGGTTTCCTCTTCAATATTTACAATAAATCAAAAATTAACATGCATAAATGGGTTTTTTTCTACGTGTTTTTACAATAGACGAACAAGATTAAAGCCCTAACCAAAAAACTTAAAATATTAATTGGATTTAAACGTTTGAACTCATTTAAATGTCTGCGTTTAAACGATTTAATCTTTTAAGAGTGATATTGAATTTTTACTTGGTTAAACAAAATATAGGCCTATAGACAAGTCGTTTATCACTTTTGATTCCTACTTTTGAACAGTTTGCAATAGGCCTCCGCCTACACAATGTACGACTTGTAGATTCATCTCAATTCAAAATTACAATAAATCGGTAAAAATTAAAATTCCACGATTCTCGATACGTTTTTAGTAAGACTCAAAATAAATGCATTCACTTTGGCTCAATATATTTGTAGTCTTTCATGGATTCAAAGTCTCAACAATAAGATAGCTGGTCAATGGACACACACAGGTCAGGAAGCCTAGAAATACCAATCTAACGGATACATGCGTTAAACCTATGCTAACATGGCCAGCCTCGGGCGGCATGAGTGAAACCATTCTTCGGTAATCATCCGTAATTATTATCAGTGGTTGATCGCGTGCAAGAGGGGGGATCGGTCGCCCCGAGAAGCTATGCGAGGTAGCAAGGCGGTGGATTATAAGTTGGAGACGAGGATAACAGCTAGAGCAGGCGGTGGTTTGGAAACTTAGTGGACTAGGAAGAGGATACAGAAGGGGGAAGGGTTTGCCATGCCAGAGTGTTTCTATTAGATTTGTACTCTGGCAATATTAGAAATTTAAATCACATTTTAAATTGATTGAGAATTTCCCTAAAGCCGAAAACTTCCAGGCAATTTATTTTAGATTTTTTGCAGGAAATTTGAATAAGATGTGTGTCCGTTAAAAAAATGTAGTGCAAGTTGCACAACGTATTGAACAAGATTCAGATGGAACACAAATTTATGATTTTCAAGAAAGAATTAGCCTACGTTAGGTCACGTTATGTTTGCTATGCTGGTTGATAAGTTAGAAAGTAGCTAGATTTATAAGAAGTGGATAGGTAATGTAGGATTAGGATTAAGAATATGAATATGGCAGACGAAACAAGGTAGAATGGTCTTTGGCATAGGTGGGTAGAAATGTATAAAACGGAGGTATAAGAAGAAAATATAAGATACAAGTTAGCGTTGTTGGCCTGTGGGAATGTCATTAGTATATCGCAATCTCTTACAATGTATTCATAGTTAGTGCATGTATAAACGGCTGGAATGAAATAATGGTCTTCTCATGGTAATTTTAAAAATCTCCACTCATATCAAGTGTGCTCACTACTGTTACAACGTTGAATGCATGCTAATTAGCCGAGGTCCCTGCAGCTAGCACCAGATGGGCGGATAGGAAGGTAGTAATGCAGAGACTCTCTGGCTTGGAGACGGCTCCTCAGAGTCTTGTCTCTAGAGTTGTCCATGGGTAATCGAGGCGATGATGAAGATAATTCTCACGTGATTGATACAAGTAACATGACTAGAGATTCATGCTTATCGACATCCAAAATAAGGAGCGAAGTTTGCGATTTGTTCCAGCGTTGAACTTCCCTAGAAATTTCCCCTTTTCGGTGGACCTCCAGGGTCACAAAAAACATTCTGTATCGTCTTGTTGAAAGGCAATGTAAGCATAAAAAAGGTGTATCAATCGGAGGTCGTGGTAGGTTTTATCGTCAGAGGTAACACACGCACAGGCAGACGGACAGAAAAGTGATACACATTATATAGGGGTGCTTCGCTCCTATGATGTTGGTACTTGTTATCTATGAAATAACCAGACACTAATAAAATAATATTTCAAGATATGTTAGTAAAACAGGAACAAGGCACACAGCAGAACAAATATTCTGACAACCATCCCCCCCCCCCTCCCCTCCCCCCAGTTGTCAAAGCTACGATTATATTAGCTGACGGAGGAATCATCAGACAGTTATGTGACGATTGTGTGGGCGAGAATCGAACCACCTTTCACAGTAAAATAATCTAATCTCTACTGGACACCTACCCTAATAAGGGTTTCCAATTAACCCACGTCCCCCAGCTCGGCGAATCACGAGGAGAAGACTCGGATAGTCGAGTCAGACATTACCGGGTGAACGATTCTAGAGTTTTCCATTTTCTTCGCGTTTCATGGAAGTTACGGCGGAAACGATCCGGTTCACAAGACGCCAGTGTTGTTTATAAGCGTGGAAAACAGGAAACGCCGTGCATACACTTCGCTAATAAGAGTGAATCCCAACTGTGGCGAGTTCCCTGCACATAACAAACGGGACGGGTTTCGGAGATATGCGAGGATGGCTATGAATTTACTTGCCGGGAAGAAAACAGAACTAAATCAAACCGGACATGGGTTTGAACTCGGGTCTCCCACGTTCAGGGTGGAATGGATGTTTTTAAAATGTTATTTCTGCAATATATTCCACTAGCTAAAGAGTTTCCCTAGTAAGAACAAAACAAATCAAGAAATAAAAATTGAAACAGTGTGTTAAATTAAATTTCTTAAAATAGATAGCGTTTGAAGTGTACATACGATTCTTTGCAAGGCTGATTCCATAAAGTGGTATATAAAATAGCAATTAAATAAATAATTTAATTGTATCTAATTGCATTAGAGGGTATAAAACTTGTTTGAATTGGCGGATAAAACATAAATAATATGTATCAGATTGGAAGGAAGTTGAGCGATGCCCCAGTGGCGTAGGAGAGAATGAGGATGGGGGAGGGGGAAGCGCCAATACCATGCAATGTGTGCTGTCTCGTTTTCTGGGCATTTACATATAGGATAAGTGAAGTTCTTCATAATCATACCCTTTTCCGACTACGGTGGTTTGGGGCAGGTCCATCTATATTAAAACACATTCCAATATATCCATTAACCCCCACCCCCAACATGGTTCAAAATTGTGAAAAGGGAAAAATTGCACAATCGCACGTAAATGCACTCTCCCTACTCAATACAAACATTCAGCGCCATATGGTGTTAGTGATTTGAAACTTGTTGTCAACTAAATAGAGGATTTTAATTATATTAAATTGTAAATTTCGTTTTAGATAATAATCTGTCCCCCTTGTTGTGACAACTCCCCTAGTCAAGGGCAAAGGAGGCAGCAGCCCTTGACGGTGGTGAGACCATCTGATGTTTGGTGGGGCCTTATTACACGCGGTACCTGGCAATTTTTCATTTATGGACGTTTAATTAGTGTCAATTACTTGATAATAATTATTAATTGCGCGTGAAGGCAAATTACTTTTAAGTAGTTTGTTGCCGGAAACTTGGTTTTTAAAATGTATCTATAATGTGGATCTGGAAAGTAACTGTCAAATAAAAATGTGTTTTGTGACAATAAGATTCCCATCTGATAAAATGGATGGAGCTAAAATATATAAAGTGGGGGGCAAATGGGATATACGAGGATAGTTTTTCAAACAAATAGTGTATTAGTGTTTTATTTTTTATTTTTTATTTTTTATTTAATGTCTATCCTGTTTAGTAAAAAAAATGATTTACAAAGGAGGACAACAACACAAGGAAGGGGCATTTTCTAAATGAAATTAAAACATAAGATATTTGATTGCCGTTCTGTCTATATTTACAAGTACAACTATCTATATTATCACACAAAAAACTAGTGACCTATTACTTTTCGATCGAAGAACGCTTTTTTACATATTTTTAAGTCTCCAATGAAAATGTTTTTTTTCCTTATTGCTATTTTTATTTGCTTCAGCCTAATTGGATCCTTATTGGTTAAAAGAAATTGAGTACTGCTAACATTGAAATCACGCGAAATTACCGTATTTTTGTAATATCTCACAAAAAGCCACGCAAAATCGAAAAAGTGGATAACAGGCCCCATGTAGTTTCGTTAGAACTATACACGGCAAAAAATGTTTTTCGAATATTTTCATAAGTAGTGATTTAATTAATTTCGTGTGGCTTTAATATTGGCGACTCTCCCTCGCTCACGAACTTCGTAAAATCCACATCTATATACATAAACATAAACATTCTGTCTGATGATGTTTTTATTCAAATGATTTATGAGATATCTCTCAATAAACCAGTATGTAACAGCAGCGCTAGCTACTAGAGGCATGTTACTGGTCTCATCAAGTTATATACGGGAAAGTCAGGCACGTACCGTTGGTCATTGGCACTTGGAGTCAAACCAGGTTTGGATTTGCACATACAAAAAACACATTATCTAACGTCCCACAAAAACGGGCAGCGGACCCAGTTTTTTAATGATCTCTAACTGATGCCATACGAATAGGCCAACATTCCATGCAAAGTGATAAAATAATATATAAGAAGTAGCAAAGATTAGGCGAAATCGATCAACAGCAATTTAAATACCTGACCCAGCTCAACGGTTTCTTTAGATCCAAAGATAGGAAGCGAGTTATTCGTGTTCTCGCGACTCAGATCAAGATGCTAGCTGAGGAAATGATGTATTGAGTGAAGATTGACATTTTAATTTAAATGCCTAAACTGTTCATTATATATTTTGAGTGATATCCTCTTCCTCCTTTATTTACCATTTATCATCAGAGTTCATTCAAGCATTTTTGATATACACCTCCACTTTTTATGTTCAGTTTTACCTCGCAAAACACCACAAAATTTACTGTGAATTCTAATAAGAAATCAAAACTAAATAATATGAAAGAAACGAAATCGAAAACATTGGCTACTTCAAGTTTTTTAATAAACATCTTCAATATGTCAGAGGAAATAATATTTTGGAAAAACTTAAACTATTGAGTTAAATGTCGAAATTCAACTACGAAAACCAGGGGTGTTTTTGAATTATCAAAACATTAATTAACACCTACATAATGGATTTGGGACGCATTAGCCTTAATTATTCATTGTTGATGTATTATTATGTGGCCACTAATAGACAACACACGTACCACTAAATAAGTTGTGAATGAAAGTATAGAAACAGAAAGTATGGCCACATTCATGGCGCGATGACAACTATTACATAGATAGGCAATCTTATCTCCACCACTATTGTATACACATCTTCACTATAACAGTAACCTGTAATATCTCATTTTTTACGCACTTTAACCACAATGCAGCCACCGTGACCACTAATAAGCATTTGCTCCGCAGCAACAGCGTGTGACGTATGAGTTGCCGTACTGACTGCTAGGTAGTCTACAAACAATTCGCCCAGCACAATATTCATAGTTCGCTTTAGAGACCATGTTGAGAGCGACTGTTTGCTGTGCCACGTTATCTGCGACAGTGATTTCAACCTCTTTGGTTCCCAAATGTCACATCGTTATACGTGAAAATAGAGTTTTGTGAATAGATGCTACAAAGCACTATTTTCCAATTAAAACTATGGTTTTCCCGTCCTATTTTATTTTATTTTACATAAAACCTATAATTTGTTAAAACACATTTTTAATCAGATGATATTTATTCAACCTTGGTGCCATAATTTTAAAATTGAAAAAACTTTATACACAAGATTTTGAAAGTGGACAAAAAATAGATGCTATAAAACGCTAAAAAATGACATTGAAAATTCTATATACACGTATCTCTACACATCGTTGATTAAAGGGGTATTTCCTCGCTAAACTTAAAAAAAAATCATTCAGGCTTACTAGTTGCGAATTTAGAAATTAACAGAAAAATGATTGGGTCCACCATGACCGGTAAAAAATTGTCAAAACTTGGTAATTTTCGAGCTAGGTCCCATCGGCAAAAATCTCCCATAAGAAATAACATGGGGACGATCTTTATGCCCCGTGACCTTGAAGGATTTTGATCCAAAAATATATTGGCCATTATTAACATTTTCTGTAAATCCGCACCGGAACGTTCTTAGAATGTATGTCTGCAGTTTGACATCTCTTCAACAGTTTACGAAGTACCTTCTCAGCACTCGACATGTCTCAAGGATACCCTAAGTGAACGCTTAGATTCGCATTAGTCTCTTCTTTTCTCTACCTCTTTCTGAATACCTTATAAGAACATAAATGGTTCCTTTTCTCTACAACCTTGTTGCCCACAGTTTAGTATTATTACTAATTTGCAGTTGGTACTCATCGTACTGTCTGTGTCTGATCTAGGGAGAAGTAGAGTTGGGGGGGGGGGGGGGGGGCAATATAATCATTGTCAACCAACTACAGGACAGAAATAAGCAAATATCTGGAAATTTGATCCAGGTCTCACTATCCAGCGCTTATACCATCGTAAGTATGTGCAGAACATCGAACATAAAAAATAAATCAATACTAAAATCAAAACCAGAAAAACTGAATACAGGGACTGGGATCTGCTACCAGTGCCATGTGATTTCCAAGAAGGTATACGAAATATGGAGTGAAGATAACAAGGCACCTGAGGGTCCAAGTTACATTAGGGGAATAGATATCTGTTTGTTTGGGGCAGAACGATCATCAGAGCTAAATATGTACACATTATTAGTGATAGTTTAATTACTCTACAGCCTACGCAATGCAATTAGTTACGTGGTCCGAACGTCCTGGCAACAAATCCCAATAAAATATTCCCAGGGTGTTTACAAATTTTCCATTACAAAATTATCTAACTTTTCCAGGATGGAAAACCCGCATATTATAATGGAGGAAAAATTGTTTATAAATTCATGTCGATTTCGTCGGGAATTTTCAACACCAGACAAGGCAAAATAATTTAAACAAAAAAAGTATTGAAATTACTAAAATATTGATTTTTTTTACATTTCTAGTAAAATTCCAGAAAAAAATCCCTGATTTTTCCAGATTTATAAATTCCCTGACTTTTCCAGGTTTTCCAGTCTTATGGTGGTCTTATTCCGTTCGAGTAGGCAAAGGCAATTTAATTATTTGTTTTGACTTGACTCGTACTTGCGACAATGACGTTTCGAATTTCTTCCCGTACAATATCAACTTCCCACGCAAACTTCGCTAGATATCCAGACGTGAATAATAAATAAACCAAAGGCCGAGTTTCTCGCCGCAGCGTCAGTCAACCTGCCTGCTTGACAAAACCGGTCACGGAAACGTAGTCGCATGCCACGCCCACCAAGCATCGAACCCAGTAAGACGGGGCAACGTCCTCCTCCTCGGGAGTTGAAGAGCCCCAACCTCTCGCTTGGCTGCGCTGCGGTCGCGGGACGTGACGGACAGGGTTGCCATAGGGCTGCCATGATAAACTTTTGGTTGCCATAGTTACCAAGCTTTGCAAGACTGACAGGGTTGCCATGGTTACCTAGCCCGTTCCAAGACTAACAGGGTTGCCATAGTTACCTAACTTTGCAAGACTGACAGGGTTGCCATGGTTATCTTGCCCCTTGCAAGAGTGACAGGACTATCATAGTTACCCAACCCTTGAGTGATTGACTGACAGGGTTGCCATAGCTACTGCTATCGGGGAGGACAGTATTGCCATTGTTACCGACTTACCGCTCACGGGGGTGACAGGGTTGCTATAGTTATCACCCACGGGGGTTGACAGGGTTGCCATAGTTACCGCTCAAAGGGAGGACAGGGTTGTCATGTTTACCAAAACCATTTCGGCACTTACAGGGTTGCCAGTTACCACTCACAGGAAGGGCAAGGTTGCCATTTTGACTTTCCGGATGATTTTACTTCCCAGTTTAAGAAATGACAAGGATGCTACAGTTGCACTGCTTTCCGGGAGGTCACAGTTGTCGAGATGACAAGGTTGACATTTTAGCTTACTTCAATGTGAGGATGGGAATGGGATGGAAAGAATTGGAAAGTAAATATTCAAATCCTGCACGGACAACTTCTGTCTCCCCGCATTGTTGTGGTCGTTTGTCTGGTGAAGGGGGCGTGGTCCCCAACCAACCGCTTCAAAGAGCTTAAAACTTATTTCAGCGTTCTATAAAAACCAACACAAGATAATGGAGAGAGTAATCTCGGTGTAATCCACCGGCCAGCGATCAAAGTCGATGTAAATCACATTAACCACGGTCACGTTGGGTGTTTTAGTAGGATTTAATCCGATGAGAGTGAAGCGGAATCGATGTACTGAGATGTTGGAAGTAAAGCCTGTTGTGGCACAAGTATTTATATAGCAGGGCAGCGTGACAAAACCAGCTTCTGTTTCTATTCTGACTTCGGAGACATAAAACGTGGAGGTACCTAAGAGATCACGTTTTAATGTTTTAGAAAATTTAACAGAAACAGATTAACGTAAATTAGAAACAATTTGATTTTTCAAAATGTTGAGACACAAAATTATTGAACAGTATTGAGGGAAATTTGGAAATTTACCAAACCAAAAATGATATTCATTAGCTTTTACAGCAATTTTTCTTAAAATAATATTGATAATATTAAAAGAAGGGGTATGCCAGAGTAAAATTTTCGTGAGTCGTAAAATTGTATTAAAAATACCATCATTTAGTGAAAAGGGTAAACATTGGAATACGTATGAAAATAATGTTAGTACGTAAACATGAAAGATTTTTTGATGACAAAAGTAAATATCATAAGAACATGTTATGTCAAAATTTGTATTTGCATTTGCCCTTGATACTATGCCAAAATAAGTATGATGTTAGAAATACTTGTTACTTTGTACATTATGTATTTCAAACATAAATTGGGGTTAATCAACGCCACTGATTATTTGTAATGCCACTGCCGGTAATAGATATGGATGGAAACGTTTAAAGAGTGGAGGAAAAGAGACTCTACCAATGAAGAGCTGTTTCAAAACAATCCGCGAAATGAAACATGATGGCGGTAACACCTAGACTGGCAAGTACCGGATGAGCACTGAGTCCATTCAGGGAGTAGCTATTCCAAGAAAGGAAAGCTTATTTTGGGTATGTCGGTACCTGGTAGCTACCTATCACTTCAAGTGGCGGACACACGTCACAGGGATACATAATTTAACTGGGAACGTCCTACGCTACGCGGGTGTGCATATTTACAGTTAGTAAACGTTTTCCTTCAGCAAATAATATAAATACGACTTGAATTGTTTATACTCCTGGCGAAATTGCCTACTTCATGGTGAGCACATTTGTATTTAAGCCTAAACAATATGATAAAATTCCCAATGAAAATATTATGGTCAAATCAAACATAATTGAACTAATAGTGATTCAAGGATAGAACGACTGGAGTTTGTAGAAACAAATTGCTATATAAGAAATAGAAATCTAAATTTGTGCTAAATATAGTCAAGCTAATTTATGTATATGTCAACGTACATTGAAACGGGTTCCTGTATATAACCAACCAATGTTCGAATAAACCAAATCAATTTATGGGCAAAACACTTTAAAATATCTTCGTCCTACTTTTTTCTAAAATATAAAAAAAGTATATCTACCCCGGGCAGTGCGCCCCCCAAACCAGCGAAGCGGTGCCTGCCCCGTGGCCTCCTATGAACATTCCTCTCCGCGACCATGCAACCAAGCCGAGCTGGTCGGCTGGGCAGCGCACGGCTGAACGTGACCCCGAGACGAACGACGAGTCTATTCCGTGACCATGTTTTTGGATAATTGCGGGCAATTCAGCGACGCTCGCAGAACGAAAAGAAGTAAAAAAAAACACACAACAAAGGAGAAGAAAAAGAATGAGTTCTGAGGCCCCGGAGGGGGAACCAAATTTAAGAGTCAGTTTGGATTCATTTTTTATCCTGACTTTCGAGAATTACCTCATAGAGATGGAGGGCATTCAACCAGGTACATATACTGTGCACGTAGTACTAATTTTTCTTCCTTGCCCCCCCCCCCCCCCGTCACATCCTCAGCATACCTCAGTGCTAACCTCCTATTCCCGATTATCCTGTATTCTCAATCCTGATCCAATTCATTGTATGTTTCTATCTTGGTCCTTCGGATTGTTATATATCTGTACCATATCTTCCCTCTTTTGTATTTTCATAATAACTATGCGTAAAGTGTAATTGTAAAAGAACACCGTCCTGGTATGCCTACTCCTATTCTTCTGAAAAAGTGTTCTTTATTATTCCCGAAATTAATGAGTAATTCTGTACTCTCGGGAAGGGATTTCTGTTACATCGATATCCACCAAAGTTTGGTAAATCTGTTTCATGTTGTCGTCTCTAAACGAACGTAATAGACATACACTCAAACTATCAAATATCCGTGTTTTTCCATGTTGTATTGCATAATCCGTATTTTTAGATAAATATTACATTATCTTAAGTTAGTAGATTAAAAGAATATAGGACATGCGTTTTAGGTAAATTGCTATTCGCTCGGCCGACTGACCATAGGTGCCTGGAATTTTGAACATATGTCACGAATGTGGAAATACAGGGTTTTGAACGAACACATTTCCAAATTTTGTTTAAAAAAAATATATATAAAAACATTTTATTTCTCGATTTGGATAGTCGGGAAACACTCCCGTAGGTGGAATCATTAATCCCATCGGGATGGATTTTTTTTAATTTCTGAATTGTATTAAATATTAAAAACATTTTAGTTTTCACGAATTTAGATTTGGTCAAAAACTCCAAAATTGACTATATATTCGTGATTTTTTATTAGCTGATAAAGATAAAATTTTGAAAATCTATGACCGCAGGGCTGTCCATGTTTGCTTCATTGACAACTTTGCAACGTTTTATATACGTCGGATGCATCTTGGCTAAGAGAATAGCTATTTGCTAACTGTCTAATGTGTCCCATTCCCTCTTAATTCACAACACTGTTCCCGCGTTCCCCCACCCAGCCCCATCACTAACGTAAACAACTACTACGCAGAAATTTCGCGACCATGCTCTTACAACATCGCTTATATGTGTTACTAAATTAGGATATTAGGTCTTCGATCCTTCTGAATATATTACCTATTTGATTACAGGGTACCCTAGAATGTATGGTCGGCCATTCTGCTCCAGCCGCCGCCCATGTGTCACGTGACAGAAGCCCACGTGGGGAGGGGACGAGGATTCAATGACACCTCGTTCAATACCTGGTTATCAGTTACCAACGAATAAAACAATATTTGTTATCATCTTCTCTACTGTGATGTGTAGCAGACGGCGTTGCTTTCATTGATAATAGTATAGTTATGTCAACGAAAGGGTTAAGGGTCTCTTAAATTTAGCGTTTTAGGAAACATTCTTAAAAACGTCACAAAATGAAAATTTTATTAAAAATAAGTTTTTTTTTACATCTGTTTAGAAATAATCGAAAAAAGAAGCTACAAAATGCTAAATTAAAAAAAAAAATGCTAATAAATCAAAATGCTATTTTTATAAATGCTAATAAATCAAAATGCTATTTTTATAACGTGGGCATCTAAACCTAAAGAATGCCTAAAAATAATGAATTTGGGGGGGGGGGGGGAAACTAAAAATCACTTGTGAAACTGAGTGGGAATGATCTAAATAAAATTGTATTTATTGAACGAAGACGACAACAAAAACAATAAAGAAGCAATAAACGACATCATTATCATTAAAATTATTCTTCGATTCACAACATGGTTCAATGGTCCCCTGAAAACGTCATCAATATCTGAGTAGCAAGTGAACAAACAGGTAAACA
The DNA here is from genome assembly GCA_024449915.1 of Sweltsa coloradensis. NCBI lineage: Eukaryota > Metazoa > Arthropoda > Insecta > Plecoptera > Chloroperlidae > Sweltsa > Sweltsa coloradensis. The sequence continues at coordinate 1,269,680 of JAMZAV010000108.1, read as the reverse complement.
AACTCATCAGTAACTGGAACCTTCGATGTTACGTGCTCGACGTGACCCTTAACCCTTTCGTTGACATTAGTACACAAACTATAAGTTATTGCGCATGACAAATGACTTCGGGTACTCGTTAATGTCATCTCTTCATTTATTATTGATGGATGATGAATGTCTTCCATTATCTTAATGAATTCCCAACTCGACCATGTAATAAAACTAAAAAATCGCATCGTATATTTATATCTCGGTAAATGGTAAAAATTAATATTAAATACACAAGCATAATAGGGTTAGGCCTATTGTGAGTGTTACGTGAAGGTAGGGAAATAAATGTTTATTAATATCTAGCCTGTGAGAAACGTGATCCAAGGCCGATGAAATGCATTGTCATTCTGTTCTGTAATGAGAGGAACAGCTAGAAAACAGTTGGGCAACCTTCTGGCTAGGAATGAGCGACGCCACTGAGAAAAACAACTCACTAATTATCTTGCAAAATACACCTCATAAAAACATCACAAATTGGGGTATGGAGAATATTATAATAAAGAATATGACGTCTCATTAGCGATTCCTATAGTCGGTATGGTTGATTAGCAACTGTGGGCTATATCTCCCTGAATTCCTGCATTCGAAAGAACGTGATGTGCGATTTTCATGAGAAATATTTGCATATCTAAATTCAAAATGTTTCATAGGTCCCCTAAGAAATAATCAATTACAAAATCATTTTTCTGAAATTTTTAAATACCAAACTCATATTCTCCTTGATGACGGTGATGACTACAATTCCAATTACACTGGACACCACCACAGATCAATGAATAACACAAAAGTAAATATATAATTATATACGATTTTGTTCCAGATGGTCTGTACAAATAAATCTAAAATTGATGTAAAAAAGCATTTTCTTTATAATATTAAAATGCATGTGTCATTTCAATAATTTCTTTTCCACTGTGCTAACGTTAAAACCTCCAAGTTTATCTGGACGTGCCGCAGTGCCGGTGCCTTCCAAACAAGACCCCCGACTTCCCAGAAACCTGTCCGTATATAACGTGTCTCTAGTAATCTAATAAGAATGCCGTTTCCAACGACATGCATAACAATCACGACTTCTAAATACACTTCAATTTCGAAAATAAACACCAGTTACTACCGAAGAACGACCTCCACTCGCGTCTAATATATGGAAACACTCCTCGGCACCAGCAATTAATAATACATTCCATGAAATTCTAAAATAGGGACACGATGATGTAAACGACCAGGGACCATCTTGTGAAACTAGTACTTAAATACGTGAAAACACGATTACAGACGCGTGAAATTTGGTTTTGAGTTTGAATTCTGAATAGGATAAAATTGTTTTGGACTTGATTTCTTGAACTTTTGGTGATGTGGTTTTGTATGTTACTGGCCATATTTTAAATAATGCTCATCCAATACATATTTGATATACTTTTTCTAATTACGTAAATTTTGTGTCATAATCCTCTCCCATAATTATGATTTTAGAAAATAACAAAAAAATCAAGTTTCAAGTATTTAGTCTTGACAAAAAAGGTCAAAACGCTGACTAATTAACTGATTTACGATAGGTGTGTAAAATCTGCTACGTTAGAGGCCCCCGTATACATTTATCCATTTTTAGTCATTCATTACACAATGTCGTGCGAACTCTATGTATGATGTATGTAATGATTTCTATCAACAAGAAGTTTTCGCTTATTTGAAATTTGTTATTGTGCACGTTCTAAGATCATACAAAAGAACGGGGAACAAACTATACTTTCTAGTTTCAAATAAATGACAAACGAAACATGTTTTTGCACTGTGCCTGAAATTAATTATCTATATCGACTAAAGCCCAATCTAGATCCATAACGACTTATCTTTAGCAAATCCCCCCCCCCCCCCCCCAAACATTTGAATCCTACGGCGCAACTGATATTCAGCTTTCATTATGTCGCCATTACGTTCTTTGTGACGTTGCAAAGTTGCAACAAACAAACGAAATCACATCAATCATCGTTCAATAGAAAGAGAAGTGTTGGCGGCGCCATCTTCGAATCAAATGAAAGACCACGTGGATTCTTCTTATTCATTTCGTTCCGGTTCCTATGTTGTTCCGCCTGGCCTAACAACTCATAGCATACGAAACAATTATAAATCTCTGTGTGAAAGAACGCATGGACGGGTTGATAAACAACCTGCGGGCAGGTCCCCCTGTCGTGTATTTTTCGGAATTTGGGCCCCGGAGATGGCCAAAACGAGCCGACGCTTTCCCGATCCCCACGTGTGATTTTTGGTTTTTACGTGAAAATGAACAAAAAACCGAGGGGTTAAATAAAGTAGAGAGATCGGGGGGTTACAGTTTTTAAGGGGTTTTTTTTTTAAGGTTTTTTCCCTTTCTACCAAAAAAACCGCTATTTTCACGTATCTATAGTTATGAGGAATAAAATGTGAACTTTCGGAAGACTCTCCTCGCAATATGGCTGTAATTCGCTGGGGACTTTCTTGATAGAACAATAACTAATAGTTTTCAAGACTTCTCTGATTAGCATTAAAATTACCTTTTTGATTTGAAATAAATTATTGGGGTAAAACCCTTTTGGGGGGGATCAGACCCCCCCCCTTTAAATTCGACTTTCGAAAATGTAACTCACTAAAAAAAAGCCACCCCACTCCCTTGCCGAATTTTTTGATTTCCCCACTTCTGGATCTGCGACCCCCAATATCAAAACTCTAGTGATGCTCCTGCGTTCATATATGGTGTTTTTTTGGAGCAGAGAAATAACCTTTTAGTAAGGAGTAATTTACCCCCATCAGATCTTCACGGTTTGATTTGTGTGAAACCCCCCTTGCCGGAAAGATGCGTGAAAGGGATTTAAATTTCCCGAAATTCGCTTAAACTGAAAAAAAACCTGAAAAAATTTTTTCGGGACATATTGCCGGTGGGGGGGACTCGAACCCTGAAACCCCTTCCGAATAAGATTTTTCAGGCATTTATGCGGTTTCCCCCCTTTGGTTTTGGGAGCAGACAGAAGAATGAGGCGCATACTAAATTAGATGAATAGCAGTTTTATTAGCAGAGATAACGACACGCAAAACAATAATAAAATTAAGTACTTGTCTCATTTTTAGATTCTCGAAATCATTCTTATCAGTAGCTATCTCGTAGACCCCGACCCAAATAACATGGTATCAAAGTTCATGACGAGTGCAAATATGTAGGAATTACTATTTTAGTAGAGTGGCCCTCTTGAACGGCTTATTGTTGTGTACAGCTGGACGAAGTTCAAAATCGCAAACAAATTAGTTTGAGAAAGTCACGAATCCAGACGTTCGTGTTTTCAAACTATGTCTACAGTTTCCCATAGATCAAGAGACTTCTTGTGTGTATATTGATTCAGAAAGATGATGCCTATCCTAAAACATGATTTGTTTCTTTTCAAACTTTGTCCCGTTTAATTATAAAATTGGTAAATCCCTAAATACCGACCAAAAGATAAATTTGTTATGAACTTGAGGAGTCGCATGAAAAAAAATTATTTCAATGAAAAAATTGGCTATGTACAAGAAATATGAATTTTTTTATCTGTCGAGGATTTCCTGCATATACTTCGAAATAACTGCATTTGAGAAAGGAATAACAAAAAAAAATAGTTTAAAAAAAGAAACCGCGTATTGTACAAAAAAACCCAAACCCCACCCCCCCCCCCCCCCCCATCCCCACCCCCAAAAATTCTTTATTTAAATAATGAATTTAACCCAAAAAAACCAACAAATTTTTAAAAAATTTTTCAAACTTTTTTAGGATCCAAAAAAAAATAAATATTTTTGCCCGAACAAACGGGTGGCAACAAACTGGCCACTTGAACTTTTAAACCCAACCCCAAATGCACGTCCCCAAAGACAAAAAGGGTTTCCTGCACAACATCCCCAAATTTAAAAACACGATCCGTTTTTTCCCTAAACAAAAATAGAAACCCCAAAAACCCCCAAAACTATGCCCTCCGAAAATTTTTTCTTCCCCCAAAAACCCTTCCCCCAATAACCACCAACTTTCAAAAAATTTTATTCCCCAAGGGCCCCCTCGAAGTTCCCCCGATTCCTTTTCCCCCCCAACCCAAAAAATAAACCACATTTTTAAAAGGGGTTTAATTTCGCTAAAAATTTTTAAAAAGGAAAAGTTTGATAAAATCCCCTAGTTAATTTTTTTCCCAAACCCCAAAATATTTTTTGGAGGGGGGGAATAGCAAAAAGGGAATTTCCAACCCCATTTTAAAATCAAATATTTTTAAATTCCATGTAAACAAAAACCTTTAATATTCTTTTTTGGAAATGTTTCCTTCCCTTTGGTTGAAAACAATTTTAAAATGAAAAGGCCCCTATAAAAGGAGGGGGGGGGGGTTTTTCACCTTTTGAGTAAAAAAGGGTTTTCAAATTTTTACAAAAAATTTTTTCCACCCCCCAACCCCATTTGGTTTTTGGGGGGCTTTAAAGGGTTAAAATTTTTTTTTGGCAAAAAACCCTTGTAAATTTTTTTAAAAAATCCAAATGGAAGGGGTGCCCCTTTTTTGGGGGGTAAAAAGGTATTTAATCATCGGGGGAAGGGTTTTTAAAAAAGGTAATTTGAACCACTTTTGTTTGCCCTAGGGCCTTTTTTGGAAAAAACTTTTTTTTGGGCAATTTTAAATTTTTGGTTAAAGGCTTCCAAAAAGGTTTAATTTCCATTTTTTCCCCAACCCAATTAACAAATGGACAGTTTTTAATAGTAAACTGGGCCCCCCTTTTGGTTTCTCTTTTGAAAAAATTAAAAGGGAAAATTTAAAAATTTTTTTTTCCTCCTGGTTTGAATGCGGGGTCCCCCAATTTCCCAAAAAACAAAAACGTAAAAAAAAAAAATGCGAATTTTTAATTTTTATTTTAAAAAAAAAGAAATTTTTTAAAACCCTTTTTTTATTATTTTTAAATAAAACAAAAAAAGGAAAGGTTAAAAATTTTTTTAAAGGTGATTTTTAAAAAACCTTCATTTGGGTGGGAAAAATTTTGGGGTTTTGGGGGGGGAAAGGGGGAAAATGGGGGGGCCAAAAAAGGGCTATTTCTATACCCCGCATGAACGCCCATTGGGGGCCCCAAGTCTTTAAATAAGGGCATTCGAATTCAATTCGACATAAGGCGGGGGTGACACTCCCGATAGGCACGTCGGCTTCCCTTAGACCACTCTCTTGTTGGGCGAGGGAAATGTCACCCATCAACCCCGGGGAGGGTGAAGACAGACAGACAGACAGACAGACAGACAGACAAACCGACAGGCTGAAGACAGACACAGACAAACATGCATGCAAAAAATACTTGAAGACAGAGACACAATAAATGATCAAGATCACTCATTATCAATCATCAAAAAGATCATCAAGAAGTCAATGTATGCGAAATATATGTTTTAGCTACCGTTATATATTTTTTTATTGACTGTTCCTCACGCACTCCTAACTAAATTGAAACTTGTCTTGTGTCCAGCTCTTTGGTACAGTATTACTAAGTAAAACAAAAGGTCCAATGGTTATTGTCAATACATGACTACATTGATGATTAGTACCAGTAATCGGTAAGTGTAACTGAGTATATATGTGTCAGTTCATTTTATTGAGCCAATAAGATACTGTTGAGAATTGTTCAAGCAAACTTTGGGTTCTAAACTGTGCTGCGACCGATAGAGTTCGATGGTTTGCTAATCGCGTGTCACATAGAGGGAATCCATACAATGACATTTTCAAAATATCGAATGTCAGCTACCCCTCGATCAAAGGGCCCATCACCATCCACCATGGTCAAACTATACACGAGACGAGATATATCGTGGGGGGGGAAACTACAGCACCCTATGGAAAAAATGTTCGCACTGGGAAAGACAAGTTTGAGGAATTTTCTCGCCTTGAAGAAATCCAAAGATATAAAGATACAAAAAAAATACAAGTTTCCTGGTTTCTACTATCTATGAATCAACATAGCAACTTCTTTCATACGAAACGAGTGTTAAATATTGTGAAACTTTAATAGCTGGGGTAGATATTTGTAGTAGTGGTGGTTCGTCAGATGAGGTAGATGAGGTCAAACCTTAGAATCATGCAAATAAATTTGCATGTAACGATAAACCTTTTTACTCTGTCGGCTTCTCCATAATTGGCATTGTTAAAATATACCTATGCACATTCTCAATTAATATGAATTATGAGGATGCAAGAGAATGCAGGTGCGAGAGAGATAGAGTAATGGAATCAAATTAGCCACCTGTGGTAGACGAAGCTTACCGACAAAAACCCCGTTACCTTAAACTCCTTTTCAATAAAACCAACATCCGAAACGACACACCATTAATTATTGGTATAAGATTTCCTCGGCAATGACCAGTAGCTAGAAACCCCCGTGTGTCCGTGTTGTATTCCTAGGGGCCTTCTTCACCGCTTGCTTGGACAGAGGTAGGTGTATCCTGGCGAAAATAATTACCGGTACCTATGAATTTTAATTATTTCCGTTGCCGATTTAGAGAACCTAACGACTGTGGTAATTAATTGGAAATGTAGCCGAACCGTGTGGCCAATTATTGTAAAGATTTCCCGAGACGGCCGGTTTGTCAGTAATGAATGGACGTGGAGATAAATACTGGTTGGTTGGAGGACGGAGGACTCGGATTTCCGTGATGGTCAAATAATTGCTAAAATGAGGAGTATGTCTTCTGCCTTTGAAACCTTGTAAAAAGTGAAAAAGTTTGTAGTCATCGTCGATGACATAACAAGCACAACCCCCTTCAAAATTTAGCACGAAGTTAGCTCGTAGCTTCACGGGCATTTGTGTACGTTGTTGTAAGGTGATCCTGATGTATCTGTTGTTGTATCCACATGTCACATTATATAGATGTAAAATTCATATCAGTATTATAGACCTAAATGTATTATTTTTACAAAAATGTATTTATTTGATTGATTAAACAAACATGCGTATTAAGTCTATAAGGTAGGTTTCAGAATGCTACGGCCTTGAAGGATCGCAGCAATAAGATGTTTTTCTAAAAAGTAAAGTTATTATTAAAAGTTGTAATCGTTTTATGGACTAATTTTGATTGTTTTTAACTTTCCACGGTATCATGTCAGTGTATTCATTATATAACAATAAATGTTTTCATTTTCAGAATCTCTCAACAGTTTTTAACATCAGAACAAACAAAAGATCCACTCTCTTATCAATTACCCAAACATGATTTGTTTTAATAAAGAAGAAACTTTTGAAGCTGAAGAATAACATATTACTAAAACCGAGTGAAGGCGCTATCTAAAACGAAATAAAAAGCGAAAATAAAGCGCTCGTCAACACTCTTCACTTCGAGGATAATATAAAAAAAACTCAATTATTTATCTGTGATTCCCAGGCTTTTTTATTATGCAACGCACGACATAAAAATATGCTTTGCAGGGATATTGAACAATGCAAATAGTTTGTGCTTCTACTATAGTTGTAATCACGTTTTATGTAACGTGTTGCGCAACTGAATGATGATAACTTCGACTTCTTCCCTATAACTAAATCATAAACAAACACATCATGAAACGTGCAAGAATCGTTGCTATATCGCTACATATATACCCGCCCATAAGTTATCAATAAATATATAAACCCTATCTCAATGTTATCTCAGGTGTCAACAAATACAGGGCGACTCGAGATACATTATCATACTTCAAGTTTAATGAAATTAGCATTGAATTGATAGCGCGCAATCGCAAACTGATTCTCAGTGCAAGGCTAGAGGAAAAGGCATTGTTAGCGGGAAAACAAACTTCACAGCTGCGTCACACTCGCACTGTGACCATGCGATTTAAAAATTATATTTTAAAAAAACGCTCTGTGACGAAAAATATCAACAATATTATGGGTATTGTATCAAATTAAAATAACTTGATGCTTTAACAAAACATTTGCCAGGGGAAAGGAGGTAGAAATAAACAAAACGTTTCTATAGCCACATTTATAAAGCCAACATTTTTGTAATAATTTTTACTTATGAAATATTGGTATTATGAGCAAAGTTTTTTTTGGCGTTTTAAGGTTTTTGATACTAAATGGTGTACATATTTTGTAAAACGCAACAAAATACTAATTTTACTTAAAACAACAATTAAAATGAGAATAACTAGTATAACACTAACGTGTTAAGTGGCTATTGAATCCAAAAGTTCCCATAATTCATCATTTACCATTAGAAGTGAAGGTAACACCCCACGATTGGGGTTTTGGTAGAAAGTAAATGCTACAAAATGCATAATTTGGAAAAATAAATGCTAAATATTCAAAATTCAAATGCTAAAAAACGTATCTCTAAATTATGAGCCATCACAAACACACAAACAAATTAGCTCTTATTGTTGTGTATAACTTACCAACGTTGGCGTACATGATGCTGCTGTTATTCATTCTCGGAGAGAGTAAGCTATAAAGTCGTGTACAAGTCACGGCTTGTTTTATTTTTGTCTGGTAGAATAGCAACATGAAACATCAATCACCCGTCTATAATAATGCAATCCGTGTTGGGTACTCGTTGTATAAAGTATTTCGAAAATAGGACCACAGGAGTCCACACAGGCACGGAAGTCTACGCTGTTATAAAACTAGGCAATTTGGTATGACTTCCGTTCGTCGTTTAGTAACAACGCATTTTTTTCACAGCGTAAGAGCCTAAAATAACGACGAAACATGCATTCATATTTCAGCAGTTAAACATTTTGCACGCACACTATTTTTACATGTGCTTAATTTAGTAGATAAATGGTTTTCTAGGACTTGTGTGATGTAAACATCCATTTTTGTCCGAAGTTTGCAATTTTGATACAAAAATTATAAGTTGATTTGATACTAACATTTTCGAAAAACTACCACACAAGCCCTAGGAAATTTTATCATGAGTAGATGTAAACAATAATTATGCAGATATGACGATTGCGGGCTGAGTTCCAGTTGAAATGCAGGAAGACTGCATTGCGTCGGTATTATTATATAGAATCCTAGTCCCAGTACGGTGTGACCCAACTATAATTTTCTACATATTATAATAAAGTCGTTAAATACCTACGTTTTTGTTTAATAATCACAATTATTTTCCCAGGAAAACTCCTCCCACTAATTAAAAAGAAAGTTGTCAACACACTTACAAAAGTAGTGCACAAGCACCACGTAACACTGAGCACGGCAAACGCCAATAATTCACTAAGCGCCGAGCAGAACCATAATAAAAAATATATTTTATAACTGTATGAACTGCAATTTTCAGACTAGCAATACAATCATGGTGCAATAAAATCAAGGTGATTGGAAGTTTACATTAACACTGAACAATGTAGTATTATTATTATGATGCCGTATGACGTTACTATTACCACAGATAATAATTATTACACCAATTAAACTGTGCTGTTACATAACAGGCGTGCATAGAGACGGACGAATGCAAATAACAGACCAAATTAAATAATATGAAACACACACAATACAAGTTGTCTATAGAACGAGCTTTAGAAACGGGGACGAATGATTACAGAAGGGCAACAATGTTTTGAATCATCCTATCACTTTATTTATAATAAATAAATAAATAAATCTAAATAGCCTTTTGAATTTGAATTTGAATTTGCACTCGGTTGTTGATTATCGGGGTGGGATTAATTGAGGAGTTCCCGATTTCACTTTCGTGACATATGTACAAAATTTCAAACACCTGTGGTGTCAGTCGGCCGAGCGAACAGCAATTTGCCTAAAATGCATGTCCTCTACTCTCTTAACCCGTATAAACGCTACATTCCCACATTTATTAAAATTTCGCCCCACATAATCGATACACAATACACACAGCACAGCCAAACCAACAAACGAAAACGGCAGACGACGACGATATATACATTTCACTCCCCATTATCTCCCCTACCTCTTACTATATCAGTCTGCCCGCATGCATGGCTGTCAAAATAACATATCAGCGTTAATAAATTGAACGACTCGAACGAAAAAATCAGCTGGTGTCGCCAATTGTTGCACGAAGTACGGGCGAACGTACGCAAACGAGTAGGGGTGGGGGGAGGGCGGGGCGCGTGTGGAGAGTCGGGGAATAGGGGCTGATAACGAATTATTGAACCTAAAAACACGATGAATTTGAATATAAAACAAAACACTTTCTTTTCCGTGATTTTGATGTTTCGCGGCGCAATAACCTGTATATAGCAGAAAAATAAACTTGAAGGTACTAACATTGCTGAATTTGTATCAAATTCAAATTAAAAAAATATATTTTTATATTTATATATATTAAAGTAATAAGTTTTTTCAGTTTCAATGCCACGTATATTTTCGTTGGGCTGACGTTTCGATGAGATTTCACCCATCATCTTCAGGGCCAATAGTCCGCAGAAGTCCTAGGTTCATTGCCAGACGAGGATATTTTATATTTTAGCCTTCACAGGAGGTGAATGGCATCTCACTGTTGCCGGTATATAATTATAATTACTTTACTACAAAAATTACAATCTTGCAACAATTCGCCTTAATTGTCGTAGCGTACTTCATGTATAATTACGCATTCAAATTACAAGCTGCGTAGGAAGCCGCCAAGATTAAGGTGTATGCGTGAAATTGCCCAACGTCGCAACAATGATTGTTTATTCATTGACAAAGACATTCATTCGTTTTTTGTTGCACAACGATTATTCTAGGCCTATACCACGATGGGTTCGGCATCTGGAAGCTACTCAGTTCTCACAATAACTACGCACAAGACGCACTCCAGAAGAACAAACGTACGCACACGATAATTAATCAGCTTTCACGTGGAGTCAAGGTGATTGACACGGACCTAGAGTTCTCGAAGTTTCTTTCGGTGGCACTCCTGTTCGCGTGGAGACTGACAATGGCACACGCTTCCGATTGTGCGGTCTAGTATTTACAATGTTCTTTAATTATTGACATTGAATCGACTCAACCATCAGATAGACGTTAACGTTTTAAAACAACACTGTATATGCAGAATACACGGCGAACAGACGTACAAAATATGTCAGACACGTATAGCATTGATGTCAATAAAATTAAAAGGAAAGCGTCGTGTGTGACACTTATAAAATGATTATCATGGGAAATACAAATTTACTATCAAACGATTTCTGCCTAATGATTAAGATCCATGAATTTAAAATCCAACTCGACTGGAGTTTGAACTCAGTTTTCCCGCCTTTATTTTAATACTATAAATTACACACACACGGAATCGATTTTGAAGTTGATGAACAAAAATTGTTTATAATCGACGTTTCACGACACTATAGGCCTATGTTATTTCGTATTTAACCCTTTTTATGGCTAATGTTGGACCAAAATTTTCATTCTACCAAACAATTTAACTTTTTGAAATTGCATTTTTTACTTTTAGAATTTTTTTTGATTTTTTTGCCTTGATATTTTTGGAAAAAATGCTGATTTTGGATTCAAATTGTCAATTTGAAAAAAATCCAAATTTTGAGTACTATTTCTTCAAAAATAGATTTTTTTTGGCAATTTTTCATTTTTTTCTGCCATTTTTTTGTTGTTCAAAGAACTCGTACAGGCAAGCAAATATCCGGACATCCCGAAATTTGTGTTTTTTTGTGTTTTTATACACAACTCGATTTTTGATCCATTACAAAAATCGATTCTAATCATTAGAATTTAGTAAGGAAAAATTTACAAATTCAGAACAAAACAAAGCAGCTTTTTGACCGGGTGTAAAGTATGAAAAACTGTCAGATTTAATTGTGTAGATTTTGAAAGGTGGTGGTAAATATAGAAACCACTGCCCTATAAAGGGTTAACTTTGTTATTCTCATTTGATAAAATGTCAAATACATCTACCAAGTAAAAATGCATCCTCTTTTAAATCTGCGCCATCCAAGTTAGTTGTACCATCGACTATAACAAATCATGAGGTTTTAAGACCCAGCCCTTGATTTACTTCTTGTCGAAGGTGTATCTGGTTTGTCTGTGGTGTTTACCTGCATGATGGCGGCTTCAAGGGACTGTCCGTTCTTCACCATGTCCTCGGTGAGCCTCGAGTCGGCGACCAGTTGCTCCGACAGCACGTTCTCGTTGATGTCTGCCACGCGCGGCTTCACGAGGAACTGGTGGATACCGACCACCTGCAAACAAGAACACAACACAACATCATTTCCGGGGTGTTCGTTTGAGTATTGTGGTTTCAACTTCTTTAAAATAGGATAAAATATAAAAATAAATAATTTCATGAATAACATGTTTTATCGTTTAATTTTGTTACCAATTTAGAATTCATAGACATATTTTTTTACTAAAAAAAATGTAAAAATGTTTTAATAAAACACTAAATTAAAATAAACCTTATATTTTCAAGCATCTAACTATCTATATAATATACAACAAATTGATGTATCTCCCCCCCCCCCCCCCCCCCAGGTCTATAAATCAGTCAATGCATGATGCAACACCGAGTGTGTAATATATATAAAAAAAAATACAATCACATACCACATTATTTGAGGCGACGAATAGTATTTATAGTATACCTTGAGGCCCCTTTCGAAATACTCATCACCACGTTTATTCAAGCTTTTTCTTATTGGCTTGTAGTCCAGAGTCTAGACTGTTATCTAACACAATGACCACACTGATTACTTTTACGAGTTTTAAGCACTTGGTTGGTAACTAAGTATATTATTTATTATTCAGTTCTGCCAATTGGGTTTGAGTCGTTTGGACTTGCATGAAATTTCGTAGAAAAAGATAATCACTATAATGCAACATTAACTCAATAAAAACCGGTTTAATATATAATTAAATTGTACTTTTGGTTAATCTAACGCAAAGCAAGTAAATAAATAAAAAGCTATAATTATATTCCAAGTTATTGCTGACTTTTTGTGTCATCGAATGACAAAAGCAACAATGACCTTGAACACGAGCAAACCTATATTTGTAATTCAAATTAAACGTGTCTCCATACAAGAATAAAAAGTCGATAGAGAAGACATCTTCGAAAATGTGTCAATCGAGCTGTCTTTTCTTATGTGAGAGGTGTCGGAAATATTGTAATGATGTATTGGTGTTTAAATCACAAAGTGGATAGGGTTTCTTTCTCAGTTTGCGTCAGTGGACGAATATTAACATACTTTTTAATAATTGATTTTGTTTTTTATGTTTGCGTGTAATTGGGATGTCGCTTATGGTAATAAATACGACAGACGGGCAATGCCATCCTGCAACGATGGAGAATGGGTATGTCAAGAGAAGACACCTCTTTCCTTGGTGTGTATGGGAGTAATATATAAATAAGGATTCTGCATAATCCTGGATAACGAATTGGTGGAACTGATAGCACTGTAGAAAACAATGCATGTTTATGCGAACTAGAAAATACATTCATTATTTTTTATTACGCATCCCTTGCTTTATGGAAGAGGTTACAAAAAAAAACACAAAACCGTGGGTTACTCATGGCTCACGGTTTAATCTAAAATAATACAAAAATTATGGCGTTGGGGTCGGAGAATTTCGTTATACGAAATTGGCAAATTTGTTGCAACATTTGTATAAAGCACGGAGCATGAAGCCACTACCTGTAAGGCAGAAATTATTAAATTAAAATACCCATGTACGAGTGGGCAGTGGACAAAGTTTATGTATTTTAAAATATGTTATACATAGCATGGATATGCATTATATAATTGAGTGTTGTGCGCATTGTAATCTTTTGTGCGAATCAATTAGTATTTGCATAATCCAATTTAAAATTAACCTTTTCTGCTTCGCAAATATATTTTTAAAAGAATAAGCATTCACCATAATATATAAATACGTAACCAACAATAGAAACGTTCTCGTTATCTGTTACATGATGCCTACTGGTTCTGCTGCCCAATACTATTTCAGTGAGCGCCACAATGGACGAGTCAATTTAAAAATGACAAGAGTGAACCTCAGGTCATGGTAAACGACAACATTTATATACATAAGGAAATTCATTCATTGGTTTGAATGAGCACAATGGCGTGTGGAGTGAACTAACAATAGCGATGGATGGTAATCGTGAAGAATATACATAAGTGTAATGCGTAATATGCAAGTCAATAAGCATATGCAATCACATAACTGATTTCAGTGAGGCACTGTAATGGCGCCGACCGAAGTGTGGAAGCTTTACAATTTACTTGTGCACATTATAAGAGTGGTCTAGACTCTAGATTCTAGAGTATATAGTTTATTATATATTATATCACTAACTTTTTTGTTCATAGGGTACCCCACCTAGGTGCATGGATAGGAGATGTGAAGTCACATTTTAGCGTTTTAACTATTTCAATGCAAATTCAAATTAATTTATCCAGACAACTTATATAGGCTATGATATAGCCGAGGATATAACATAATAATATTATGTGGCACACTACACACAATTTACAAGATATAAAAGGTATGTTTTAAAATAACAATTAAAATTACAATTGGAATTAAAAAAAAACGCTGTGAAATATGACTTGGACAAGAGGGTATACAAATATACATGGAAATATAAATGGCTTCACTTGATCGACAAAGGGGGTAGGGGGGGGGGGAGTCTGTTATTATTAAATACAAGTGAAGCACATGTTCACTTAAAATATGAACAGTATAATATGGCAAGTGTGGTGTACCTGCCGGCGTCTTCTTGTCAGTGACTGAACACATGATGAGACGTATTTACAGAACGTTAGATAAGACAAGACACGATACTACATTATGTAACACGAAGCATGTGTTCACAAGTTTTTCTCAAGCCACGGTCACATTCGTGTATTTCCATACTTCTACATGCACTTTCGATAGTTTGTAACGGGACATCCCATCTGTATTTTATATTGATGCATAATAAATTAAATTCTGAATTTGTATACGCTGTTTTTAATTGCATTCTTGGCAAAAATTCTAATTTTATCAATAAGTTACCCGCATATCAACATGTAGGCTCATTATATCTAAGAATACATTTCACTGCAACAATTTAAACAGGTGCATTCCTTTTTACCAATTGCTGGAAAAACAGTAAAACTGGGTGTAGACCTTTTGTTGTTTTGTAGATTACCGAAATTCCCAAATTTGTCATGTATTCGAAATTGTAGACCGTACTTTTCCAGACTACAGGTTTCAACTTGACAGAATGGGAAGAAAGAACAGATTTCGTCCTAGAACGCCAATATTGAGAGTGATGACCCACTCACTATACTTGGAGTCAGGGTCCCCGGAAGCTAGACAAGCCCAAAGTATCTTTGAAATTCCCAAAAATAACGATTCATATATAATAACTTATAATTTATAACTATTTCCTTGATAATTCTCGTTCTTACCCCGATTTAAGTAATAATATCCTGGCTTCTCCAGGTTTTCAGACTAGTCTACACCCTGGAAAGAATCAAGATGAATGGCTGTTCCAATTTCATAAATAAAAAATCATTTTTTAAGTGTGTTTCAACACAGCTGACAGTCCTGTCATAAGAAGTGAATACTTGCAAGACCTTGGGTATAGAGACTTCGCTGCAATTCGGCTAATCAAGTTTGGAGGCCGTTGCAGTTTTTATTTGAGGGTCCAAAAAATAAATTCTTCCATATTATGCAGCCTTGGAATGGTGGGTTTTCGCAGAAGTTCTACAATAGCTTGTCAATACACATTACGTAAAAGGGTAACGTACGTACTATGAGGAAAGTAGCAACGCATTTTCGATTAGCAGAGTTCAAAGAGGAGGTTATTACAAAATCAATGAATGAACATAATTATTTTTAATAGTGGTGACTTTAATTTATTTCTAGAAAATCGGAAATTATCTTGAGAAAAATTAAATCGATATTGAACGATGTAAGTTTCGAAAATGGGAAAATCAACAGAAAAATCGCAATCGCAAACAAGAAACTGTGAATAGGCCTAATCACCAAAATGGATATTGTAGAATGTTACCTCAAGTATCCAACATTCGCAGTGAATTTAGAGTTTGTCATAATTACACATTTTAAACACGCACGGGAATGTGATTGCCCAAAAAGGAGCGAAGCTGCTTTAAAATTAACAGATAGCCCAATAAATATAAGAATAACATTCTCCAGCATTGAAATCTCGACCCTATTTGAAAATTATATAATTTTTGTTTCAATAAATACAATCTGATGCTGTGTGTGTTAGTTATATTAAACATGATCTATACAAGACAGGTTCACATGTTGAGGGTTCGAAGTTGAACACTACCACCTGTAGTATGAGAACCAGTTAGACGGGAGTCGACCAGCGACCTAGGAGTTGACCTTTCAAGATGAATGAATGCACATGGCTATGGGTTCGATACAAATGAAGCACGGCAGGGGATGTATTTTAATTCAGTTAAAAAACTAATTATAGCCTTATTGGCGTGGTCGCCTGTGTATGGAAGTCGTTACGTTTGTTGCTTTGGTTTCTACTCATTGTGTGCACTGCACACTACTACGGATCAGAGCAGTGGCGTAGTAAACTTACGTGGTTTAAATATTAATCCCAGAATTTATGTAGTAAATAATGCACTTACACTTATAGACAATTCGACAGTCACCTTGGTAAAACAAATATGTTTGCCTGTATGCTTCATTACATAAAAATAGGTTGAAATTTACTAAAATAGGCCACTTCACGTTCATTTTTTGAGTTTTTAATCGCAGATAGTTGTAGTAAAACATCGTTTACAGAGTCCGAAAGCAGTTAAAACATGTCGAAATAATTGTAGTATGGTGAACTTTTTTTCGCAAAATTTTCTAATGGATTCTCTCCCCCCCCCCCCCCCCCCCCAACTTTCAAAAACGTTCCTACGCGCCTGGATCAGAGACATAATACAAAATTATAAAGTGCATGATAAATGCAGTTTTAATTCTTCCACCGGTACAAATTTAATTTATTGTGATTATTGTGATTTTAGCTACTGTATGAATATATGAAATAAGATTTAAGACTCTCTCTCTCAGAGTCTAGATAATTAATACATTAATACTATAATTACTTAATACAAATTAAAATCTATAATGGAACAAATGCCAATAAAAACAATAAAAATCACAATTGGAACATAAGAAAAAACTAACAATTACATAATGACTAGCCATTCCACAAGCAAGGTCCAAAAATAATAAATGTTTCGTAAGAGAATCGTTTCCGATTACAAATCGAGCTCCTGGAATGATGTGACGTATAGGCCTCGACTTCCAAATGTTGCAACTAGTTCTTCCACTCTCCCAAGGATGTCCGCTTTTTCACACCAACTCTACAACGTATCACCTACCGGTAATAAAACGAATAAAAACCAAGAACTTAATACGAAACGCAGAACAAAAACTCGCCACAAACGGAGACGTTATATTGCATGCGTGTTTAAAACTGCAACTCATTCTAATTTTCACAAACTTGCAACATTCAAAAATAATAATAAAGAGTTCGACCATGGACGAAAA
This sequence comes from Sweltsa coloradensis, assembly GCA_024449915.1. NCBI lineage: Eukaryota > Metazoa > Arthropoda > Insecta > Plecoptera > Chloroperlidae > Sweltsa > Sweltsa coloradensis. The sequence goes on along the minus strand of JAMZAV010000108.1, from coordinate 1,252,142 downwards.
CCTTCTTTTACTCAGTAACAACTCTTTTGATCATATATTGTTATTAAGTATGGCTGCCGATTGCAGTAACTTATAATTATATACGTAACGTATGCAAGCTATAGATTTTTAGATTGGATTATAGATAAAAGTCATAAAATACAAGGTGTACAAGGCAAGAGTTGTAACTATAGGTAGTGAAAAGACAGAAGAATGTGTTATTAATATTATTATCCTATTCAATTATAAAAACTGATATACAAAGGAAAACAGTAAATAGATGTAAGATTGCAAATGCATCCAACGTGTAAACAATAATTAAATTATATTACACCTATGTACAATATATTTATTACATTACGTGTTCAAGCGAAGATGACGTTGCTATGTCGAGAATATATTGCGATATATCTTGATGAAAACATAAGCCACATGACGTCCATTTTCTTGCCCAACAAAGCTCTTGAACATTATAGCGACTAATCATGAGACATTTAAAAAACGAAAGAACAATTACTATATTTATTCACTATCAATTCTATAAAGTGATAATAAAATAAAAGAGGGTAAGACTTGGGGCAGAGGGGACTTGAAGAATTTTGTCAAATTCCTGAAAGACTAATTTCAAGTCAAAACTATTTCATACTACCAACACCCTCCGAACAAACCCCACGAATATACTAAAATAATTCACCTTATGAATATCAAAATCCGGAGGGTGTATACAGTTATATATTTTACACACGCACACATTTCCTAAAAGCTCATCACGCAACTGAAATATTTGCCCGCCCACCGACATCGGGGGGAGGGGGGGGGGGGGGGGGGCACCACTTACCCAGAACAAGTGCCAAAATATCAGGCGCATTGACTAATTACTTTATTTTATTCAGTTCTCAGGCAACCACGGCGGTGCATTAATTTGAGGGGGGAGAGCCACAACTCGCGTGTATAATGTGTGTACCCCTACAGGAAATACTTCCTTCCTTGATGGACGCACTTAGATTCATTGTAATTCATATTAATGTTTGTATAATTTAAATATTATGCGTGCCAGCATTCTGTGGGAGGGGGCTTCCGTACGAAACTCTCAAGAAATTAACAATAGGAAGGCCTACCAACCATACTGTTATATGCTACTTACACAAAAGGAGTTGGATATGAATATATCCTCAATGGTGAAGACGGCAGTGTCAGTCTTTCATGATTAATTGTAAAGGAAACGGATGAGAACGACTCCAAATGGGACATGAACCTGGGACTCCCAACTTGCAGAGTGAGTGGGACTTGCCTTGGGCGCCAGACAGCGAAACATATGCGCATGTACTTACATTACATTCAACATGGTTCTACATGTGTAAAGATATATATCTAAATAATAGAGTAATTTGTGTGTCAACGATTTGAATAATAAACAATTTGGCTCCCACAACGATTTTCTTAAATGGAAATTCGGATTTGTGTTGCGTTATATGTTATGTTACTTTACAAACTTAAAATGCAACATGATTTCTGTTTAGCTCTCGCTAGTTTGCGATTTGGCGAATGAGATATTTCACTGAAAGTAGCGGTTAACTTTGGTATCTTGGTTCCATCCCCAAAAAAACGTGTTTATACTTAAAAACTCGAAAGAAAAGAAATAAAGTTAATTCAAAACACAAAAGTAGGGCCTACACTTCAAAGTTCAAAACAACCTTTATGTTTGGGAAAGGGGGCATAGAGCGAATCTGATAAAAACAACATTATATAGCCTGTATATTTTAAATTACATTCGGGTACCCTATCATGTTGACCTACTCTTGTTTTCGAATGTTCATTTTAGAACCAATCTTACAAATAATTTTTTGGTAGAATATTATATACACAATTTCTTGGAGTAACCATTCCACATCGGTATAACTATAGCTTCATGTTCGCTTCCAACCAAACCCTGTTCATACAAGTTACGTTGTAAATTATACTCGAAATCGAATGAGGTTCAATAAATATACATGGTGTAGTTTTGGGCTGGGCTCCGATTTGACATCGCCATTCACCAAAAAAGTGCCAACCACATTCTTTAGTAAAAAAAAGTGTGATTTAAACAAAATGGGTTGGTACTACTTTTTATAATCTTGACATAATCTGCCTAAAATACGTATAGTATAAGTAGTACTACACACACAAGGCCTACACATTCCTGTATAACAAATAAGTTACGACAGACACTTTGCGTGTCATATCCTAGTCAAGTCCATGCGTTACAATCACAATCTATTACAGTCCACCTGAACTGGTGTCATACTAATATATGAATAAGTTACAACCTTCGCATTAAACCAAATTAATATCAGTCAGAAATTCAACCTTGCACCACTTATTAACAAAAGGTACACACGATGACATGAAACTGGAATAATTGACGCACTCGGTAAAACAAGAGGAAATTTGAGGAATGAGAAGTAAAATTATATCTTGCTGTTGAATGTAATGAGATTTATAATTGCAAAGTCATAAATTACTGATTCTTATTGGTTGGTTTGAAGGTTGACATTTCTATCTGTCGAAATAATATATTCAAAATCAACATTAGTTATGAAAAAGAGATGCCGTAAAATTAAAATGCGCGTCAGCATAAGCAGCGCAGTTACTTATAGGTATACTTCAAGGTCAAACTAGGAAACTAGAATGGGCTCCATTGTAATGAATGCATTTTATATTAAAAAAATTGACTTGGCTTTTGAGTTTAATAAACACATGCTGAGGATATCTTCAATCATACAAAGACAAATAGCAGGTTTAAATTTTAATGTTATGTTAATTTACTCTGCATGAACGTGTAGCTATAGATGGAATGGTACATTTCACTTTAGAAGTTGTTTAAAAACACTGAATATGCCTAAATGTCACGGATAAAGTAAATCCTTTTTTATGACATTTTTTTAAACAATTAGATACAAAGTAAAAATTATTAAGTGTTCGTGATTTTTTTTTATTTCATAATACAAAATATTGTTTTCAGACACTTTAAATGTAGCCTTCCTTGAAAACTATGAAAAATTTAATGATTCATCATCCAGATGCGTTTTCTATTGTTTTAAGTTTAACCCTTCCACCCCATATCCTGTCGTGGGCGAACTTACATGTTGAACATAATACGTCGATGTTGTGTTGGAGTGGAGTCTGGTTCCTAGAAACCCCACAAGTCTCGGAGTGAATGCAAATAGCAAGTGTTTAGTTAGTGTTGTGTGTTTAGCACAAGTCTAGAGGTCTAACTGGAAATGTCAACAATATTATGTGTGGTGTGCGCCATTATGTGCGTGCCATGATGCTGGGGATTTCAGAGTCCGGTCCATCAAGTGTCCATTGATCACTGCATCGCTGAGATCATGGGGTAATTCCTAATTGAAATGTGGTGTATAACTGACTGGTTAAGGAAATAGTTGGATGACACTGACGATAACGAATTTTAATCAATACTGATGGATGAAATTAGTGAAATTGTATGTTTTAAATATAATGACTCGTCTAGGGAGGACTAAGGACTTGAGTAGGTATTTATAGGAAGAACAGCTCGGCTATCCATATCTAATAAGAGGAAATAATTTGCTCAAAAAACACTTCGTTTGTATGACAGCGGTAAAAGTAAATCAATTTGACTTAAATGTTAGTTCGAGCATTGTTTATTTTTATAAAAGGCACGGGTAAGTGAGGTGAGTACCCAAATTAGGGAGCGAATCGACTTTTAATCAACAGATTGTCGAAGAAGATTTCATTGCAATCCTTCGTACGGAAAGATGCCCATTATAAAAAAAATGCTAGCCAGGATCCCTTGAAAAAACATCCTGCACCTAACCCTTGTGGAAAGGCAATGTCAACAAATACGAATATCGGTCGGAGGTCATGTTCGGTTTTCATCGTGAGACGTGAACGTGACACTACATGGACGGACGGACAGGCATAAAAGTGATGGTTATAGGGAAGCTTCACTCCCCAACACATTTTAGTTAGCTGTCGTAAACAGGCAGAATAATTAATGCACAAAAATATAAACTTGTGATAGTTTTTAAGAACGGTGTTAATAATCGCACGTCATTCATTATAAAAAATATAATGTTATGTTACTCGCTAAAGTCGCCAGCATAAAGGAATAAGAATAAAGATGCAGTTTTTATTTTAGATGTCATTACAAGAGAGTTCCCCAGTAAGTCGTATGCTTGGTTTAGGATACAACTGTACTCACTGTAGGCCTACAGATACTGTGCCTTACATATCAGCAAGTACGACTGATACGCACACAATCTAAAATTATTCAGCTAAAATTAGAAATTCCGAAAGCCGCATTTCTAGCGAGATTAGGCGATAATATGACTGACGCTTGACACGTATTGAACGGTAGACTAGAATATAAATTGGAGAAAGATTATTCGGTCATTTTCCCCTTACGGCGCGAATTTATGAACCAAAATGTCGAAAAAGATGTTGAATTTTAATTTTGTAAACTATGCTTGTGCCCTCTAAGACCTCAAAATCCGTCACTGCCTCTTTTAATTTAATTTATCTTGACTTGTTGTCAAACACTTTGGTTTAGAACACAATTCAATAGAATGACACGCAGATGTATAGCTAAAACAGTGGATGGAGAGGAATTTATCAAAATATACTTTAAATATTAATCTAAGAAATATAAATAAACAATCACTTACTGAAAGCGTCAATCTATCTACAAAGGCGCCTACTTTTTTTGGTAGTATAGGGACCCCAGAACAACTATATATTACAATTGGACATGGTTAAAGAGATCATTATATAACGAAAGTACCCCCCCCCCCCCCCGCCGAAAAACTGTTCTGAGACTGAGTGGGCCGACGATAAAATCTTAAGATGATTTTTTTAAAATAAAAATTACACTTTACAATTGGAAGAAGTTTCTAGGGCAGGGGATGGGAGATTCTCAAAATTTCTCAAATCCAGTGACCACAGAAGTTTGGAAACCCTTGTCGTTGATCAACGCCAACGTTGCAGAAAGTGCACAAGAGTCAATGAGCCAAGCAATGCAACAATAATTTATATTGTCTCCGGTTTGGAAAGGCAGTTTGTTGCCTGAGGACTTGAGTTGACCACTTGCTCCCATTACAATCACAGGAACGAACGAACGTGCATGCAGATAAGAAAGACAAGTGCCAGGAGGCATTACCACCCATTACAATTGTCCACATAGACAGGTAGTTCATTTCAGTTCTTTTCCTTCTTTTTAACCCGACGCAATAAAAAAAAACATGTATTACAGTAACGGCCTTGTGTTACGTAATTTACGACATAACTTGGCCGAGTTTTGTCCTGGACTGTACTAGCATACCTGCGACGATAACGGAAACCACAATCAATTCGTGGAAAAGTTCAATTCCTGCGAATGAATGAAAGGTAGTTTTGATTTCTCAAACGTTGGAGGCAGAAGAGCAAAATCAGATTGTCATAAAAAATGGATAACCCAAACTCAAATAAAACTTTTTTTTAGCTTTTTTGTGCGATTGTCTTAATTAATAAATGATCGATACAAATTGTTATTCAATGAGTATAAAGTGTACATTTAAGTGTGATTTCGCAAAAAAATAACATCTACTTGCAATTTATGGGACATGTTGTTTATTTGTTGTATAAATGTATCTAATACATGCATCAATATGAAACTGCACTATAAATAAATAGATTGTGGGGTTTTGCGGATGAAGAGTAGAGTAGAGTAGATCATAGAATGTATTCAATGGTTTGGATTCAGTTCGGATATCTGTATAGGAATTTATAATTTGTATTAATATGAATGTTAAAACTAACAATAATAAATACCGATAGGTCTACTCATCTAAAAAAGCTATTTTATTTAAATGTTATAATAATTAATATTAGCAAATATATTAGGGTGACGGAAGTTTTATACTGAAACGTGTCTACATATTATTTATAAAAATGATGTGATTCTGAGATTAGTAGGGAGTTTTACATGTAGGAACATTTCAGCCAGGGTAGTTTCCATACTAACGCTTGTCCTGACTCGGGATTTGCACCCTAGCAACACAGTAAACTTATCACAGTCATCTCACACAGTAAGATACTAAACATAAGATTTCGTCGAATGACTCGACAGTGTGTGAAATTAATTGAGATAGTCAGAGTAGAAAGCTGGTTTGGTTGGGACGAAGAGAACACCTGGCCCCGATCCTCTAAAATAGTGACGACTTCGTTTGCACACGATACAAGGCCATGACCAATGCATGACAAATGCACTTCCGTTTCGAATAAAACTACATCGGAATTGCATTCGACAGGTGAAAATAATTGTAACACGGGTTTTTTTAGAATAGGAAATAAAATACTAAACACTGGTCAGACGATTATACAAGGGTATGCTAATGTAATGTGAAAGGATAGTTGTTGCCTGTTGGTAAGACGTAGTGAGACGTTCTAGTATGCATAATAAAATCTTGTGGACTTCAGAGCAAGGATTTAAATACGTATTCTTAAATTTGAAGTAATACTTTGAAAAATGACTACTGCATGTTTCGTTCAAGTATATAAATTTATTTTATGTTTATATATTTCTTGTTCGTTTGTTGACGAACCAAAATTCCATTACAAAAAGTCATTACCGTATTATAAAACAATTATTTCCGCAAATTTTCATTCCCACTTTCCTAAAGGGTCGTTCAAACTCCAAACAAATTATTCCAGCTCCAACAATCCAAACATGCAAGCCTACACCCCAGGGGAAAATGAATAAAACATGCCTATATCAATGTAAAAAGCTTATTATGAATATAATATATTCAAAGAAGATGGCGGTATTGATAATTCTGCTCGATTCCGCCTCATGTAGTTAGGCTACAGAACCTCCACACTTGTGGACTGTGAGCACCTGAAATCACGCTCCGGTAGAGAAAGACGGGGCACAAGTGTAGCTTGTCGTTATATATTACTATCTCTTGGCGTTCCACTGCGTAAAGGTGTTTGAATAACTTGTTTGGTTTTTATACATCAGGAAAAACCGGACTAAAAATGCAACTGGCCAGGCCTGAAATTTTGAACTTCCAATCCCTTGATTGAAAACGTGATCAAGGTAGGTACACTCCTAGGACGAAAACAAGGACTTTATATGGGATTATAAGACGGGCGTGTCAATGATCAAGTCTGTGCGATTGATGCATCGTTGGGCGATTTTAGCGTAGAGTGATAAATAGCAAGTATTCTGTGAGTAAACATTAAAAACACAAATAATGAATTAATTAGTACATACAATATTTATAAATATTAACCGAATTGGCTGAGAAAAAAATGCAGAAATAAATAAAATAAATAAATTGTGTTAGAGTCTACCCACTCAGTTATACAACTGATTTCAGTGGGGACATTAAACCAGAGCGACTAAGCCAACCTGTAGCCCCGACGCAATCGACGAGTGAGCGATAACCAACCAAAGAGCGATATTTTTTTAAATAGGAAATATAGCTATCAGTGGTATGGACAGATGCGAACACCCGCGGATCAACGCCAGAATCAACAAGCCGATTCAGAACAACTCTGAATTTATTAATGTGCTTCGTTGCTAGGACGGCTCCAAAGTCACCGTTTACAAACTCTTAAGACACAAACTGATGGACTTAAGAGTCCAAATCAGAAGTTAAAAAACTTCTGACTTTGACGGGAATCGAACCCTGGACCTTCTGCATTGGAAGCAGATACGCTAACAACAAGACCAACGAGCCACCCTACAAGATCAACGAGCCACACATACAAACCAACAGCCACACTTTATTTAATATATATTATAATTTAGTTCATTACTCCAAAATCAAAGCACGTTTTGGAATGTTGTATACATTCTAACCAAGAAGAACCTCTAAGATAGCTTACAGTTCTATATATAAAAAAAAACGGGGGTGCCATACGCAAACGTGCTAAAAATGAAATTGATACAGTCAACTACAAAGGGAAACTAGAATTCATTGTAAACAAAAGTACGACTGTACGTGTTTTTAGCCAGAGGCGTAGCGAGGGGCGATCAGGGTATCTGATGTCACTATTTGCAATGTTAGAAATCAACAAATTTCTGGGCCTATGCACCCCAAACTTCCCATTGTACCAGACCAGGAACCGTATTTTCCCGAAATTATAGTTTTGTGGGCAATTCTACAAATTTCTTACCTAATATAAACCACGAAATTCCCCCCCCCCCCCCCCCCCTTAAATCAAAACCCTGGCTACGCCCCTGAGGAATGTATATTAGTATCTAGAACATGTTCATAGAAAAAAGAAATGTCGCCTTAGCTCGCAATCATTCGTGTAACTGTAAAACATGATTAATTGATGACTCGACACGTTGTTTGGGCAATAATGTAAAGTGAAACCAATGTAGACGAATAGGGAGGTCTATAAATAAATCCGAAACATAAATATAAATGCACGGAGAGAAGAGAAACCAGTTTTCGTTGTCGCACATTGTTGTACCTACATTATACTTTGCACACTAATTACACATTTTCCAAGGATCTTGATTATAGGTCCCTCGCCCATAATATCTCATGGAGGACATATTAATGATGCGAAATATTAGGGTTGCACCAAAGTGAAAATGTAAAATTATTGACTTGCATAGCACAAAAAGTCTGCACGCCATGGTTGGCACTACCGGCAGTCTGACAAGACTGCCCCGGACATCGCCGAAACTTGAAGGCTAGACGTGAAAATAATGTTGTTGAACGATGCATGACAACTGCCGGGGGAATTAGTAAAATAAAATTATACAAGGACGAATTTGGCTTTCTGCAAACAGTATATGTTCTGTACAGTGTGACAGAACAGCATTCACAGCCAAGCCAAGGAGTTATTGCAATTATCATTATAGCTGTCAAGAAACTATAAAATGATTCACTTCCCAAATTATAGGAAGTCCCCTCCTCCCCCCCCCCAAAAAAAATAAAAAAATAAAATAAATCAAACAAAAAGCTCTCAATGTACGCACGAATCACAGACAGGCATACGTGAGGATTCGAGTTCGAGTCCTTTACAACTGACAATCTAGGTTGATTCGTTTAGACTAAGTTGTAAACAAAAAATACCGTCTACGAGAAATATTCATAGATTTCAATTAGAAACCAACAGCCCTTGGACACTCTGACACTACTTCTCCAGATATCCTCCCCTCAAGACGCCATACCTTGAAGGTACCCAAGGGTGATTGCCGGTTAGTGACATGTTGAAAGGGGTTTGTCTCTCAAGTCTCAACTGTACGGTTCCGAGGTCTATTTTATCAGTTTCTCTATGAAACCACCGCAGGAGTAATGACCACGCCCTCCCCGATCCAACAGGTGGGCGAAAGTCTGGTGTCCCCTGCCTTGACTTGACCACTGCTCGACTGTCACATGACAGACCCCGTTGCGCTTTTTACGATATGGTTTTTGGGTGGCTTCAAGGGTGTGTATAGTAGTGTTGTTACTTGTTAGATCATAATAAATTATGTTCTAGGGAAATAACAATCTTCAGTCCCCTATGACCCCAGCCAGACCCCATTCAGTTAGAGAATCGATCGACAGAGATCCACCAGCGTAGCCCCTCACAACTCGATAGTGCGATATGGTTTGTACCTTACTACAGGTATCATCCAAGCCTTCCTATTCGATATTCGACACACACGAACTCAACTCTAGGCATTTTCTATTATTATTATTTTTTTCATAGCGAGTTTAATTCGCATACGACCGATATTCGTCCTTGGATTTCCCACGCGAACCTACTCCTCTTCACGATAATAGGGCGGGGGGCCGACCCCACTCATTACAGGCGCACATCCATCCGTCGCTTGACAAAACACGAACATCAGACCAACACGTATATGCTGACTTGTGCTGGTTCGTCACAACACTTTTTTGCAGGACCACGTTGAACTTAAAAGTAATCGAAAATGCGAAATATTGTTTGGGTGGGGGAGGGTGATACGAAGAAATACAAATATAGTAGAATTAGAGGATTTTAGGTATAACCATGCAACCTCTAAAAAAAATAGATGCTTTTGGTCTATTTCTTCTAATTTCCTGGATCATGTAGGCCTACGATTTAGTAATTGTTTCTTTTTATAAGTTTTTATTACGATAATATTTGTGTTCTTCATAAATCGTAATCCGCAGACTTTTTATTGAGAGGGAGCTTTTCATTTCCAGTAACGTGTCTAGAGCCTTAGGCCCTATCCATTACAGGGATTTTAATTTCGGCCCTACTATTTCAATCGTACAAGAAAATTAATGTATTTCACGGGGAACTAAATGGCATTCACGCCGACAATTCAGTGGAGGAACCTAGGGCCACACTCGACATTGGTCTTTTTCAAGACCCCTAATGTTGCCAATCATAGCTGAAAGGTTGACGAAGGTTTCAATAGAATATTGGTTTACTGCTGTCAGCCACTCAGCCCGTCTTCATTTAAATTCCAACTCGAGAAAACGTACTGAATTCAACCATGCATATGCCATTGCATTATAACATGCGTTATTTTAACGTTTTCATAATTATAACGTATGTTAATTAATTCCTTGTCAAAAGATGGTTCTGTGGGTGTTTTTAATTTTATTTTTAACTAAATATTAAGATTTGTTCGCAAAATAACTTGGCAATGTATTTATTTACTTATTTTACGTCTATCCTATGCAGTTCTAAAAACTGATTACAAAGGACAACTAAATTAAATTATTATATGCCTATATATACACATGGATAATGGTGTAAACAAGAGTGAAGGAACATCCTGGATTCGAACGTGGAACGCAGGACAACAGTAATATGAAATCAACCCATGGGTTCTGCAGTGGTTTATAAACTATTGAAGGGTACTTAGTCATTCGTGCAGCATACCGCTACTCCTCTAGACAAATTAATAATTAGTTATTATTCTGTAATTCGTCGAATATTCAATACACACTTTTGAATGAAACTGATGCTAAAATCGCCTTTCAAAAACTCAAATAACCGGAAAAAGGCAGGCTAGACAGTGTGTGTAGTATAATTTTTACTTGACTCATCAATAATTAAATGATAATATTAAAATGATATTAGTTACATTACTGGCCAGTGATTGAGTTTTACACAATACATTAATTTATACAGTCTGCGAACCTTTTACAAATGCAAAAAAACAACCCTTTCGAAAATAATTTGTTGAAGTTGAAAGGATGGAGAGGCGCATGACGACATAATAGAGGTATTTTACAACCATTTACCCAGGTTTACAATTTAAAATCCAAGATGAAATGGGATGACAGGTGTGGGGTCTCTTGTATAAGTGATAGTTAAATCGTGTCATTTTTTTCATTTGCTGATTATATGTATAGTTTATTCAATTCATCAAGTCAAAACAAGGCCTAAAATGTTTTTAAATCGAAATTGTAGCTCAATTCTAAGCGGAATTGCAAAACAAGTAACATAACTTTTGATATGATTTAATCGGATATTTCCTTAAAAACGAAGATAAACACTTCTCCAAAAAACGAAAATGCTTAGAAAAATGTAAATAAGACAATGAATTTATTAAAATAGAGATAAGGCTTATCAACTTCACTTTTAGTTTAGAGACGGTATTCGTCTTTTGCACAATGGGGTTCACTTTGATACCAAGCACTCTGAAGCATTGTTCAGATTGGAACCCTTTCTAAGGGTTATACACAATGCGAATTTGTTGTCCACTGAACAGTCGATGTGAACTCCATTATACTAATTGATTCACAACAGTGTGTTTTATATGGGAGTAGCAGGTTCAGGTATAATCCTCACATTTATACATCTGAATCACGGTGGGGAAATCAAGTCTTCCTCTGCTCCCACACTACTTGATGTAAATCTCCCAAGGTCAAACACGATTCTTCGGATAGTTTTATTTTTTAGCCATAGTTTCATTTGATCAGTAGCTATAGGGTCAAAGCAAACTTTCACGGTCGATCAGATGGGTGATGTATTTTGCAAGATTGGATGACTTTACACTTTCTTGACGGGGAAAATACAAAATGTCGTCTGAAACTACCTGTTTTTGTCGTATGAGGCACTGTAGTACTGACACTTGTGGAGTGTCCTTCCCCTTAGTTATAAACAAAATTGCTCGCAAGTCGCAAGCAGTGGCGTAACTACGGGGGAACGACTGCCCCCCCCAAATTTGGTCAGAGGGGCGAGAGGGGGCAGAATTTCTATTTTACATCAGTTATTTATTGAGATTGTTTAAATATGGATACATTTTTCTTGTTTTGCTATTTTTTCATATATCTTTTATAGGCTAAGGTTTTTGTCAAAAAAACTCTGCGAAATACTCCCGCATCAACTGGGGGAGTAGAACACTTGCAGAGTAGAAAATGCCTTGCTATAATTAACCGCAAAGATTTTGTCTTGTCTTCGTTATAACGTCAAAATCTCAGACGACATAATGACAATATATTATTTAAATAAAAAGCAACTGACAAGTCATCCAAACTGCGCAAGCCAGAAAGAAATAAAGCACAAACTGCAAGTCATGCCATGGCCTTCTCGTCTTCTTGCGTCTCCGTGCAAAGCTACAAGCGCCGGTTAGAAACAGATAAATGCATTCTTATTGTCGTCCATCGCCGCAGCGCGAAGCATTGCTTCTATTGATCCATTGTATAGTGTGACTATATTCTTTGAAGTAAGCGTATTTTGAATCGGGACTTGACAATGATGAGTGATCCTCCTGTGTCCGAGCACAAAGTGTCCTGTATTTTACATTTGAGTTACAGTTCCAGGCTATGAATGCACAGGCTGTCTACTTTGTCTCTAAAAGTCTAGACTCCACGCACATACGACGACTAGGTTATAGGCCTACCGACACAAGTTTCCAAAAGCACGCGCACCCGAAATAATAATCAATACTGAAAGTGGAAAATAGGGAACAAAATTGTTTAGCCTCAACAAAAATTTCCTGTAGACCTACACGCCACGTAAAATCAATGGAAGAATACACTTTTTTTGGTCTACGCGTCTGTATGTATACAGACGCGTAAACCAAAAATTCTAACAAAAATTGGGTCCCGACCACCATAACCGAAATTAATAATTTCAAAATATAAATACTTTGCATGCAACCCGAAAAAAAAACTCCTTCGAAGGGTTGGAGAGCCATTCGAAGTTCCAACCTGATCAAAGCATAATCAAACGCATACATTTAATCGAGTTGTCCGACTGACCACTGAAACCTCATCATCTGAACCAAGTTATTGGGTGTGGCAGGGGCCATTAACCCCACCCAGCCTACCTGTCAAGTCAAGTCTCCTCTTCTCTACACTTCAATCTACTTTACCAGAGAGTGCTAACCAAGCATAGGCACTAACTAACAAAACGAAGGCTTGTTTGTTTGTTCCCTACACCGACACGAGTCCTCCAGGGTCACGTGCAAGGTCAAAACGTCACGCGCGGCGCACGTGTTGTATCGCCCAGGGGCAACATTTCCAAATTTAAACACGTTTCTAAGTAATTCTAGTCCAGGATTCCAAGACACCTTGATAAGTAGTAATTATGGGATTGTCATATATTACGCAACACGATATTGATGGGAATTTTTAGCTTCCAGAATATCATAATTTTGACTAAGCATAACGCCCATTTATTTCGAAAAAATATTTTTAGTAATAATTGTTCTTTCATACATAACATTACTGCATAATATGTAGAATGTAGTGTAGAACTAAATAATTAGTTTTCGGGGGTTAGATTTGTGGTCCCACAAATCTCATACACTGAGAGTATCGAGACGACGATGTGCCCACGTGGCTGGCTGCAGTTACAGACCCAAGCAACCTGTCACCATTCAAGAGCTGGATGATAACCTTGGCGTATGTAGCCTACCGTAACTGACGACTGGTGATGGGCGGAGCGCTAAGTCACGTGACGAGAAGGTGGGATAATATCCTCATTTCGCAAGTTGACGCCTCTGAACGGCGCAACACTTAATCACGCTCTAACTTTGTTTCCATTCGACATTTGGACAAAACCTTTAGAAAGTATGTAGCAAACATATCATTTCTTCTCATAGTGATTATCTCGAAATTTTAACACATTCGTAAATTTGGTATATCGATGTAGTATCATTACATGAAAAAAATATCAAATATTATAACTTTTCTCATCTTCAATTGACAAAAAACTACTGTTCGGATTTCGACATGATATCTTTTTAAATATGCATCAGACTATTTAACAAAGAAATAAATCAACTTTCTAGATAGAAAGTGCACTGAACGAAAATTTACAGCATAGAGTAATATGCAGAGTGTAGTTTTTCACGGCTCACCCGCACGTCAAAAGTGCGTATTTGTTATGAAAACACACACCTTGCATATAAGTCTATGCTGTGAATTTTCGTTCAGTGCACTTTCTATCTAGAAAGTTAATTTATTTCTTGTCTTAAGAGTCAGATGCATACTTTGAATGTGGTCTTGTTGAAATCCGATTGAAAGTTATTTGTCAAATAGAAGTTGACAAAACTTATAATTTTTAATATTTTTTCCATGTATAATACGCACATCGATATAACAAGTTTACGGCAGTGTCTAAAAATTCGAGATCATCACTTTTAAAAGGAATTATATGTTTACTACGTATTATTCCAAAGGTTTTTTCAAATTATGAATAGAATAAAAGTTAGAGCGTGATAAGTGTTGCGCCGTTCAGCAGGCGTCATCTTGCTGAATGAGAATCTATCCCACATCATTCCGCCACATTGCTTCGTGACGTCAGGGGGCGGGTAAATCACTAGTCGTCAACTGTCACATTTAGTGTAACTGCTAGGCCTACCTTACGTGTGTTGTGTCAGGGCTTGAATGATACCAACACACACCTACAATACTCTAGGCCAAATGCTTTCAGTACAACCAGCCTTATAAGAAACTATCAAAGTTTTATCGCACTCACATAAAACCTAAAAGTGTTCTGGCCACGCAAGGTGATAGACCACACAGGAACAATTATTATAACATGGACTTCTACTCCCGAGACTGACTTTAGGGTTTGTTTTTCTGTAGACAATACACCCCAACATCAGGGAACAAGACAAAAAGTTTCACAGAGAAGGAGAAGCAAGCCATAAAGAACTACTGATAGTGGTGTACAATGTTTGACGGTGTCTTCCCACAGTGCCGCTTCCCGTAAGGCCATCAACCTTTTTTTTCCCCCTATGCCATCATTTCTACCTGTTGATAAAGCCCATGTTACAGGAAGCGTTGATGGCCTAAGGGGAATTGATTTATTCCCCTTTGGCCAACACCCTGCATTTCATTATGGAAAATACAAAAGAGGTTTGTTGGCCTTATGGTAATTGATTTATTCCCGTTAGGCCAACAGCGTATATGCATCGTTTACGGTAAGGAGCGGGGTGTTGTTGGCGTTGGGGTAATAGATTTATTCCCGTTAGGCCAACACCCTGCATTTTATTATTGAATTTGTCATATACTCTGTTGGCCTAACGGGAATAAATCAATTACCCCAACGCCAACAACGCCCCGCTCCTTACCGTAAACGATGCATATACTCTGTTGGTATAACGGGAATAAATCAATTACCCCAACGCCAACAAACCTTCTTTGTATTTTCGATAATGAAATGCAGGGTGTTGGCCTAAGGGGAATAAATCAATTCCCCTTAGGCCAACAAGTGTAACATGGTCTTTATCGACAGGTAGTAATGATGGCATAGGGGGAAAAAAAAGGTTGATGGCCTTACGGGAAGCGGCACTGTGGGACGGCTCCATGTTGACAGATGCAAGCTACGATGTCCAAGGCTCCTACAGACTACTACTTTCAAGTCTTAAGTCCCTAAAACTCTACATTTATCACGGTTATTTAAACTGGTTTGCGCTAAAACGGTTTTCGTAACATTTTTATGACGGCAACGATGCAACGCATATCTAACTAATTATGGTGGGAGGGGAGTTTAAAACGGTTTTAGCTTACACATTCATCAAGCATCGGCCGAAGAAAAACATTTTGTTTACTACGCAAAGGTAACGTAAAACGTATTACGGTTCTAGTTTACTTCTCAAATCGATATCGCACTGTTTAACATCACTGAAACGTTTTAACACTTAAAACGACTTATTTAAACCGGTTTAGCCCGTGCGATACTGATAAACATAGTATAGTGATTGTAGAGGAGCATACATTGCGCAATCAATGATGGCCTAGTCATTTTATGTTGATATAATGTGTCCAAAACAAGAGAGGAATGCAAGTAGGCCTACACGAATTTGTTATAAAATGTAGGTCTGTTATGGCCGTTATGGCGGCGTGTTGCAACTTGCAATGACACGTTTTTGTAGGGGGCGGGGGTAGGCTCGCCCAAGAAATCTTTGAGGGAAACAATTCACATTCAACTCAAAATCGAACCGTGTTCGCCTAGCATAAAAGCACAACCACTACAAAAGAAGGGGGAGGTTGCGACCGCGAGGGGCAGTTTCGACCTGTCGGCGTCCCATTCACCCTCATCAAAAAAGGGAACCGAACAATTTTCAGGGAGTACATAAATCAATAAATTATTTACCTGGTTTTTGGCCATATCTATAACGACATAGACAAGTAGTACGATTTCCTCTTCGTCTGCACCGAGAAGATTACCCTGTTGGCCGGCTGTCGCCAGGTACATTACGCACAAATACGGCGTAGCCATCATTCTTGATAACCGAACGTATTTTCACACTTGACCACGGAAAACACAACACAACGCGAGCACAGAGAGTATTCACTGAGTTTACCAGAGTACGTCGACTTTACCGTTCGTCGTCATTATCGTAAATAATCACCGGTTTTCACACATTTTCGTATTTTTGTATTCCTATTTCGGCGACTAGGCGAAAAGATGATCTTGATGTCCAAGGTAGGCCTACCTGGGGAATAACAAAGAAAATTGTTAGGTATGTGAGTGAGTGAGGAGGTTGGGAATTTTTACCGGCTGCCCTAAAAGTCGGTTACGTGTAAAACTAGACCAGTGACAAGATTAGTCAACACATTAGCTGGCGCCTAACTTAGCAAGTTAAATTAGTGTGTAGGCCTATTTAGTTTCCCACTTTCCTTGTTGCAAAACACATTGACGTGCAAGACATTCACTCCAGTCCCTGAGGTTCGTCTCCTGATCAAGATTCCTAGTTTCTACCCACCCCAACAGAAACATTTGAACATGGCAATAACAAATAAATTGAGAACACACAGGACCTACCTACTTAGTAAGAATAAATAGCATTAACTTCAAATAAATACGACTAGATTAGATAAATGCTTAGTGTGACAGGTATTTGAACCCTGGCCCCTTACTCTTTCTGTTTGGTTATTTATGTAGTAGCATACCAGTAATAGTACATTAATTAAACACATCAAACAGTGGGCTTGTAGTTGTAGCTACACAATACTTGCTTTACCTAGTAATAGGCGTACTTACACCATACAATACCGGTACAGTTTTACATTACCTACTTACATAGTAGGCCTACTACTATAAACATCGGGACAGGTCTAATCTAAAGTTTTAAATTACTGGAAGTGTCACACACTGACAGAAGATTTTAAAATCATAACAAAGTAGGCCCTAGGCATACAGACTGCTAAAAACAACAGTAAACGCAAACGATTGGTATTCTTAATTGCTGTTCGCAGCCTAACAGGTGCTTGTCACACCACACGAAACTAGATGTAAATTATTACCCCAAACGCTAAAATACCTTAGACAAACCACTATCTGAAAGTATTACGTCATACCCGACTTATCACAATCTCAAAACGTAACTAGGCTGTCTTGATTTGAACTCACGTGGTTTCCAAGTTATGTAACGACATAACGCATATTACATACTGAGGCTAGGCCCTAGGCTACCACATATTCGTGCACATACCGTCATGAAATTCCTAGTCACTACTAATAGGGTTAGATATATTTTATGTGGACACATTGACGTTAAGTGAGTTTATAATTTTCTTTAATTTATGAGTCAGTTCACACAATAATAAATAGACCTAGGAGTAGGACTGCAAATATAAACGTGCTAATAGCAGTGCAATATTTTTGAAAAAACTTCCCACGCCTAAAGTGCAGAACCAATTCGGACAATGGAATTATGAGCGTCGACTGAGGGTCCTGGGGTTGTAAAAATGTCTTGTCAGAACCCCCAGTTAGACAGGTAGAGGTGGGATAACCTCAGGCCTAGGCCTACACGGCGTGCACTCGGAAATGATTTGTGGTTGTAAGTTTGCAACCAAGGTAAAAAAGAACCATACAGAAAAGACAAATATATAAATGATATTCACTAATTATTCATAGATAGCTATTTTAAATAGTAAAATGTAAAGAAAACCATCTTCACCTTTCCAAACGCCAAGCCGATCTCTTACACGTGGCCACACTAGAGCGTATGCTCAACAGGTATGCCTATCCCATAAAAAACACTTTAGCACAGTGAAATTACACTAATCCGAAGTAATTTCAATTAAAAAATATCACTTTTATCACTGGAATTATAACGAAAATCTGCCTAGTACCTGAGAATAACTTGTGATTACAGATTTTGAGTAGAAATAACGTGATGTACAAAAAACAACTCGGATTACAGAAACATAGCCGCCTTGTTTCTCACGGTAAATTGTGCATTTAGAACACTTTTTGGCGTCGGTAAAATGTATATATTTAATCGAATATGTTGAATACGGTTTGATATTGTAACTTAAATCGCAAATAAGTTCGAAATAGACCCGAGTTTTTGGTTTAGTAGCCGACGTTACGTCCGTTGAGTGTTGTCTGTTGCGATGCACGGCCGAAAACTTGGAGTAATAATGACATAGGTACGTAAAGGTAAAGCAAAGAGCTTAGCTCGCGAAGAGATGACACTCCCGACTATCTCTTCGACACAAACCGGAATCTCGGACAAGATTGAGCACGAAATTTGAATCCTACATTGATAAACAATGTTATGACTTCAGAAACTAATCAAAATAAGCCATAATTTATAAATAAAAACACTACTTTCAAGTATCTTCACTGTATATTTAATATATTGGTAAATGTATTCACAAAAATAACATATAAACACCTCTATTCAGTATTCACGACGAATAAACTTCATTTTAAAACATTTGAGTATACATAATTAAATAAAAACATTCATATTAGTGGCAACTGGTCCCTTTATCTCATAAGTTCAGATATTTCTTTTCAACAAACGTGAAAAATGCATTTAAAAATATATTTTATATTTATTAAAATGGAGAATGGTGATGATGTCTTAAAAATATATACAAGCGAAATACGTTTTTAACTCACCCATTATAAATTTTGACTCGTTAATCGTCCCATAATACCGTATTTATATCACAATATTGGCAAGGATCAAATTTCAATAGCGCCTGAATGCATGCAACCTGCAATACATAACAAAGATTACTTCGCCCAGGTGTTTTATCTCTTCGAGCACTTTGGAAAGTAGATGCTTCTATACACGGGATATCCCCATTGGTCGAAACACCTGTTGAATAAAGCCTTGTGATTGGTCGAAACGAGTCCGGTATAGTTGATTCCAAATAGGGGGGAATTGATGGGTAGGGGAAAGGGTATTTCTTCCGTTTTCGACAACTTGTTTCTCGAGTCAGTCACGCAGTTGTCTAGTCCGCATTGTGTTGAAGGAATGTTATCTCATAGAAGGCTTGCATTCAGAGGCGGTGCACAATATTATGAATATAGTTAAGCAACAATGGACTAGGTTACGAGGTGGCTGGGTGACCACGGCACTGTTGGTTTCTTGGCTTGCATAGCAGCCACGCTCACGGCGTCAACTTTTGGTTTTGCTACAGGATGAGGGGGGAGATCGGTATTTCTGAAGGAGCAGGTAGAATAAATGCCGGACCGTCCACAGGGGCTGGTAACGGCTACGGGTTTGGGCGCCAAGGAACGCGGGCTCGAATCCCACATTTAGCGTTGTTTTTTATAAAAAAAACTTTCATCTTCATGTAGGCCCCTACTGATTGTATTTTAAAACAATTTGTATAACAATTCAATAGACTAAAATATAATTATATATATAGTAAATTTGTACGGTTCAGTTTTGCAAACCTATTTTAATAAAATGAAGACCATGGCTGCTTTCTCCACCGTTTTCTCAGTTTTCCCCTATCACCGATGCGATGTGAAACGCTCGAGACTTATTCGGAAAGTCGTCGTTTCGTTTCCATACCCGCTACCAGCAATCCCGACTGAAATATGTTTCAAACATTTTTAGAAGTCAATCAGATTGACATTCTCTTCCTTGCTAATTGGATGAGCGAAGCGAAGACTTCAATTTCACTGACCCCCAAAAACTTTAGCTCGGGTGTTTTTTTTTTTTGTTTTTTTGTTTGTTTTTTTGTCTGTTTGTTAACTCTCTACCAGGCAAACGGCATATCCGATTTTGATGAAAATTTGACAGGACCTTCGAAATCTCTGAACTTAGAGGTGTATTGTTTTTGGGTACAATCGAAGAAATATTTCTCATGAATATCGTACTTTTACGATTTTTTTTCGATTTTTGGTGCGATATTTTCGTGACATTTGGGCCAATTCTGACCAAACGGGTGGGGCTACAACGTTCATATTATACATGGACATTGAGGTTATGGTAATGTAGTACCTTTTGAAAGAAAAAGTTTAAAAAGTTTGCCAGAATCCATAGAAATAAAGCTTTTAATATAAGTTTTTTGATTTTTTGTGCGATATTTTCGTGCCATTTGGGCCAATTCTGACCAAACTGGTGGGGCTACAACGTTCATATTATACATGGACATTAAGGTTATGGTGATGTAGTACCTTTTAAAAGAAAAAGTTTAAATAGTTAGCCAGAATCTATAGAAATAAAGCTTTTAATATAAGTTTTTTACGGTAAATAATTCCAATTGACAGGTAACAAAAGAAACTTGACAACATTCAGCTACAATGCGTAGGCAGCAAAACAAAGAACTTGCAAAAGTAAAGATATCCCATGCAAACTAAAAAATTTAAAAAGCTCATCCATCAACGCGGCGGGACTTTAGCGTTTTCCTAGTTACTTTTAATCCTTTGGCTTTCAAGGGGTTTGAATTAGTTATTTTTCACTGACGCAATGTTAAAACTTAAATTTCAAATCTTTGAATTTGATTTAAAGCTAACTAGCCGACATGATGAAGCGACAACGTTGATGGCCATGGCCACACATCTGTTTTACCTGGCGTGACATTAATTATCATTTTAATACAGTAATACCACCATATCAGCTAAGGTAACACCTATACTCGTTTTCGTTCACTTCAGCAACTTGCACAATTACATTACACATTATTATTTTTATTTTATTTATTTATTTATTTATATTTATTTAACGCCTGTCATATTCAGTTAAAAAAACTGATTTAAAAGGAAGACAAGTAAATACATCTAATTAGTAATTAAATAAATTACATAATTAGTACATTATAGATTATAATATTATGCCTGAACCATTACGAGACAATTGGCTTTTGTAGAAGGTGGCACTTGTACCCATAAGGGCTATTAAAAGTATTCCTATTTTACATTATTTATTTAGCGTATGGAAGCAACAGCTTAAAAAATTCAACAATGTCAAGGATGTAAAACAAAAGTCGTTAAAATTATAAGTCATAAACATAAATCTAAGGACGTGTCTGATTGCTTGAAAAACGTGGCTCAGTCTCATTCTCATTCTCAGTTTTACGTCATCAATAATCGGTGACGTCAGAAGCAATGTACGAAGGGTCCAGATCGAGACTGAGAACGGGAATGAAACCAAGTAACGAAATAACCACACTCGTTTTCATTCTTATTACTAAAAAATGGCGGCCTCGGGAGACGATCAAACTAAAACACTTCCAAATCACGTTGAGTAACCAAATAAGTTATTAAATGTAATAAATAATATAGTAATTAATAGCACAGAGTCAAATTTGATATGGAAACGTTATGTAAACACTTTAAAGTACTGTTAAGATCGCAATCAGTCGGCCACCTATTGTGTCAACTCCACGGCTGTTCGTCTGTTTGTTTTGATGTTGATAGCATTGTTAATACTCCACCAAGAAACGGCCGAAAGTTACACTTCTAGTAATGAGACCGAGATTGAGAATGAGAATGAGACTGAGAATGAGACTGAGACTGAGAACATAGTTCAGACACGTCCTAAGTCAGCCAGCCAGGTCAACGCGTCAGGTGTTGCTCCATGGATCTCGGACCAGTCGCCCTGGTACGAGCGTAGGCGGCATTCCCTTACAATGTGGTGTTTACATTAATAATGTATTTTAACTAAAATGTTATTGTATGCAGAATGAGTTTCATCTTTATTATTACTATTTCTCGTTGCATATAATTTTGAGTGTAAATAACATTTTTATGCTATTATTACTGTTGGCATGTATGTGCAAATAAAAATTATGACATTTTAATTTTTAATTTTTAAAATACAATCATGGCCTTGATAGTTTAAAGTAAACATGCCTGGCATATGTGATCCCCACCCCCATTAAAAAGTAAACACCATGACAATCTGACATCTGTTCAGTCATTGACTATAGTATTTAGTGCACAATTAGTTTCAAATATTAATAATTGACTGCTAGTTTCCAATTAATCGCTTGCTTACACGGATGATGGGTGATTCCCCCCCCCCCCCCACACACACACAGTTAGCGCTAGCAGAAGTCACTTTGATAATGGTAGGATATATCACACGCAGTGGCTGAACAAGGTCGACAGCCCCCCTGCAAGATGCAACGGGCATAGCAAGCGTAGCATGCAGTGCCAGCACGCATCATAGGCTAACCGAGACGAGGAGAAACGTAGTCCACTCCTGACGAACTTGATATTATGCTGTATGCACGCACTACATTACAATTTACAAGTGATGAAAGTAGAAGAAATATTTCTCATTATAGAATTGCTCATCCGATTGTTTCGGATCCAGTGAAGTAAGATGTGTGCGGAGTGTGCCGAATACGCTCATACATCAACGGGACTAAAAAAGCAGTAAACGTCCTTGTATATTGTTAATTTTCAGGTAAATTAGTGTAAGATTCACGGACATTTATAAAATATCCACTTCGAGGTTCAACTCATGCACCACAGCATCTTAGTTCTTACCAAGGCTAGATCCCCAGTCATTGGTCCACTTCCGTGACAATTTGAAGCCCTTGCAGTTTACATGTTAAACTTTTTATAGATGGTAGCGATTTGTAGCCAAAATATTTTTCAAGATGGCTGTCAGGTTGACAGCTAAGCAACACTAAATGATTACATTACGGTACTAAATTCCCTTATGCAATAACATCCTATTGCAACATCCTGTTTGTGCACTCCCATGCCGCACAAGCTAAAACCATTTCAAACAATCCAGAAAAATACTTTATTGCATTAAAAAAGCATAAATTAAAACGCCAAATTGCCATCTTGAAAAGGTCAGATTGACGCTTCAATTTGCTACGCTCGCGCCTGTGCGGACGTATTGGAGACTGTGGATCTAGCCTACTATAAAAAGATGTTAAATTACTACCAAGCGGGAGACCCGAGTTCAGTGCCCGGTCGAGTAGGATTATTTTATTTTCAGGATAGCATTAAATACTGTCACCTCTCAACAATTGATTGGCATGCTCACCATCTTCAATCAGTGTAAAGACGGACTTGGTTTCTGCATACGGACAGTTAAATACTGTCACCTCTCAACAATTGATTGGCATGCTCACCATCTTCAATCAGTGTAAAAAGACGGACTTGGTTTCAGAGACAGGTGGTAGATAGGCCTAGGCTGTAAATCAATCCAACACCACGAGTCTTTCATTCCATCATCGTCGACGCCGAGATCCGCCATCAGCATAAACCCAGACCTAATCGACCTGTTGCAAAGTGAATTGTCATTCATAGGAAATAATAAAACTTAGCAGTTGTCTGTTTGATCACACCATGGAGTTATAAATAGTACTGGCCATAATCACACCATGTTTACCCGTGGGTGGCCGAGGGCCGTAGGACGGGAAATAATCCTTCATTTATAAAACATCTTACTATAATATAATTGTTTATATTTTTTTAATACGCGTTTCCAAGCAAAGGGGTTGCTACCTGGTGGCGAAAAATGCAACTGTCCGATCAGTGATAGTCGGAGGAGCGCGCTATGTGCTAACCTAAAGAACACATGTCATTCCGTGTTTGTCACTTATAAATATGTACAATCACAGGTACATTGTCGTTGCTCTCCCTAAATGTTGTTAATTGATGATAATCAAAAGCCATGGGGGTGCACCAAAATGGTAAAATTGCTTTTTAAAATGCGGGATATGAGACCATGTGCAGTGTGCACCAGAATAATATTACTATATTCAGACCTGCGCCCCATGCACCCACCGAGGATGGCATTTGTATCCATATTACAATTCTCTAACTGCAATATCATAATAAATCATTGGTATTTATAGGCTATATACTAAATATATGCTAACAGGGTACGATAAATACTAAATCAAATTCAAACCGTCAAGAATGTTCACAACTCATAGTAAACACACACATACAGTATCGCTCGCTTCTCATGACACTTTTAATTGAGATATACTTATTTAGTTTTATTATGATAATTTAATATAAATAAAGTCATAATAATAATAACAAAATAATAACAAAAATAATAATAATTGTATTAGGGCTTATGCACAAGTCCCAACTCCTTTTCTACCTAATATAATTAATGTAGGCCTTCATATACCGTTTATCGTCATTGTTCATGTTTTCATAATATTATACATAATAATATCATAATAAATACGATTTATATTATTACAATAGAATAAGTATAATGATATTATGACCTACAAGATTTTAAAGCTGTCTGCAGAATGACACAGTCATCATGCCATTATTGACATACAAAACAATAATAAAAATAGGCTATCAGCTATTCAATAGGCCTACTTTTAATAAAATGTTTATTAAAAAAAACAGTAGTCCTAAGTGAATAGTAGATAAATATTATAAACACGCCTACTCCGATTGCGTTTACATTGTAAAACGATGTAGAAAACATGCAAAACAAGTGTAGGGCTATAATTTGCTATAGAAGCTCTTTTGATATCAAGTAGGCCTAAATTATTGAAATTATTAGTATTGGTGGGCAAAATTTTCTTGGCAAAATATCATCGATCTTCATCATTCAACATATTATTTGATACACTTGTTTCTGTATTTAATAGTTTAACAGTGGAGTTTGTTCTTTTCGAGCTAATTTCATAAAATAATCTCAATTATTTGTTGTAATTTAAAATGCCATTAAATTCCCGTTTTTATAAAGCCGATCCCCAAAACTTACGAATTTTACTAATAAATACGCGGACGATATGACATAATCAACAATGTTTTCGCAAATGATCAGAAATGTAACAAAAATCAAGTTGAACCTAACTGAATATACATGCGCCCGCCGTAAGCAGCTCGCCTCTATCACTGATCGGTCCGACATGTTGCGTTTAGTGCTGCCATCTATCTTTGCTTGGAAACGCGTATAGGGAGAATTTTATAGAATTATATCCCAGAGCACGTAAATATGTTCATCCTTAAAATATTTAAAGGTAACTTTGGACCCCATGGCTGAAAGTGGGAAAACTGCCGTACTATCCGTTGCCATGGGTGGCCATGATGGAATGACGTCACACTAATCTAATAGTGTCTATGAATTATTGCAGTCCAGTTTAAATATATAATTTCAATCTATTCATTGCTCAGGCGAGGCAAAGCGAATGGAAATAGAATTCTGTCCGAATCCCTCATTGTAAGAAATTCCACACCAATGGAAAGCCCAAGCGAATATTCTCGGTAACTCGGGAATTTCTAACGGAGCTTCATCTACCTGGCCAGGCTGGAGCTATTTATTATACAGGTCATTCATTTTATTACGCGAGTTATTTATTGCTTCTAGTTAAACGTGGAGAAATTCATGGACGTCCCTGTGAAATATAATAACAAAATATACAGATTATCGTTGAAGCAGCCCAACAATCCTTAGGAAAATTCACTCCGACTAATAGCATAACAACACTACTAAAAATAATGTTTGTAATTTTGGTTGATTGCAAATTCTATGCAAAATATGAGGAAAACATGGCCGATATACCTATCCTTCTCCTCTATCCCCTCTCTCTGAATGCAATCTTTGAATAAAATCACGTATGCAATTCGGCAGCGACAAGAGTGACATTAAATATTCTGATGCGCATATTTTATGCCACAGGTGTGACAAGAATCAGACGGACAGCAGGGTGTGCAATAAATTATGTCACTACTACATTCGGCGGCGGCGGGGGGGGGGGGGGGGGGGGGGGACAGAAGTCTAAGGTTATTACAGGAGGCCCGTTTTAACTATTGTTTTCTAATACGTATTTAAAAAATAAATCCTTAGGTTGAGAAAATGCTTTTCCTGTCTCAGAATCGCTTATATACAACGAACATCTTGCAGCTCAACTCAATGTGTAACTTATTCGAAATAGATTCATACGCGATTTAATTTTTTAACTCATGAAAAAAATCAGTCGATAAATTGGAAACTTTTCAGGAAATATACTTTTCTGAAGACAGTTCGCATCCGATTGATTTGAATCTTTGCATAATCTCCAAGCAAGTAAACCTGATTATTATAACAATCACGGGTACGGGAATAGGCTATACCGACCGAGGATAGGGAGAGAGGGTACTTGATTAAGAGATTGGCGAACTTGGCTTCTTGTTTTAGAAACTTGTGTTTTGGTAGCGGTTCTAGGAGTTTTACTTTTATTAGGTAGTATGTAGGTAGATTGCACTTGATGTAATGCACTTGTGCATGCAATTTTCAATTTGAATATTAAAAATAAAAATGAAATGCGATATTCAGGGGGGGGAGGGGGAGTATGTTCCCTCTGGATTCGCCACTGGCTCATCAATCATACAATCAATTACAGCACTGAACTCCGGGAGAAACTACTGTAAATTTCTGTAGCCGTGAGCTGAATTCAGAGGAATATGAAAATCACCATACACAAACAAAACACGCGAAAACTCCAAAGGCCAGGCAAGGCATATTATGGCCATATATATAGCTAATTACACTCAGGGCACGGTGATGCAGCTAATATGAAGTTTCCTAATAAGGCTGGACAAGAAGTTTTTACACACTCAAATATGAATTAAAAGCAGCTCTCAATCTTTCGGTGCTAAGGACATACACGACTCTTTTAGATTATATTTCATTTTTTGCAAGGTAACACACGGAAAATATTATCCATCTACTATGATTAAACTAATATAGCCGAGTTTCTGTTAACTATTTTTGCTCCCGGTACAAATTAATATACGAAATAAATAAATAATTTTTAGCAATACAAGTACAAATTAAAAGTCTTGATGCACCATTCTCCTGATTGATTTTAAAGTAATAAATTGTAAGCAAAGCAAAAACAAAAAATGCTGATAACTGGGGTAATCATGATTCGTTTTGATTTTCTCTTGGATAGTAGGGGCCAATACACTTGGTAGAAAAAAGTAAAAAACAACTGATCCAGGGGCAAAATGTGATGTAGTAACTAGTAATGTATAAATGATGTAGTTATTGGCATAATGATTGACGAAATTCTAATTTATGACTCATACCACAACATTTGGCGTAAGAAGCCAATTTAAAAATTTAATCGCCAAATCCAGCTAATTTCACATACATTCTGGACCACATTTTGATCTTGATATTGACAAAGTTCAGGAAGGATTTATAATGCGGGCATGTCTCTATAAAATTACATTTCCACATGTCTATCCCTCACAAGCTTTGCAAGTACTGCAAGTTTTGTTTGTTTTGTTACAAGCTTGGCAAGTTCCTAAAATTAACATTTTAAAATTGTACAAAAATATAACATTCACATTCATTTTTCTTCATATCTTATAGGTAGGCCTATTACATCTAAGACACCATCATCAAAGCAACATCAAACATCAATGAAATCAAATCTACATCAGATCCAAATCAATATCCTCCAAACACCTTCTAAACATTTTTACCGAGGATTCCTCAACAGCTGCTGCTGGCAATTGATTCCATTCTACAATTGTTCTATTTAAAAAAGACCACTTCCCAACATCCTTCTTTTTTAGTTTACATTTCAATTTCAGGTCATGGTCTTTCCTCCCTTTGTATAATCCTTTTTCAATTTTATTGCTTATCTCATTCCATCCCTGTATTCCATTCATAGCACGAAACAGGTTGCACAGCCTGTTTCTCCCTCTCCGTAATTTTAAAGAATCCCATCCTTGTTGTTTGTGCTCTGATGGAGACAATCGCATAACCGTCATAAACAATTTACTAAAATTAGTCTGAAAATTACTTTGTACTTGATTTCTATGTTCTACACGTTGTCGTGTATGGGGAACTGTGGTTTGTAGCAATAGGGCAATTTTAACAACTTCATAAAATTTATTTTTGGGGTGGAAATTGAAGAAGCTGGAGGGGAATGTATTTGAAATTCGCAGAATTTGGCGATCAAGCGATTTTAACATTGTTGTATAATATTGTAAAATTTGCCCAAGCTCACAGACATATTTCTATTTTTTTGTTTTGGCGTGACATGGAAAATAAAAACATAGATCTGCGTTGCAATGGCGTTGCAATGGGAAGGGGAGGGGGGGGGGAGTTTTTGTGTTAATCGTCACAGATTGGTCACGCGAATGGTCAAGCCATGCCTTGCGGTCAACATTAGTATAGGCCTAACGAAATGATGATGATTTGTTCTCCGCGGTTATTAATCAACGTAAATAACAGACTTTAAAGCAGACATGAATAAGTATAATTAATTCAACGTTATCTCTAGCAGTTACTTTAATCTGTTTTAGTCTGGGCTGATCTACGCTGATAAACGTGACTGCTTTTTTATTTAAAATACTTACAAATCTACTTTACTGTCGTGATGGCCTAATGATAGTGGAACAGGAAGTATCAAACAACATCATTCGTCGGAACAAATTAAATCTAAACAGTTTTCATTCAATATCAAATTAGGAATAGATTTGTTTTAATTAGTGTCAGCGTCTTATTTGTAATAGGTAGGTAGGTACTAAAAGTATATCGAGAGAGGTGTTATATATTATTACGTAATGCGTTCGTAAAGTCTCGACTCTGACTCGGGAGGTCCCGGGTTCGAATTCCGTCGAGGCCGGCAATTCTGGCTGGAGCTATTCCGAGGTTTTCCTCAAGGGATATTGAGTCCTCTTAATCAGCCCTCGGACATTCCTGCACAAATTGCATGCTCCTTTCAGATGTCTATAACTATGGTATATTGGAGTAAGGACAATTGCGAAGGGATGTCCGAGGGCTGATTGAGAGAAGTAGGACTCAAAATCTCGGAACAAACCTTCAGTCAGGATTGCCGGTCTCGACGGGATTCGAGCCCAAGACCTCCCGAATCAGAACCAACACTGTCGGTAGTGGAAAATTCTAGTTTCTGTTCACATATGACTTTCAATATATCTTTTCCATCACGTGATTATTAAGTACCCTGTGAATGGAAAGCCTATAACAAGTACAATTGATTGTACATTTATTGTCTCCTCATTAGCACAAGAATTGATTATCAGTGAGGGGCATTATCAAATAAATTGCCTCGTTACTGAAGTATATCAATTATGCAAGCTACTGAGCACAATAGAGTTAAGGACGAAAACATCATCTCAGACTCGACTTGGAACTTTGGCGGGGGGACGGGGGGGAATCGGACATCCTGACTGATATTTTCGTCCAAGGTGTATGTATCACTTTTCGGTTCGTCTGTCTGTACAAGTGTCACGTCTCACGATAAAAACCGAACACGACCACCGATTGACTTGCGTCTTTCTAACTAAGGCATACTACCTTTCAACAAGGATGATACAGAATATTTTAGATGGCCGTTGGGGTGTCAGATGGGTGGGGCTAGTTTTGTCAAAGGTACATTTTTTACCTCCACGAAGAGAGATTTTAATGTATTATGACTGAGAATTTATTTGTATGTAACAATTCGGCATTTCAAGAGATTTCTATGCACGTTTAGATTTTATGTGACGTGCTTTTCGTCGACAATTTAGTGCAGAAGTGACTTCGCTCCCTATTTTGGGTACTCATTTATCCGAGTTTGTTAAAATGGCATCAGTGAACCTTTAGTAACCTGCGGAAAGTACTAACGACAAATGTATAGAAGTCAGCGCAATATCAAGGCAGCACATAAAAATAAAATACGTATGTGTTGTTAATTATCTATCCATACCATTCGAAGGATATACAGGACAAGCTAGATAATAATATTATAAATGCTAGGCTTGAGCAGCTGCAATTAATATTGATACAAGGAAGGATTCGCTCTTTCTCTCACTGTCAATTTGTAGGATGCATAGCGGGATATGTTTCCAAACACTCTTTTCAAAGCAG
Source organism: Sweltsa coloradensis (assembly GCA_024449915.1). NCBI lineage: Eukaryota > Metazoa > Arthropoda > Insecta > Plecoptera > Chloroperlidae > Sweltsa > Sweltsa coloradensis. The sequence goes on along the minus strand of JAMZAV010000108.1, from coordinate 1,221,691 downwards.
TACTTGAGATTATGCCAATTTGTTGCAATAAATTTGAGAATTTAACAATGCATTTCTATTGTATTAGTATTAAATCGTCAACGTCATGTATTCGTATATTGATGTATTACCTAATAGTGGTGTACTGAGGCATCGTTGGATTAGTTTCATACCTATACTCTTTGTATTACTAAACTTATATAGTTAGGTGTAAAGACCTGCAAATGGCTATCAAACATAATCATCTTAATCTTCCACATCTCCATCTCTCTCCCTCTCAATGCAAAACATAAATCTCATCTTTCTTAACGACCTTCAGCTGATATACCTGTATCGACATCACAGGTTCTGACATCAAGCAAGAAGCCTCGTGCGCTATTACTGAGCCTATTCTGTGCACCATCTTACAATCTGTGCATGCATGCCAGTAAACCATGACGCCCCCACATAAATATAATCAACTTCAAATATGTTTTATATTCCTCCTCAGTTAATAACCGTCTGAAAATCTTAATTGTTTCCTGCCCATCTTAGAGTGCCACGCAATCCGCAGGCTTGGTCCGTATAATATTAATATGGTTACTTCTTACATTACTTCAAATTAAGACACGAATTAAATTATTTTCGTTTTCATGATGTGGTGCCTGATCTGATACACTCTCTCTCAAACAGTTTTGGTGAGGAAAGGACGCGTTCTTTTTTCAGGAACTTTTGTGGGAACGCGTTCCTTTTCTTAGATCAGGAACTTGTAACGAATTTAACGTTTCTTTATAAGTTCCTTTCACCGTCGTAATCCCGTCGAATTCCTGTACCTGACATTGTAAACGCAGTATGAAAAATATCTTTTGACATCTTGTGCTATCGAAAATGTCGCCACCCTCGTCAGAAGGCCTGGGACTCACTTTAATAAATATAAGTAATGATAAATAAACCCATATCACATTTATTATTATTTAAATCAGTGCTGGTATAAGGAACGGGAAAGGAACTGTAAGTTCTCTTTGAGGAACGAGGAACGTCTCAGTTCCTTTTTAGGCAGAAGTAACTTAACTTTTCTTTTTTGGGGGAACGTGACCAAGACTGCTCTAAAGCTACCTGCACACACTGTGCGCATGTACTGTCACGATTAGTGTGCGGCTGCGTGCTAATCAATAACAACTTTCTAATGACTTAAGACATTTAAAAAACTTATACTGCACGTTCGTTCAGAACGAATACTTACAAAAACTTACTTACTTACTTAAAATAGCATATTTTTAGATCAATGTAATATTGATAATGTTAAGATAATTTTGTAAGTAGATCGTTGACAACTGACAAGTTAATGACTGTGCCAAATAACAACCTTTACAACTTGTCCCTAAAAACATTAACAAGTCAAAAAAATAAAAGTGTAATAGCAAAAATGTGTTGAACTGTTGTTGTCATCAACAAACGAATTTAACAAATTTCTGGGAAACGTGGCAATTCGCTTGCGATACTCAAATTTGGGATGTCGTCAATTCAACCCTGGATTCAACCCCAGCTATTGGCAAGCGTATAACCTATCAAAGGTGTTTCTGTATTATAGGCGAATACTAGCATCAAGTCCTATCCTAATAGCCATGGGCGCCCGCAGGAATTTTGGCAGTGGGTGGCAAAAATTACAATTTGTACTTTCGTCGGGCAAGCACAGGGGGTTTGGGGAGCAGAGCTCGCGCAGGCGAAAATCTTGAAAATCAGGTTTTTAGAATATGGGGTTTGGAAAAAAGTAGTGGGCTGAATCCAATACCAAAATTATGTAATTTTTGTGCAGTGGATACTCAAAACTATAGAAAACGTTCATCAGTAAAGAAATCGACTTTCCATGCACATTTTAAATACAATCCACATATCAAATGAGGGCAAATTAGTACATCTGCTTGCTCGGGGCCAGGGGGGGCAACTTTCCCCCTTGGCCCCTCCTGCGGGCGCCCTTGCTAACAGCCCATGGAACTTTCCCCAAAAATATAAAACCACCCTAAGAAGAGGATTGCACTGGATAAAGTGGTGGCATAAGCGGGCAATAGTACCTATTCTGAAACGTCTAAAATAGCCCAGGTTATTTTATTTCGTCCCGCTCGACTCGTCCGTTACGTATCGTGTCCAGCTCCAGCTTGTCAACTCACTGCTACACCTCAGGGCCATGTTAGGCATGTTTCTTTCAGGATCACTTTATAACATAGTATAAGTAACATTATTCCAAAGCTGCAGCAACCTGTCCGTGCGACTGGTTAGGTGTGTACAGTCGGGCGCAAGAGTGTGTGACACGCCCGGGCACTTTACACAGGTGGACGCCCTTACTCATTAGGGAGAGTTCCGAAATTCACATACAGAACGTACCGCTTTTTTACCTTTAATTTTCATCCAAAAAATCTGCATTTTTGGGAGGCTGTTCTCAAAGGATGAGCGCGTGTCTCTATCAAAGCCGATTTTGAAATTTCAAATAATTGTCTCTTACACAAAATTGGGAAATTACTACAAATGAACTGTTTGGTGTCATATTTACTGTCAGAAGAAAAGTGAGCAGTATTTGGAAAATGTGCCTTGATACCAACTATTACAGATTCTTGGTCTTGGGTCTTAGGCTTGGTCGCTTTGATTTACTGTCCCCCACTGAAAATCAGTTATATAACTGAGTGGGTAGACTCTAAATACAATGTATTTATTTATTAAACCACAACCCGATAGAGGACAAGTGATAGAGCTTCCAAGTGATCCTGACTTTTCCTCTGCGTTGTGCGTGAAAGCCTGGTTTTCTCGAGCTTAGCAAATTGTATATCCAACGTTCATCCGGCCCACGGTTCAATTTAAGAAAATAGTAACTTTTTTACTTTTAACAAAATCAAAAATACCAATTTATCAATTTGTCTGACAAAAGAAATGTGTGTCTGTAAAGCCCTTCATTTCCGCATCGATGGAAACTTTGCAAATTTCAAACAACTGTCAGCCGTCAGTTACCCGAGCGAACAAGAATTGACTAAAATCTTCGACAATATCCAAAAGGAATTTGCACCTTCACAAATGAGGGATACGCTAGATCCAACGGAAACGTAAATCAAATACCAGTTATGATGTCAACTTTGCCAATTTGAAATTCAAAATCTTTGAAAATATTTTCGAATGCACTTTTAGAGTGTTTGCATGTAATTTTATTTCGAATCGGTGGACAATGCTACTATCACTCGGCCCTGTCTTGTAGGCCTCCCCTTAGTTATTAATATAACTGCGATAGCCTGTATACGCTCTCCAGGCTACAGATAAAATAATGAGCTTTGATTGCAGAAATGCCCGAGCGACTTTTACTGGACTTGCCACAGATTGTTTTTTTAAATAAAATTACTTAGAAAGTAGGGTAACTTTTATTCGTTTTTGTCTTATACTCGTATATGAAGGAATTAAATGTTACAAATAGGTGCAGTTTGTGTGCTTGTCTGTATAGTTTATTCACATTTCTATTTTCCGTGTTATAATTGACTATTATTATACACGATTTTATTTGTGTTTTGGTTTTCTATTAGACAATAATATGGTGTATTGTTTTCTTTTAATATGTGTGTACTTTATTTTATTTCTTTATTTCTTTATTTAACGTCTATCCTAACTGATTTAGAAAGGAGGACAACTAAATTAATCTAATTTCATAAATGCAGACAACAATGAACTACAAGTAAATACTTGAAATGGTAATATTACAAAAACAGTGTATTAATAATACATTCATTTTGGTAATAACACAATATTTTTGTACGAAGCAACCGTCGGAAAAACATTCAGTCAGGATTGCAGGTATCGGTATTATATCACTCATGAGGTCAATTAAACCTTCAACCCGTCGTTGTTACTTGTTCCCATGGAGTGAGCTAGCTGCTAGGTCGTCCAGTCCAGTGCACTGTGCTTGGTATAGTTGGTAACCCGGGACCAGGGGTCGTATAATAAACTGTGGGAACGTTCACACTGAAACCATTATTGTAATCAATTTATCTAGACTGGAATCAGGTGTAGCAGTCACTCGGTGCCAGCGGCAGATCAAACGATCGAGCTTTAGAGGATACCTACCCATACTTGGGAAAGTTCGCTTTGAAAAGGAACTTTTAAAGATTCAGTTCATCAATTTAAAAATAACTTTTATAAAGTTCAAGCTCCTTTTACATTCTCTCTAAAAAGTTCAGTTCCTTTGAAAAGTTCCTTTTTATTTTTAAGTTTGACGTGCAACTTGCAACAAAATTAACTACTTATGAAAAAAGTACATTGAAAATATTAACTTGATCACTTAAAAGTTCCTCAACACTAAAAGGGATCAAGTTCATTAAAAAGTTCCCTTTTCCAAGTATGAGGATACCTTACCAGGGGATGTGGGTTCGAATCCCGTATCGGGTAAGGGATTTATCATAATATATGCAGATACAGGTATTTTGGTGAAAGAGTATACAATTTTCGATTTTTTTGTTAAACGTAAAAGCGCCAAAGCGGTAATTTGTAGTGAAATTAATTCAAAATTTCGTTTATGAGGTGAATTTCCCCCCATTCATTTTGGTGAGGTTTGGTAAGTTCTGTCTAGTGCTATAAAAACGTGAATTTTAGTTTCCCCACAAAAACGCGAATTGGAAAGGAAAATTATTCAAAATCTAGTTTTTTTTTGCCATAACGTGCCATTACGATAAACGAATGTCTAAACTGAATATTCCAAGAATAAGCTCCTAACACCAGGGTAATACACTTTGTTTGTGATAACTGCGAGAAAGTATGTCAGTTGTCAATGTAGTATTCCACGCATAGTGCATGCATGGGAATATATTTAGAATTAGCATGCATGGAAGTATACAAATATAAGCTTTTGATAATATTAATATGAACTAGATCAATCCATATCCGCGTTACACAAATACTCATTCACACAACCGACCAAGAAAAGCGAGATCTCACACAATTTCACTTTCTTACTTGATTTACATTAAACCTGTAGGCCTCGTTCTGTTCGGTTAGTTACTGTTACACTGTAATTTATGTGTGTGTGTGCACGAGAGAATACTTTGAAAATAGCTATTCGTAAGCTATGCATCTTCAAATATATAAAACATTGCATATTTGTTAAGCAAGCTACATTGTTGTTACGTATTAACAGAAAAAAATCAGAAAAACGGTTGATAGATCCGAAATTGTAAAAAAAATTGCATAACAATTTTTTGAAAAGTGTGACTATAGTCAAATACTTCTATTACAGTATTTGCTATAGTCACTCGCAAATCTGTGCAAAATTTTGAACAACTGTGATTAGAGCCGAGCGATGAGGAAATGAGCAAAAAACGTCTGCTTTTTGTGCGTTATAAAACTGATTTTACAAGATTATGAAAAAAAGCAGGGCGAAAACACAAAAGCAAAATACATTGATAAATCGAGCATTGCGACTTGCGTGGCAAAAGATTTCTATGTGCATCAAAATTAAATTAATTAAAATTAACCATAAAATAACTGTATAAAGAGTATGCTTGAAAATATACTGAACTATACCAATGAGCTTGCTAATTTATTTTAAAATTGGTCCAATATCCCATAAATGAGAGAAGATACACTTTTAAGAATAAAAATATATATAATAACTGATGATACCTTTATTTCAGTTATTTGTATGGGCTGATAGATCGTATCTGTCTTTTGACCCCCCCCCCCCACACACACACCTGTCCACCTCCCGGGCACGGAGATAGTGTGATATCATGAAAATCCTTTTATAAATGCTAATTGAGTTAAAATTACCCTGGAAATACCACCAAATATGGAGTTCGTATTAAAATACAATAAGGTGAATTTAGCGTGGAGGATCGGTGTTTTGACGATAACGCCCGGCATATGGCTGACATGGACGGCGTTTCCGGCAGCTAGGATGTAAATCCATTCAAATTAAAATACCTATCAAGTAAATCGATTTATGACTGGAGGGTTTAGATAGCTTTGGGGTGAATAAATAATTCTAATATATCAAGTATCAACTTCCTGTCAAAAGTCAACAGTACTAAATAAAAGTTTTGTAAAGATCTGGAAACATTGCCAATCAAACCCAACACACTATATTATTATGCTCATGCACAAACACACTAATAATATGTTTTACACACATGGACACACATACGGATTGTTCACAACCACACAGATCGTCATAAGAGAATGGAGATCAAGAAGGATGACACATGCCCACTGTGGTGTGGCATCAGATTGATTCGGTTAGAGCTGGATCCATGGGAAGACCAGGATGTACTGGTGTGTACTGGTGAGAGGTGATGGGAATATTATAATCCCAGCCGCTGTTGTTGTGAGTTATTTAAATCCAGTTATGGTGAAAATAAAATATATATATATAATTGTAAATCATTCTCGTTAGTAGCATGCTATTTTCATTTACATATTTTAATATATTTGACTGATTTTTGGATTTGCACCGGTTCGTCGAGTACGCTTTTGTAAAAATTCTAAAGCCGCATGAAATTCTTATCCAAATCTTGATTTGTGTCCTTTCGAACAATAAATTAGGTTTGAACCCCTAAAAATATCCTGATGCGTTGCTAATAATTAAGCCAACCTGTGTTCATGTGGGGCACGAGGTGGGGCATACATATTATCTGATTTTGCTTTCTTTTTTACCGATCGTTTTACGATATTCGTGATCAATAAACTCTACAATCTAACACGAGAAGTGTACGCGACGCGATGCAATTGTAACGAAAAGTAATCAAGATTCTGGTTCTACGTTACAAACTTGCTACGTGATGCAATGCGCGCTGGCCCCCGTCCAGAGCCCCAGGGAGACAAGCTTCCTGCGGTGGTAATTATTATTTATACCAATCACTTTCACAACTACAACGGGAAGCAGAGACGAAATATTGTCATAAACGAAGGGGTTGATGCCCTTGTTTTAGTTCGCGGAACAAGTTTTAAGCTGTTTTTGTTGGGGCTATTAGAACATAAACTGTTGCTCGCCTTTCAAGTTTTCAACGTGATTTGTCGTTCAACTTCATTTAGGGTAACATTCAATGGTGATGGTTGAGTTTCCTCTTTCTGTGATTGATGAGGAAAAATATAGAAAATTATCCCAAAAATCTCTATTGTCAATATGGCACATTTCAGAAAATTCTACCAATTATATACCAATATACCATCAAAGTTTAAAAATTTGCTGACAAGTTTATAATGTCTTTATTTGTCAAACAAATATTTATACTCAATGGATATCGGAATCACGCTGATAATTTTTAAATACATGTTTATATACTTTTGTGAATCGCCAAAATCCAAGCACTCGTGTTGACAAGTTGAATCCCCCCCCCCCCCCTCCCTCCCCTCAACTTAAAAAAAACATTTGATTATTGCACTTTGATTCCCAATACACTCTCGCACATTTTTGCCCCTTGCCCCTCTCCTTCCTACACAAGTAAACTTGATTGCATCCAAACCTATAACACTCATAAACACTCACATCGCTCCTGATTCTAAACAATACAGGCTCACCGCAACTAATAACATACGCAACCATATTAGCTTACATAAACGTGCCTTACTTGGAGGTCAAGGCCACACGGGGCCAAGAGACACCAACGCCAAAAACCTCATTCCGTATGCGGTAAGAAATGCGGGGGGGGGGGAGAGGCGAATGCGAAGCCTACTCAATTTGTAGGAAGTTCGCGCCATTTGCAAGGCATGTATTTCTTTTTGCAATCATAATTGACCTTTTAAATCAATCAGACATTCCGCAATACTTATGTTACGAAGAGGTATCCGTGTATAGCTCAGTGATGCTGGTGAAAACAAATTTCATTTCTAAGTTTATCCGTCAATTGCGACAAGCGACAATCCTCAAGGTATACGAATTCAGTAATTATTACAATACAGGCTGTTTTAATACATAACATAAGCCGAAAATAGACCGCTAAAACGAAATGTTAAATAATTTTCAACACAGAATTAACCGCGTTGATGGATGAGCATATTTTTGCCTTTTCTGCATTTCTACATTCCAAACAAAATCGTAAAAGCGCGATTTTCACGAGAAATATTACGAACGTTACAAAATAAGAGGTTCCCTCGTATTTTTATCACTATCGAGGTAGCCGTTTAGCTGGTGGAGGGAAAGAAACAGACAAAAACAGTTTAAAAAAACCAAGTACGATTTGACGAGAAATGTGTCTTTGATTGTCACCAGAAAATGTCATCAACATTGGAGTAGCCGTTTGTCCAAATAGAAAAATACGTACAAATGAACACACAATTTATTTTTTTATGACATACTCATAGTAAAATCATGTTTTCGTTACGATCGCTACACGATCATACGGATGTTCCCTCCCAAGTGTATCTTGTTTCCTTATACTCACATATTAGACCTAAAGGAATGCAAGCATTTTCGATTTTTTAAAATTGAATTGTTTATTACACACTAATCTGCAAACCCCGTGTTCTAGCATAGTAATAAGGTATTTAGCCTAATCATACCGACTCATCAATCATATGGATTACCCTCCGCATATAATCACGCTACGCTAAACCCAATAATCATAATTTATCATCATCAAGGTAATTGATGGTGTGCTTTTCTTGTAGGTAAAGATTAAATAATGCCATCTTGGGACCAACCTCTCTTCCAGCGAAATATCACTTTTCTGTCCGTCCGTCCGTGCATGTGGCACGTATCACGATACAATCCAAACCAGATCGCTGTGTTTTGTCACAGCCCTTCAACATTGGGTGATACAGAATGTTTTTGGTACCCCGGAAGTCAGGGGAAAGGGGTCAAACTTTATATTTATTATAAAATTCGTTAATTCCACTAACAAAGAGATCTCGATGCACGAACAGAACGCCATTTTTTTTTAAAGTTTTAATATTAATGTACTAACTACTATAATGTTATCCGAGACGATGAGTGATGATAGATTGCGATTATAAAAAAACTATGTCTTTTTCGGGACTCGAACCCACGTCCTCGTAGAGCCATACGCTTCAGACCATGAGCGCTCTTATCGTATGTGCCACCACGGACGGCTTACAACGAGATTTGAACAGTGAAAAGTAACAAAGTCTATTATTTCATTTTTGTATTTTTCTTCAAAGTTCGACTCTCTGTTACTCAAGTAGCTTCGCTCCCTTTTTAGGTGACTTTTGGGTAAACAATAGAACTGGTTGTTTATATCATGTGCAAGTGCAACAGTGCTTACCAAATCCATCTAAAATTGAGTGACGAGATCCAAGACAGTACAAGGCAAAGAGAGTGACTTTTGCCCCCGTTTGTTAAGGATTTATACGCAAAGATCCCAACTCTAGATAATAGCTTTGAAGTTTCTACTTTTCTATAACAAACTGAGATTATGTGTATTATATTCTGTGCCAGTTTAGATTGAGCTTTCCGCCAGTAAGCGAACTTGGACTGTCTGCACTGTTGGTATAGGTGGTGATGTCCATCCACTCGAGACTCTGATTCAGAAGGTCTCGAGTTCGATACCTGCCACCGGCAATCCTGACTGAAAGTGTTCCCACGGTTTTCTTCAGGCGAATACACATTCCTAGCTCACAATTACTCTACTCCAAATTCCAAAATATGGACAGCCATATTTATAACTATTTGGGAAATGTTTTTGTCTTGTCTGTTGTGTTTTTTAAATTGTTATTGTTTGATAAAGACTACCTGTAAAGTGTAAAGAAGTCGGAATATCAGTTTTAAGTTTAATTTTTACTTTATTTGGATTACGGGCGCGTCAACCGTTAGGTCATAATACACCACGTACTCTAGTCTATAGGGAATATGGGGAGAAAGGGGTCTTTCTGGTCAGAACCAGCCACGGGTAGAGAAAAGAAAAGAAATAGGGGGAGGGGGTTCTCACCTCGCGGTCGTCATTATCCTTGTCATCGTTCGTGTTGTTATGGTCGTCGTCGTCGTCGTCGTCAGGGAGGTCGTCAAGGGAATAGGGAGGGGTCCGATAAAAATATTTGTAAATGACAGTAAAAGGTCCAATGATATAGGCCCATGTGGTTTTAACGTTACTTAAATACGATTTTTGTAATTTTTAAATTTTATCCCTGGGGAGGTTTCCATCGCAAAATGTATTTAATTTTCGGTACCGGGATATGGTTTAGCACAATGATTAACGAATGAGGTATGGAATAAAAAAGTCAGTACGATGGTTCTGCTAGCGATGGCAATCTTAACTTGTATAGACTTTAATTTCCATTCATTATCCTCCCGTAATTGAAATGAGGGGATAAAATAGATCAGTGGACGGAGGTAGGCAGACCAGTCTAGTTTCAGAGGAAGGAAGGCGGTGGTTGAACGCGATCTATCACTGCTAGAAGGCTGTGAGCGTGCGAAACGAGGTTTTGTTCTAAGTTTGTTGGCTTCGCTTGCTTGATGCAGTGGTTCAATGCACCTACCGGGAGGTCATTGAGTCTGCAGAAGAAACAACTGAGAAGCGAAAGGACTCTCTCTCTCTCCCTCTCTCTCTCTCTCTCTCTCTCTCTCTCTCTCTCTCTCTCTCTCTATCTCCGCGCCTCTCTCGATTATACTCGAGAATGAGAAGAGGAAGAACTAATAACAGACGGACATTTAATTGATGTTAGGATTAACGTACCGGTAAGTGCGGCACATGGGCTATAGTCGAGGTGAAAAATAAAAATAAACTTTTTAAAAAGAGGTTTAACGTTCTGTAATCGTGCTTAGGAGGTGGTCAGCAGGTTGAATTTTATTAGCATTGTAAAATAAATAGCGATTTGTATGATGCCTGATGGTAGGTTCAGGTAGTTACTGCTGTACGGTTGCCATGTTTTTCAAAAACAAATAAGGAAGATGGAGTATACGTGCAGCTGACGGTGTAAGTGGAAGGGGGGGGGGGAGAGATTATAGTAAGGGGAAAGCAATGTTCACCCGACATTTTGATAGATCTATGAATGATCTAATTAAACTTGTTCCATCAGCTACATCCTCCTTCTCATAACACTTGTCCCCTAATTGTCCTAATTATAAATCTGGAATAAAATTCTAACTCATATGAAAGTATTATCATCATCTTACCATCATTTAGTATAACAAAAAAATCCACCTATTTATTGTACTACGTCAAAAGTGAAATGGAATATATAATACAAAATAGGACTAAGTATATTTTACTCGTTGATGAGTGACATTGAAGCATACACCGTCAATCGTAATTATTGTCTCCCCAGGATTTTCCTCAACCAATATAGTCGAATTCTGGGACCATCACGTAGGACGAACCCATCCCACTATCCTTACGCCAAGTTATAAGGCTAACAACACGACAACAATGCAAAAAATATTAATTGAAGAGATTGATATTGATTGAGGTCTATAATGCGTAATTATGGCTAGTGTTTCGACCATCCAATATGCATTGAGTACACACATAATACAATTTAATTGTTACAGCTATGAAGGAGAAGCCAAAGTTACATTTATTGTAACTCAAGTCGCGACCCATTGCAACTGTAGTTATTAATAGTAGTATCTTTAATTGTAATCACCTATTTAAAAGTGCAAATTTTCGGGTCTCAAATCTGAACTGGTGCATGGATTCTGTCATAGTTTATAGTTTGTTAGTTAGTTTATTTCCTTTCGACCACTTGTGGCTTGTCCGTTGATAATGATTTGTTTAATTGTTGTAGTAAAAGTAGAGTGATGCTGTGTTGGTTTGTCTAACTAAAAATGAGAAACGTAACTGTTGAGAAAGAAAGGAGCAAGCAAGTTTCAAGTGGAGGATCGTCTTAGTCTGTGCGGGTGCTGTGATTATCCACCTCGTGTGAGTCAGCTGTGATGTGATATATCTGAACCGAAGGAGATTTGCACATTCCTGCTCGCACACGTTCAGCATATCATTACCAGGCGAGTACGGGCTGACTTGCTCTGTTCTCAGAGGGTATTGTTCTGTACCAGCAGAGAGTGACGCAAAATACAATATGTCTATCCACAAATTTATAAAATTTAAATTGCAGAAGCTTCACAAAATCAAGACATTATTGGATGAGCGTAGCGAGCGAAGCGAAGATTACATTTCACTACACTGGAGAAAAAAATCCGGAACGTTTTTTAAAAAAAATTTTTGTTGTTTTTTTGGTATTTTTGTCTGTCTGTTAACACGATTCCGGCTAAACCGATACTCCGATTGCGATGAAATTTTATGGAGGCCTTCGAAATCTCTGAACTTAGAACTGCCACGTTTTTGAGCGCAATCGGAAAATTATTTCTCATGAAAATCGCAATTTTACGATTTTTTTCGATTTAAAAAAATTTCTTCGACTTATAACACTTAAACGCTTTGTCCGATTGTAATGATTTTTTCACAGAACCTTAATTTTATGAATTGATATATTCGTGTGAAATTTGAGCGTAATCAAAAAATTACTTCTCATGAAAATCGCAATTTTTCGATTTTTTTCGATTTTTAAAATTTCTTGGCTTATAACCCTACATGCTTTATCCGTTGTAATGATTTTTTCACAGAACCTTAATTTTATAAATTTATATATTCGTGTGAAATTTGAGCGCAATCGAAAAATTATTTCTTATGAAAATCGCAATTTTACGTTTTAAAAAAAAAAAAATCTTCGACTTATAACATCTACATGCTTTATCCGATTGTAATAATTTTTTCATAGAACCTTAATTTTATGAATTAATATATTCGCGTGCAATTTTAGCGTAAATGAATAATTATTTCTTATGAAAATCGCTATTTTACGCTTTTTTCGTTTTTAAACAATTACGCTCATCCAACAACGCGCCTGAAAAAGCGTTTGCGAAGCTTCCTAGAAACTAGGCCTAGCCTAGCATCGGCCAACAGCCTAGGCCTAGATAGCCCTACCCCCCAAAAGGAATTAAAAGTATTTTTTCTAAAAGCCGTTCTATAACCGTTGTCTTGTACGTATTTACTGTTTAGGTACCTAGGCCCTACCTAATTGGTTGGCTTACTAGACTGTTTTCCCCCGCGGTCCCTAGTAGTGCATGGCTTAGTGGCAAAGATCTACTTAACTTCAACACAAGACAATTGATAGACCTACTCATTTAATCAATACTTAGGCTAGGCCTAGATAACAAAAATATTATTAATTAATAATTAGTCAAGCCCAGAAACTCAGAAGAGCAACTAAGTAAAGAAATTAGTCAGAAACCAGATTAAAGCAGACGACGTAGGCTAGGGCCTTTCTGTGCTGTGCAGACGACAGGCATTTAGTAATATCAGAGTCGATAAAGAAGTTTCCCCTTTGGGGAGGTCCCCTATCTCCCAAGTCAAAACGGAATCTAACGTCCTGCGCGCTGAGAGCGGCTCCAATGTGAAACTAATAAAAGCACTGCACGCTAAATACGGTCAGTAGATTATCGATGTGCAGTGACGCTGAAATCAACAAACAACAGACGAAACGTCAAACTTCAATTTAATTTCAATCATATAAGCCCTGGGCCCTAGTCTTTTAAAACGATTTACTTTTGATTTATTTTTTGTACTATAAAGTGTTGCGCAGGCGTCACTGACATTTTCGTGCGAAATAATTTGAGATATGCCTTGTTCAAGCCCAACGGACGTAAGTGTAGCCTAGGCCCAAGGCCACAATACAGTTTTCAGACGTAAGTACGCCCTAGGCACTCAAATCGAAATCTTGAACAATACATATTGTCGGCCTAGCTCCTAAGCTTAGGTCTACTCCATCAGAAAAATCCTCATTAATAAAGAGAGTTTGCTTTATGCCAAAACATTCGCCAACATTCGATCGTATTTAATATTTTGACGTTTCCGCCATTTGTCGTCATCGACTGTTAACTACTAGTAGAAAAGTGACGTACTTTTATTGAAATAGTTCCATCAATCGTCACACAGAGTCGCGCGGAACGTTAGATTCCCAACGCCAAAAACCGACTTTTTATTTAACCCAGGGCGGTATAGGGAGTTGGAGGACCTCCCCAACGGGGAAACTTCTTTATCGACTCTGGTAATATTTTAGCGGATTGTAGGAAAGTGGTATTGGGAAGATCGCTCATTGGTCAATAAAATAAAACCATTGTTGTCAACTGTGAAAACGAATAATGACTTGACATTTGTTTGTTATTTATTACTTTCAATAAATTTGTCGTCCAGATTACATTAAATTAATCTTGTAAACAATAGTTTAGTATTTTTATTTAATAATGCACCGTGTATAATTCATTAATTTTTTTTAAAGTACATTTTCAATTAGACCTCCAATTTTGTTCTAGTGGTTCACATGAAAAATGGCCGCCGAACAGTGTCAAAAGGTCATTCAAAGTTGTGTGATTCCTACTCTAGTAATAGTTTTATACGGTACTAAATAGCATAAAAAAATGCAAGGAAGATCAAGTTTTCTTTCTTGTTTGTGTGTGTGGGGGGGGGGGGGGGGGGGGGAAATGAACCGAAGAAGTCCCCAAGAACGGCATTTGGGATTAAAAATTTAGCATTTTCATTTTAAATTTATAAAATTTTGCATTTAGTTCCACATTTATTTCCCCTATTCAAAAACATCCTGTGATGGTTTGAGGTTAGTTTGGAACTCATTAAAACAAATTAAAATTAAAGTTATTCCATAAAGAAAGTAAGGATATGTCGTTATCAAAAGTCAAGGACAACCTCATTAAAAAAAAGCGTGAAAATATCGTTCTAAGAAATCGAGTTTACTTATTTATCATCTGTAGCACAAAACACTAATTTTACACATAGGTCCTATACTTACACACACTCAGTCTTATGTAATCCATGTGTAATAAAAAGGATGGAAAACAGGAAACGTCAGGAATAGACTGTGATGCACCCCTGCATGACGAACCACTACCCTAGTGGACGTTTATAACTCAGCGACTGCAGATGAACTCCAAATTATTCTGTGAAATGACCCAAAATTAAGGAAAATCTTCGTGTTAAAAATGTGAGAATGTTTTATTTACAGACACGTGGAATCGATTATCGGTACTTCAAAATATTTAACTTTAATAATGTTTAGTGGGAAACCTGCCCAGATGCATGCCCCTCTTCAGTGTCTAACTATAACTATAGGTGTATTGGATGTAAGTAAATACAATTCTAAATAACATGTTCTAAATAACCAAAGTAATAAATTAAAGCAATACTTCGGGTATTCATTCAATGGCAACAAACAAAAAGTTACAACAATAGGGAATTTGCATAACATTATTTTATGGTTCCACTGGGTTAAAGCCACCTTCCTGTACACAAAAAAATCTTATTTTCTTGATTTTGAGAATATTTTCATTTATAAAATAAGGGTGAAAGTTTCGTACATATTTTGGCGGGAAAAAACGGGTGATACGTCACCAGCCTTCATGACACCAGTCAACCAATCACGAAACGATATATCAAGTTACTCGCTTTCGGAGATTATCTTGGCTGTGGAAGCATATTTTGACATCTAGTTTGTTCTAATATGCTTATTATTTTATCTTATACATTTAGTATATCACAACGTAAGCTTTTAACCTTCTTTTAATTGATAATTTTGTAAAAACACAATGTTGATTGTAATACTTGGAAAACGGCATCAACTGATGTTTATTGTTGCCCATTGTTGTATGAACCAAAGACTTTGGTAAAAGGAGGGAATTTCGCCGTGTATCTAGGCGGCCGTGTTCTTCATGAAGGCCGGTGACGTAGGCAGCCGTTTCAAAATAAATGTGCGGGAAATTTAAAATGTCAAACTTTGACGCTCAATAGATATTGAACGATTAAGTTTAAAAACCTAAAATAAACGTATATATCATTTTTAGTCGAATATCTATATATTGCACATAATTTTACCGGTATCTGAAACTTATGCAAATTCCCTATTGCGAAGGGATGTCCGAGGGCTGTTTAAGAGGACCCAGTCCTTTGCATTAGCATTAACGACTTAGGAAAACCTCCGAAAAACCTTTAGTCAGGATTGCCGGTCTCGTCGGGATCTGAATCCGAGACCTCCCGCGCGCTGTCGGTGGTACTTCAAAGAATAAAATGAATGTATTAAATCATTACAGAATCTGAAGCTTTGCTATAATAGGTATACATAGGTATCTCCGAAACTAATACAAATTATTAAGGCTATTCGACCGCGTTTTTCTATTTTCCCAAAATTATTTTTCAAATTTTTCTGATCGGGCACGCTGCAAATATCGCATCTTCAAAATAATTTAAAAAAAAAATAGTTTTGATATTCTACTAGAGCCAGGTTTCAAAGCCATTCACTATATTTTGACTTGGTAGCATATTTTATAGAAAATAGATAAACGCAGTCGAATAACTCTCTGAAAAGCTTTCTTTCCAAATTCCGATGTTCAGAAGAGGTTTAGATTAAATCAGCGAAATATATAGTCCTGTCAATAATTGTCCGTATTCAAATATTATAGGCGTATACTCCGGTTGAAATTAAATGATGGTTACGATGTATAAAAGAAAGTTTTGCCCAACTATTGGCACTTTGCTTCATTGGCTATAAAATGTAAATAAACGTAAATCTTATCAGTAAAGCCGTCAAATAAAAGTAGTTTACTGTTAAAAGGGAGTCTAATGATAATAAATTATAGCTTACAGGTTAAGAAACTTTAAAACGATGATGCTTCAGACTAGGATCAACATAATTGCGAATTGTAATGGAGAAAATATATTCAAACGGTATAAATTGAGAATTAATGCATGAAGGAAACATAATATTGATGGTGTGAGAGAAAAGTAATTAACCCAAGGTTTGGTGTCAAGGATTTGCTCGTTAACTGAAGACTTCGAATTTCTTATCTTCTGTATTGACTAACAAGATAGCCGTTAGAGTTAGATGGAGAGAGTGACATTTAACTAATTCAATAGGCCTATATTAGTTGTATCACAGATGTTTGAATTTATTGAATTTATTGAATAAATTAGTTTGTTTCTATTCCTTGTCTACTGTTACGTTTGGATTATAAGAACATTTTTTATTATAAATACAAACCTTTATTTAAATTTTAAATTGTAATTGCAAAAGAATGTCGAAGAACTAACGAATATCGATAGTTTAATACTGTATAGTAATTTTATTTGAATCAGATTCAGACCAGATATCAGATAATTTCTACAGTGCACTTGGTGTCAAGGACAGTGCACAGACGGGTATCTACCGACAGTGTTGGCTCGAGCGCTTCGACTCTGATTCGGGAGATCCCGGGTTCGAATCCCGTCGAGACCGGCAATCCTGACTGAAGGTTTTTTTAGAGGTTTTCCTCAGTCGTTAATGCGAATGCAAGGGATTGAGTCCTCTTAAACAGCCCTCGGACATCCCTTCACAATTGTCCTATCCGCAATATACCTAAGGGTCACATCGGTTAAATCTGATGTGTATACCCTACAGCGGGCATCCTACAAAAATTTAAATTTAATTTTACGAGTGTCTTTATACACAAATGTTGAAACACTGATATTATTGAGTATATAAAGGTTCTATACTCAAGGAATGCTGATATTATTGAATTCAATCAATAAAAAACACAATTTAAATTTAAAAAATAGATTTAAATAAAAAAAAGCGAATTAAATAAAAAAAATTATACCCTATCGTGCCACGTTTTTTTAAAATACAATCTAAAAAAATCACAAACCGTGATTTGTTTTGACGCATCTGTTACATTATCACCCCTAAAACTACTACTTATGAAAATAACTATAAACCTTGCAAATTAGTATTAGCCGATAAACCATGACACCAAAGTGCAAAAAATAACAATTAAATAAATTTAAAAACTTTAAATTAGGGAGTCAACTATATTTTCGCCGTTGTAAACATGTACCGGTAATAAAACCAATAATGACTGAAAATAATGCGTGATACAGACTCATAAAATAACTTTGACAAAACATCACCTACAGTAGCCAATTAAACCGAGATCTAGAGACCCAACTTGTATATTAAAGTTGATTTTATGAGGGCAATAATCTGCAAGATTTTGGCAACCGGTCAACCTGTTAGGACAGACGTGAATATATAGTCGTCTATTGACTTCATAAATTTTAGACGTAGCAACTTTATTAGCTAGCAGCTCAAGTGTAACGCGCGACACCCTGATTGGGGAGATCACGAGTTCGATGCCAGCCACCGGCAATCGTGACTGCGAATGCAAGGGATTCAGTCCTATAGAACACACTTGGGCATTCCATTGTCAATGGTCCTAGCTTCAAAATACCTACGGTAGTTACTTGGGCATGTTATTGAATGGGGAGAAATTTAAAATTAAAATTACACTTTTTCAAATCAAATGTACATTTTTAATTACATACATGGAACGACCACATAATACATTTCGCATTCCATTATTAATCAATCTGTCTTATTTTTAAACAGTCGTTTCCGTTCTTTTAAACATAATGGTAAATTTTAAAATGATATAGTTTTATAAAATCTTTCATTTCACAAATGTTACGTATCAGATATCGTAATTTATTTTAAGTCGACCTGTTTCTTATCTCATAATTTTAAAGTTTCCATACAAATATTTTGATAAAACACCCAATTTTCGCATTTTATTTACAAACATACCTAATTGCATTAGTGTAAAGTGTTCCATCTTTCAAAACCATGATCAGACGAATTTCTTGAATTAAAATAAAACATGATATCTTTACATCGATTCAAAGTTTTAATCGTTAATCGTCGTTAATCGTTTGAAATTAAACGTTTTAATCGATGTAAATATATCATGTTTTATTTTAATTCCAAAACAACAAAACGTGGAAAATTATCAATGCCTTAGAACTCAAAACACCGGTATACGTTTGAAATGATACGTTGGTATACTGACAAAAACCTTGTCCAAACAAATTATTCCTCGCGAATTTGGATAATTTGTCTTACACATTTCACGGCAGCGTAATTAGTTATTAATTACCTCGTCGTCAGGTGAACGTCCTTACTAGTTGAGGGGGGGGGGGGTAAACTTGTTTCGGCAAAGTTCCCGTACACCAGGTTGCTGGATGTGTACATGTTGCTCAAGTTGCTATCTCCACCACAACAAGCTTCAAGATCACGGACGGGCTTGGGTATAATGTAATTGCCGCGTGGAAAACTACCGACCAACGAACCAACACTCTTGTAACTAATCTATTATGAAGTCAAAAATATCATATACAAAAATTATAAATTCATCGTCTTGTATAATGGCCGTCACGTTAACTAACGATGTATGAATAGCCGGTCTTGTTACGAAGTTGTTAAGTATTTTAACGCCATGTTGAACACAGTGGCGGATCCGGGAAAAGATTGCTCAGTGGCGCACGTTATAGGGTTGCCGTGGGGGGCCTTCAGGGTAACCCCACATATTTTCTGCAAACATGCACTATGCAGTACAATGTACATGATAGTCATGAACAAGTTTTCAAAAAGAAACCGATGCTTTTATTAAAAGATATATATAATACTTTTGTTATTTAATCAAGCTTTTTGAACCATTTTTCAGCATCTATTTTTGTAACCATCTTAAAAAACTTGTATATGAAGATTCTTTATCCTTTGAACTTCTTTTCGAAAATTTGTAAAATCTTTATTGATTGATTGATTGATTGGATATTGCTTAACGTCTCATATAATGCACTTTGGCTTTCGAGACGATGAGTGGTGATAGATGAGGATGAAGTATGAACGGAAGGGAGGAGGGGAAACCCGGTACCGGCACGTAGCCTACTCATTTCGAAAAGTACCAAGGGGACCAACGGCTTACCGTCCCATCCGAAAGGACGGTGTAACTTTGACAGTCATATAGGTTCCTCCACTAACCCGGACTGCCGAGCAGACGTCGAGGAGAACGAAGCCGTTACACTAGCTATCGAACCCCTCATTTGCTCCAACCAGCGGTATACGTGTTTCAGGACAGAGCGGTCACCCATCTTTGTTGAAATTATCATACCAAAATCAAGAATAAAAAGATACATTTCAAAAATTTAACTGGTGATTTATAGGTCACAAAACGCTACTTTTATTTATCTCTCAACATGTCTCATAATATGTCTCTAATTATAAAAAAAAACATGATTCTTTTGTGTGTGTATCCTGTTTTTAATCCTGGCGTTTTGATGAGAAACATCAAATAGACGGAAGCCGGGTTTGAGTCCTAGCTGGTATAGAAATTTTGATATGTTCTTGAATACAAAAAATGAAATAATCTGAAATAAAATGTTATCTAGTACTGAGAGGCAATAGGCATTAAATAAATAATAAATAAATTTTATTTAGAGTCTGCCCACTCAGTTATATAAAACTGATTTTCAGTGGGGGAACTTTAAATCAAAGCGACAAGCCAACCCTACAGGCCCCGACGCAATCGACGAGTGAGCGATAACCAACCAAAGATCGATATTTTTAATATATATATATTTAGGAAATATAGCAATCGTGATATGGACAGTGTGAACACCCGCGAATCAACGCCAGAATCAACAGGCCGATTCAGAACAACTCTGAAATTTATTATGTGTTTCGTGCTAGGACGGCTCCAAAGTCACCGTTTACAAACTCCTAAGACAAGAACTGATGGACTTAAGTTCCAAATCAGAAGTTAAAAAACTTCTGACTTTAGCGGGAGTCAGAACCATGGACCTTCGCATTGGAAGCAGAGACGCTAACAACAATTAATTAATTAATTCATTAATAGAAATACAATTTGTTAGTAAGGGAAACAGAATAATTGTTCGTGGGAAACCTGCCCAGGTTGCAATGCATGTCCCTTGAGACGGCACGGTCCCACCCTCTTATAATTTATTTGTAGTTTGTATGTGTCCTTCAGACTGCAGACGATGTCTGGTCGGCGGGAACTATGTTCATTATCAAAACTATAAACGTAGAAAACTGTGTTGCTTGGAATATCATGTTACAGATACAGACGCGGACCACCCTAGTTCAAGGTTAGATAACATCCCCTCTGTCTAGGAGCTTGGGAATGGGAACTTCCTATTAGTTAATTTCTGGTGACTTTAAAAAGAATACTCCTGATTGGTTTTCCTCGCGACGAATATTTGTAGTTTTTAGAACTAGGAGGGAGACGCAAAAGGATAGTTATAGTACGTGGGTTCGGACGTGTTTACTTTAACATGACCAGTACAGGCTTTGTACAGGGAAGCAAGAAGAGCGTGCTTTAAAAAAACGTATAATGATAATTCAGAGGTGGGTATTTGTGGCGAAAATAAATTGCTTGAACTTTGCCTGATGACATATTTAGTGCTATTTTTCTTCTGTCATAGGCTAAGTTAATTTTGTATTTTGTATTTTTTTGTGTTTTACCCACACCCACAAGCGGTGAATTGGTGGCGAAAAGTACCGGTATTAAAAATAAAGTGGGTTTTAGTTTTAGTTGTGTGAATTTTTACCATGAATATAACGCGAATGTCCAATGTTAGGCAGTGGGTGATCCTGATATAAAATACTGCATTATTATTATTATTATTATTATTATTAGTGATATCCTAGGACTGTTGGCAATCCCAGCGTTCTTATATTTCAATCAGGACTGCCGAACAGTGGCATCGAACCTCCATTCCTCTACATGGGTGCAAACTGCACAGCGCAGCCGCTGTTGCGCGGCCGTGGCGTATCAGCTGTTGCAGCCATTCCGTGGACACAGAGCTGCCAAGGGCAGCTTTTCATTTAGAGATTGTCCTGTTCTCTATCGGTCACATTACAAACA